>JAVSCE010007249.1:0-30778 GCA_032199065.1 Smutsia gigantea
GAATAAAAATAATGTCTGTAGCATCCAAAAAAGGAGATTTAAAAACAGGAAACTTTACCTATACACAGAAATCTGGAATGGAGACAAAGAAACAAAAATAAAGTATGGTAAACAGAAAACACAAATTAAGATGGTACACCAGGTTCAAATATATCAGCAATTTTAATAACAGAAAAGGATTAAATTTACATATCAAGAGATAGGTTATCAGATCAGATTAAAAAATCCATCCACCTATATGTTGCTTATAAGATAGACCTAAACAAAATCATATAGAAAAACTAATGAAAGCATAGGAAAAACATACCATTCAAATACTACCAAAAGAAAATGAGGATAGTAGTAATGATATCAAACAACAACAAAAACTTTAAGGCATAAAGCCCATATGGGGATAAAGAATATACCACATAATAATAAAAGTAATAGCCTAACCATAATATATGATAATCATGATTATCTAACCACATAGCCTTTAAATATACAAAAACTGATACACTTACAAAAAGGAGAAATTGACAACTCTCTAATTACTATGTGAAACATTAACATGCCTCTTTCAGAAGCTGCTAGATTAAGCAGACAAAAAATTAGAAAGGATTTAGGACATTTAAGTAACAGTATTAAGAAATATGATCCAATAGATTGTTTAGAAAACCCTGCTGATTGGGAGGTTGGTTAAGACTGGGAGAAGCAAGCACAAAGCTTTGGGACATGGAGTCATCCTCAACAAGCATACCTGAGCCTCACAAATTCTGAATTCAAGGGCAGGTTTCAGAGGTGCCTATTATAGGGCAAGGACTTAATAGTAGGGTGGAAACTCAAGACATGGGTTTGTGGCTTGATTGGCTACTTTGGGCAAATCACTGATCTTTCCAAACTGTAGGTTCTCCAGCAAAACAGAGATAATAATAAGACATGTATCTCTGAGTTTTGTTATGAGGACTCAAGTTGTCAGTTAATATCTATGAAGCACTTAACAAAGCGCCTGGCACATACTGAGTGCCTGCTGTGTCCAAAGCACGTTGATAGTTGTAAAAATTACAAAGACAGTGATGTAAATCCTACCTTTAAAGAGGAAACACAAATTGCTCCATTTCCTATGTTACCAACTCTTTCACATTCATTGATTTTATTCTTTGGGTTTCATAACACCTTTCTGAGATAAGTCTGAGTACATATGATTTGCCCAATTATTCCAAAGAGTAGACAGTGATATAGAGAGTTGAAGTTCCCATCCTAAGGTAGCTGCCTATTAGTGGTGGAGGGATTAGAATCTAACTGCCTCCCCAAGTCCATTAAGCTAGATCTCTTTCCAAGAGTAACATAGGTGAGAAAAAATCTAGTATGGATAGCATAGAAACCAAAGAAAATAGATCAATCAATTCAATGGAGATGTTCCATACCAGACTAAACCAGTGAACTGATGTATTTTTTTTTTTAACAAATAGTATTTGCCCTGGCTCTGGGAAGATATAGAGCCTCAGTTGTTGCCCTATCAGTTAAAATTTAACAAAGAAAGAAATGATTTCAAAGGAGAAAGAAAATGTCCAATAGACTCACAAAACTGCTATAGTGATATAATGGTATAGAGGACAATTAATATATTGCCTGCCTGGCACGTTGAAAACTGTATCTCCCCTCTCTACAAACCACTCCTCTTCCACTTGTAAGGATCCCACAGGGGCTGCCATATACTAGATGAGTTCAATCCTATGGCCATAGTTGATTGGCTCAGGGGTGGACTTCTGACCCAACCTGTGTCAATCAGTACCCTACCAAGGGCAACTACCCCCCCATACGGCACCTTTATGGAAATTAGAAAAGGTGCCCCCCCTTAAAACACTCTATGCCCATCTGTGAGAAAATTGTTGAAATTTACAGTTTATGGGGTGAATGGCACCCCTGGGTTTGTGCAGTCGCTCCCCACAGCAGGATCTTTGAATGTCAGACTAAAAACAGTAAGACAGGCAATATCTTTCCAGCAGGAGATATTATAACATTCAGAAGCTTAGGACAGACATCCACTCTGACACATGGAGAAGGCTGGTATGCAGTGAGACAGAATGAAGTCAGTGTGTGGAAAGAAGCCAAAAGGTAGCACAGAGGGAGATGGTTCTCATCGAATTTGGGGCCATGATTCCAATTGTTCTTGGAGGAGGCTCCACTGCATCCCTGCTTCTCCCATTGTTTGGATGTTCAACCCCTTCTTTTTTTGCACAAGCCAAAACATTCCTTTTTTTTTTTGTTACTTGCAACTAATGCAGCTGTGAATTTAATTTCACTAATTTCCACATCCCTCAATTTTATTTTTTTTTTTTTTTTTTTTTTTTTTTTAATATAATTTATTACTATTATCATTAATTTACAATTACATGTGCAATATTACGATTATTAAACTACCTTCTTATTCAGGTCCCCCACCAAACCATTAGGTCACTGTGTCAGCAGTGAGATGCTATAGAATCACTATGTTTACCTATCTGAGTTGTACTGCCCTCCCATTGCCCCCCAACATTATACTTTAATCATGGCCTGCCCTTTTCCCTCTTATCCCTCCTTCCCACCCATTTTCCCCAGTCCCTTTCCCTTTGGTAACTATTAGTCCATTCTTGGGTTCTGTGAGTCTGCTGCTGTTTTGTTCCTTCAGTTTTTTCTTTGTTCTTATACTCCACATATAGGTGATATCATTTGATACTTGTCTTTTTCGGCTTGGCTTATTTCACTGAGCATAATACCCTCTAGCTCCATCCATGTTGTTGCAAATGGTAGGATTTGTTTTCTTCTTATGGCTGAATAATATTCCATTGTGTATATGTACCACATCTTCTTTAGCCATTCATCTACTGATGGACACTTAGGTTGCTTCCATTTCTTGGCTATTGTAAATAGTGCTGCAATAAACATAGGGGTGCATCTGTCCTTTTCAAATTGGGCTGCTGCATTCTTAGGGTAAATTCCTAGGAGTGGAATTCCTGGGTCAAATGGTATTTCTATTTTTGAGTTTTTTGAGGAACCTCCATACTGCTTTCCACAATGGTTGAACTAATTTGCAGTCCCACCAGCAGTGTAGGAGGGTTCCCTTTTCTCCACATCTCGCCAACATTTGTTGTTGTTTGTGTTTTGGATGTTGGCCATCCTCACCGGTGTGAGGTGATATCTCATTGTGGTTTTAATCTGCATTTCTCTGATGATTAGCGATGTGGAGCATCTTTTCATGTGCCTGTTGGCCATCTGAATTTCTTCTTTGGAGAAGTGTCTATTCATGTCCTCTGCCCATTTCTTAATTGGATTATTTGCTTTCTGTTTGTTAAGGTGCATGAGTTCTTTATATATTTTGGATGTCAACCCTTTATCAGATACGTTTTTTATGAATATATTCTCCCATACTGTAGGATGTCTTTTTGTTCTACTGATGGTGTCCTTTGCTGTACAGAAGCTTTTCAGCTTGATATAGTCCCACTTGTTCATTTTTGCTTTTGTTTCCCTTGCCCGGGGAGATATGTTCATGAAGAAGTTGCTCATGTTTATGTCCAAGAGATTTTTGCCTATGTTTTTTTCTAAGAGTTTTATGGTTTCATGACTTACATTCAAGTCTTTGATCCACCTTGAGTTTACCTTTGTGTATGGGGCTAGACAGTAGTCCAGTTTCATTCTCTTACATGTAGCTGTCCAGTTTTTCCAACACCAGCTGCTGAAGAGGCTGTCATCTCCCCATTGTATATCCAAGGCTCCTTTATCAAATATTAATTGACTGTATATGTTTGGGTTAATGTTTGGATTTTCTATTCTGTTCCACTGGTCTGTGGGTCTGTTTTTGTGCCAATACCAAATTGTCTTGATTACTGTGGCTTTGTAGTAGAGCTTGAAGTCAGGGAGTGTAATTCCCCCTGTTTTATTCCTCCTTCTCAGGATCGCTTTGGCTATTCGGGGTCTTTTGTGGTTCCATATGAATTTTAGAATTATTTGTTCCAGTTCATTGAAGAAAGCTGTTGGTAGTTTGATAGGGATTGCGTTGAATCTGTAGATTGCTTTAGGTAGTATAGCCATTTTGACAATATTGATTCTTCCTAGCCAAGAGCATGGGATGCATTTCCATTTGTTAGTGTCCTCTTTAATTTCTCTTAGGAGTGTCTTGTAGTTTTCAGAGTACAGGTCTTTCACTTCCTTCGTTAGGTTTATTCCTAGGTATTTTATTCTTTTTGATGCAATTGTGAATGGAATTGTTTTTCTGATTTCTCTTTCTGTTAGTTCATCATTAGTGTATAGGAAAGCAACAGATTTCTGTGTGTTAATTTTGTATCCTGCAACTTTGCTGAATTCAGATATTAGTTCTAGTAGTTTTGGAATGGAATCTTTAGGGTTTTTTATGTACAGTATCATGTCATCTGCAAATAGTGACAATTTGACTTCTTCTTTACCAATCTGGATGCCTTGTATGTCTTTGTTTTGTCTGATTGCTGTGGCTAGGACCTCCAGTACTATGTTGAATAACAGTGGAGAGAGTGGGCATCCTTGTCTTGTTCCCGATCTTAGATGAAAAGCTTTCAGCGTCTCGCCATTAAGTATGATGTTAGCTGTAGGTCTGTCATATATAGCCTTTATGATGTTGAGGTACTTGCCCTCTATACCCATTTTGTTGAGAGTTTTAATCAGGAATGGATGCTGAATTTTGTCAAATGCTTTTTCAGCATCTATGGAGATGATCATGTGGTTTTTGTTCTTCTTTTTGTTGATGTGGTGGATGATGTTGATGGATTTTCGAATGTTGTACCATCCTTGCATCCCTGGGATGAATCCGACTTGATCATGGTGTATGATCCTCTTGATGTATTTTTGAATTCGGTTTGCTAATATTTTGTTGAGTATTTTTGCATCTACGTTCATCAGGGGCACATCCCTCAATTTTAAAAGCAAATAAGGGGAGAACACATTAGCTTTAATCTCAACTTGATAAAGTATGATTTTTACACAAAGGGAAATGGCTCAGTTTCTATCTATTCCAACCCTGTAAGTAGTTTCTCATTCTATGTCCATGTCTAAAAAGAAAATTACATGTTGGCTGCCTGCTTTAATTGTTTGTAATCACTGAAATTTGCAATCCTCTCCTGTGGTGTGTTCTAAGACCTCTCCTCATGGGGCATTCTTTCAGTGTGTTTTGTTGGCAGTAGCTGTTGCAATTAGAAAATTGGGAAATAATAAAATCCAGAGGGATATCAATTTTGGCATTTCTTTCCTTTAGTCAGTGTTGTTGTCAGAAATGTGCAGGCCCCTAGGAAAAAATTAAATGGAACCATGGGTTTTACTACTGAGTTTGTCCTGTTTATACAGAGTTCATCCTGTTCCAAGAATCACTCACTATCCCCATTGGTGAATCCAATTGTAGGAGAATCAGGATCCAGTGAGTCTATTCCCGGAGATCAGGGTTCAGTGGGTTTCTTCCTGGAGAGAAGGAGGAGGACCACTGAGTGTGTTTAGAGGCATGTATCTTTAGAAGGCCATCGTCTTCCCAAGTGCACATGACTCTTATTTACGCTTGCCTTTGCTTCCCTTTTAAAGACTGGACTTTAATTCATAGTTAGAGCCAAATATGCAGATCAGGAAGATTGAACTTTATTTATATACATGTATTCACAAATCTTATCAAATGCAACCACATTAAGTCATAAGACTAATCTTAAAACCAATGCAGCAAAGGTCCATCCTTTTTCCCATCTTCGATGTACTTTAAGAGTACATTTTCTCTTTGGGAGTAGGAAGGAGTTATTTTGAATCGCACTCTCTGGCAAATAAGGTGTGTAATCAAGCTGCAGTATGCACTTAGGGACCGAAGAAAGGTGTCGTTAAGTTATAAGACTGGTTTTCTATGTGGCTTAAAAGCTGCTTCCAAAAACAATTTCCGAAGGAAATCAGCAAAGAACTTTCCAGCATGGCAGCATCCATGACATAATGATGTAGTCTTCTAAAGAGATTACTCAGAAGGGGAACCACTCATTTAGATATGAGGTTGTATATGCTTGTCATTCATAAGAAGTGATGAAAAACAAACTAAGGCATGCATTTGCACCAAATGTAGTGATAGAAATATTTACTTGTGGAATATTCACCAAATGATTCTGGAAAAATTACCAACTTAGAAGTAGTCAAGTTAGATCTTCACCTTATACTATGTCCTAAAATAAATTCCCAATATATTAAAGGGAAAAAACAGAGTCATAGAATCATAAACATTTTAGTGATTGAAAGATGTGAAAGAAATATAAATGAGTATTTTAAATGGTCTTGGGACAGATTTTCTAAGCAGAAAATTATGAAAGAAATAGAAATGCAAAAATGATATATCTGTCTCCATAAAACATTTTACAGAAAAATAGTGCATTAAATAATGTTTTTAAAAATGTTCAGTTTCTCAAGTCACCAAAAAAGTTGCACATTAAAAACTTTGTAACTGGAGTAATATTTCTGAGTAAATTAATGTGTTTGCTTAATGGTTCTATGCATTTGACTTGAACTACCCTATGAAATCCATCTGTGTTGAGTGGAGGGGAGGGAGAGGAGGTGGAAGGGCAGGGAACAGGAGGGGCAGATAGAGTTCTTATTATAAGAAAAAGGAAGAGTTAGTAATTTGGTTTTGATATCCTAAATCAGGAATTATAGCATGGAAATAGTATTGAAATAGACTTTGTCAGGATAAACAGGATTTCTAAATTCCTGCAGCTTCTATTTAACCAGATGAGAGACTGATCCAGGAAGACTCAGAGCATGCAGTTTCTTGCACTGGGGAAGACACTTCCTTTGTGATGGCTAAACTCTGTGGTTGACTGAATTAGGGGCAGGGAGGATATAGTACAAAGATGGTGGAGCATCCAAGGCAGATCTTTCCTGCTGAGGCGGGAAGAACACAGGAGAAAGACTTGATTTCCTTCCTTCCACTTATGCCAGACAGGCATTTAAACATCCAAATAGGTTTTGGGAAACCCAAAGTCATCGGGGCAGGTAGCTCACTTTCCCAAATGCAACATAGAAGAAATTCACCAAATGATTCTGGAATAAAATCAGTTTCCTATAAAGTATAGTACAGTCTACCTATGACTACTTCAAGTGCAGAGAGGGGCTGAGGAGGATGGGTAGGAGACAGGCAGTTCGACACACTGAATGCTCCTGGTTCTCTGTGGTTTATGGCGAGTAAAGGATCCAGCTGAAGCCAGATGCCTTAGTAGAGAATGCACATTGGTTGTATATAATAGGATATATAGGTTGTATGTGCCTACTGTTGCCTCAGAAGGGGCAGGGGACAGCGGAAGCAAATGGGGCTAAGTGGCTGAGCTCGAAGACTCCCGCGATGGAGGCAAGCCCAAGAGGCCACGTTGGGGCAGGTGCTCTTCTGCAGTACCAGGTTCCAACAGCAGATCACTCCGGTCCCTGAGCAGCGGACACCTCATGCGGTATTGGCTTCTGAGAAGTATGAATTTGCAAATGGCAAGTACATGTTTAACCACAGGACATGGGAATACTGTTCATTAGCAAGTCTTAGGGCTTCCACTATTCAGGGGCAAAGAGCTCATGAGGAATGTCAGAGCATTTTTAAAGCACAATGAAACTACAGTTTAACACAGCTTAGTGTAACTTGAATAATTTGCCACGCTGCAAATGCGGTACCCTGTTTTTCTTTCTTGAGTTTTTTTTCTGTTATATATTTTTGTATTTTCCAAATTTTTTCTATGAAAAGCATGTAAAATTTTAACATAAAATTGTCTTCTATAAAATCTTTAAAATAAAAAATATAATAAATATTTTTAAAGATATGTTTGTATATTAAACAAGATCAGAAGAGAATTTAGGGTGATGTTTTAATTAAAAATCAGTTTCCTATAAAGTATGGCACAGTATATAATAAAAATTCAAAGGTTAAAATTGGCTTCTTAATTCAGCACACTTTACCCATATGTGTATCTTTCATTTTTGTTATTTTTTAAAGATGAAAACGAGCCATCTCCTGCACTGATTTTCAAGCATCTGTACTGTGGAAATCCAGCACACCTTTGCCTAATTAAGCATATGCTCACTGGGATTAACTCTGGAGAAGAGATTTATCATTTACTGAGGCTTGCTCGGCTCCCAGCACCATCTGTGCAGGGAGCTGTGTCTAGAGCAGCACAGGACAGATATTTGGTGATTCACTGGAACTTGGTAATTTACCGAATCTGGTGGGACTCCAACAGAAAACAGGATATGGTAATTCTCTTGAGGCTTAGCCCAACTTGGCTGTCGTTTCCTTGATATGCTCTCTGATTCCCAAGACCAGCCTTCAGTTTTTATTGTTCTGCAGCAGTTTTTCCACACACACCCTAGTTTAGACAGAATGAATTAGATAATGAATTTGTGAGGCCAAGAGGAATGGAGTGTTTTGCCCAAGGTCACACTGCTGACTGTGGCAAAATGAGAACCTGACCAAGCGAAAAGGAGCAGGCATGCGAGCTGGGACCTCAGCCAAAGGCCTCCTTGTAGCTCTTAGAAGTTCATGGACAGTCTCTGAAAAGACAGTGTGGCCACCATTAGGAGCTGTATTGATTCTGTGATTTGAAGTTAAGGAGTCAGCATGGAAAGAGCTAAAGTGATGATTTTCTGTGTTTGGTTCACAGGGGTGTCAGTAATGTACCCCCCGATTTTGAGGATGAGGCTGGATAACTGTCACTCCTGGAAAGTGAAAATGGTACTAATCAGTGAGACAGATGAGAATAACCAACTACAGAAGTCTCTCTACCTAGCTATAGGGGGCTTCTAAATTAGTTGCCAGAAAGACTAGGGACACACCTTCGTCAGGCCTGCCTAGGTAACCAGTGGATATTATTATGCTCAGATCACAGCTGAGGCAGCCCTAGGGGCTCTGCATGACTGAAGAAAGCCTTGGGGGCTAGAGTTGAGAACATGCACATAGCCCAGATGAAGGGACGCAGAAGTAGTTTTATCTGCATATACCACTCCTGAAAAAACACCTCATCCAAGCAGGAGTGCTTTCATTCTGGTTCTGGCCTCATCAAACAATTTTCTGACTATGGCTTCCCAGTTACTTGGATAGCCAGGGTAGGAGGGCCAAGAAGAACAGATATAATGCTGAGTGTACTGATCCAAGAAAAGGCATATTTCCCACTGAGTTAGTTAATAGGCACATGGCTTTCCAGGGCCAGCTTTATTATGAGTGAGAGGATGCTCCTGAGTCTGGCCAAGTGGATAACTGGAAACAAGCTGAGTTGCTGTGACACTGAGGCAAGACTGGCTAGTGAGATGCTATCTGGGTGCTGGCCTTTCCTCTCCTTAAATGCCATGCTCAGTCCTGCTCTGTGGGATGCATTCCTAAGCTCCCAGGTCTCCGGCACCTCATCCTCATGCTTATCATCCCAGTAGCTTTCAGCATTCATGTCAACAACCTGACACATGCACTGACTTTTGTCTCCTTAACTCGACAGACTTCTTCTCTACTCCATGCCAGCCGCCCCGCCAGCCTCACCATCTCTCTCACAGCTCTGCTCAGCCCAGCTTGTCCTTAGGACACCCTCTCTGTCCTCTGATCAGCTCTGTGGCAGTCCACAAGTGGCTCTCTCTAGTGCAAACTCCATTTCCTGGCCTCTGAGATGCTATACTCTTCAGGTTCTCATATTCACTAGCTAACCGCTCCTACTCTCTCCCTGGTTTTCTAACCTGTTGTATCAGTTAGGAATTGCATTTCGCTTCACATAAGGTAGTCCCACTACAGTGACTTAACAAAATATTGTTTTCCTTATATCACAAGAAGTACAGAGGTAAAGAGTCCAGGACTGGTGCCGTGCTTCTACAATGTCTCCAATCTCCCAAGCAACTTCTTTCTGCTCTCCCATCCTTAGCATGTGACTTCAGCTTCTTGGCTAGCCATGGTCGCAAAATGACTGTTCAATCTCTTGCCTCCTATCTTCTGTCCAGGCAGAATAAAAGAGGAAGCCACAAGGAAGAAAGGCTGCCATAGAGATGAGGAAAGGAAAACCTTCTTAGAAATCCCCAGCGTGCTTCCACTTGGGTCTCTCAGCTAGGAACTGTGTTTCCGTGTTCACTCTTAGCAGCAAGGGAGCTAGGAAATGTATTTTAGGGGCAGACACAATGCTGCTCAGGTTTAAGTCAGTAAGGAAATCAGATGGATACTAGAAAAGCAGCCATCACATTTCATTTACCCATTCATTAGTTGATGGGTATTTAGGATGTTTCCACTTTAGGGCTTTTATGAATAATGCTGCTATGAACATTCCGGTACAAGTTTTTGTGTAGACTTATGTTTTCATTTCTCTTGGGTCCTCCATTACTTCCCTCTAAAACAGATTAGCAAATGTTTCCAACAAAGGACCAGATAGTAAATACTCTAGACCCTGTGCGTCAGACAATCTCTATAAAAGCAACTTAACTCTGCCAGTGCAATGCAAAACAGCCACAGATAACATGCAAATAGGAATAGTGATGTTCTAACAAGACTTTATTTAGGGACACTGAAATTTGAATTTCATATGATTTGCACATCATGAAATAGTATTTGTCTTTTGATTTTCTCCAACCATTTAAAAGTATAAGAATTGGTGTTAACTCACAAGCCATACAAAAGAAGTGGCAGCCAGATTTGGTCCATGGACCGTATTTTGCCAGCCCTTGCTATAAAACTTAATCATTATTATGTTGTTTTTATAAACATCATTATTATTATGTTGAAGGGGATAAAGAGGCACAAAATCTCAATTATAATATAAATTAGTCATGGGAATGAAAGTACAGCATAGAGAATATAGTCAATGATATTGTAATATCTTCCTATGTTGACAAATAGTAACTACATTTACTGGGGTGAGCATTTAATAATGTAGGTAACTGAAGAAAAAATAAATACATGAAAGTATTAAAATCATTCTTAACTCGTAAGCCATACCAAATAAAGCGAGAGGCCAGATCTGGTCCATGGACTCTATTTTGCCGGCCCCTGCTAGAAACCAGCATCATGCTTATCTCCTTCAAAGCACATGTCCCAGACCTCGTATGGCTATCGGTTTGCTTATCTGCTTATTTGCTCTGCAGTTTCTCCCACAAGAATGCAAACTTTATCATCTGGCAGACAATCAACATTTTGTTGAATTAATAAATATACTCTAATTCCTTTCATTGATCCCACATAAATAGATGTTTGAGTTGTTTTCAGTTTTGTGAAGCTACATATGATGCTGGCAGGAATGATTATGCCAATAGGTCTAAATATTTTAAGTTTTAATAGGTTTGAAAACTTCCCCTCCTACAAAATTATATTAATAAATACACGAGTGTGCCTATTTTCCCATTCCCATGAGTGCTAGCCAACAATGGGTAATGTCTAGTGGGCTAACATACCAATCCCGTTCTTGTTTTATCTGTATTTGTGTAAGAGTGATGCTGTGTACTTTTTCTTAATTATTGGATCCTGATTTGTAAGAGTTCTCATTGATTTTTGCATAAGGAAAATTAGTCTTTTCCCTGTTGAATGTGTAAATAAATTTTTGCAATTTTTGTTTTGATGTGACTTTTAACACTGTAAGAATGTCCTTTTTTTCCCTACAAAATGTTCACATTTTTTAAGTAATCAAATTTACCGAACATTTCCTCTACCACTTGTGCTTTTCAAATCATGCTTAGAAAGTCCTTTCCCATTACAAGGTTATAAAAATTCATTCCTATTTTCCTTTAGTAATCTTATGTTCCCTCTCTCCTTTTAACAATTTAGTCTTTGAATTATTGATAATGAACACTAGGACAAATGAGGTAGGGATCCAGCTTTCTTTTCTTCTAAATAATAAAGTGGATATCTATACAAGCTGCATTTCCCCTATTGATTGATTTGAAACACCATCTTTAGGAGATACTAAATTTCCAAAAATCTTTGGTATATTTTGGGGTGATATTCAAAATATTTAAAAACAGATACAACACAGAACCCTCCCAATCACCCAAAACAGGACACCAACACATCAGAGCACAAAGTGGGTGCAGAAAAGCAGTGCAGCATGGGCCACACAGGTTCATTTCTGGCGTTGGCTCTGGCTATTTGACCCACCTCTATCTATCAACTCCTGCTCTTCCACCTCCTACACCAGGACCCCTGGGGCTATGGTCCCCGAGGGCCTAATTAAGTGTCTGATCCAGTAATGAAAACACCTCCCCTGAGACTTCTGTGAAGTTTGACTATAAATGGCCTGGTATTTAAGTCACTTTTACTCCAGGATTCTATTACTTGCAGCTCAAAGCATCTCATCTGATACATGGGTTGTGCATGTACAGGTGAGCATATACACCTGCTGCATTTATCAGCTTTGCCACATCACTGTAGTGCTAGATTTGTGGAGGAAAAAGAAGAGCAGCAAGCTTTCCTTATTCTGTAATATTCTAGAATGTTTGACTAGCATCAAAATTAATCTGTTCCTTGGAGTATTCAACCATAAAACTCACCAGCTTGGCATTTTGACAACTTTCTTTCTCCATTTATCCCACTGTTTTTTTCTGGTTGTTGCTAATTTGACTTTGCCTTCTTTTATTTTTTCATTTTGAACAATTTACATTTTCTTAGAAAATTGTCCATATCATTCAGATTTTAAATTTATCATGATAGAGTCATGAAAAAAATATTCTTTAAGAATTACTCCTTATGCTGTTCCATTGTAATCAAATAATATAGCCAGTATAGCTTCTTCTTCTTGAAATGTATTTAGGTTTTCATGGTGGCCATTTTGTTAAAAAAATTTTTCAAATATTTAAGGTAGCACAACATAGAGGTCAAGAGCAAAGCATCTGGAGCTGCAGCCCCATTCCACCACTAACCAAGAAACTTGGGACAGTTGTTTAATGTTCTCCTATGTAGTATAGTGATAATAATAGAATTACTGTGAGTTTCTAATGACTGATATATGTAAAACACTAAGAACAATGTCTGGCACACAGTAAATATTCAATAGATGTTAGATTTTATTACTACTGTCCTGTGGTATTATCTCTTTTTGAGCATGGTTTGTAAAACTTTATGGTTTTAGTACTATAGGCAAGTTTAATCTAAATGTGTTCTGTTTCCTAGAATAATTCTTCTCTTCTCTAATTTATACCTGATATATTCCTTCTGATATTTTCCTCTTATTGTAGTATTGATGCATAGGAGTCTGGTGGGTGTGGGGAGACATATTATTCATCTTCAGGTGGAACATTCTATTTCAGCTTACTATTTGCCTGAGAATCCTGTTTGTGGATCATCCTTAATTGTCCTCCTTTTTTTTCCTGTGTTCTTAGAATCTGAGTGGGAAAGTGGTCACTGATGGCAGACTCTGAGGGTGAACCTGCCTGTGGATGGGATGGGAATTGAGAAGCAGTAGAAAGGAGCCTAAACATGATGTCTGTCTTCCCTCCTTGCACACAGCTCACCAATGAGAGAGGAACTCTTCTGGTTTGAGCTGTTCTCTCACTTTGGGACTAACCAGTCCTGAAAGTTGTTCTCAGGAAGTTGAGTGATATGGCAGGACAATAGCCTTGTAGTTCTCCTTTGGGCTCACCTACCTGGACTTTCTTTGTCATGAAAATGGGCCCTATGCAACACAGTCCCTTTTTCTTCTTTTTCTGCTTATAGCCCCTTCTTCTGTATCCATGGTGAGGGATCCTATAACGTTATGGAGCAGTGGTCTACAAGACCACCCTCACTTCAACAACTGCAACAACAATTGCAAGTTTGAAGGTTCCCAGGACCACCCTTAGGTACAGTAATTCATTAGAAGGACTTACAGAACTCACTGAAAGCTGTTAATGCTCAGAGTTCTGGCTTATTGTATTTCCTTACAAAAATACAGATTCAGATCAGCCACAGGAGGAGGTGCATAGGGCAGAGTCCAGGAGAGTGCCAAGCACAGAGCTTCCAGCTGTTCTCTCCCAGGGCTGGAGATTGGGCCACTTTTCCTAGTAATGATTTGTGACCACAGACAGAGTACTGCCAGCCAGAGTGGCATCCTAGAACCTCAGTGTCCAGAGTTTTTATCAGGGCTTTGTCATGTAGGCATAGCTGACTGCTCGTGTGACTGATCTCAGTCTCCAGTCCCTCCAGAGGTTGAGCTTATGCCCTGTGACCCAAATCCCCCACCCAATTCACATTGTCAGACTATCTAGCATGACCCAAGGCCCCTAGACAAACAAAAACATTCCTATCAGGCATGGCATTCCAAGGGCTTTAGCGATTACCTCCCAGAAGCCAAGGGCAAAGACCAGACCTCTCTTTGGGCAAGATTAAATTCTTTACTATACAGCCCTTATGAACATTCTTATTCACATTTCTAAATCTGTACCAGTTTTGAATATGAGGAAAAGGTATCAGACCTTGGTGTTCTTTCTTTGAGTTCAGTTTTCTTTATATGTGGCAGGTGGGGCTCCTGGCATCTAGAACAGTGTTGACACCTTGGAGACTATAAATATTTGTTGAATGGATGAAGCACAAATGAATGAATGACTACTTTTAAAATCTGTGGTGTGAGGTTGTGGCCATTCCCCAGTAACATCATGGTTGAAATTCTTTTGTTTTGGTCTTTGTTCTTTCTGGTGGGTTTTAGGGAGAGTGTGATGGAAATGTGTATTTGCCATCTCTCTGGAAGGGAACCATCTCATTTTACAGTTGAGGAAGCTAATATCCACAAAGGCTGAGTCACCTGTCCACTGATGAGGGATAGAAATGGGATCACCACACAGGTTTCACAACTTTCAAAACTCTTAGCCAACTGCTTTTGTTCCTCTTTTCCTTACAAAAATGACAACAAAACTCTTTCTAATGAGTCTGTTACTAAACAGTGCAATTCCCTCATTTGGGATAGCTTTCAGTTGTCCAGCCTATCTTACGATGCTAGTGTTAGTAAGTCAAAGCTTCATCAATTCCAGAGCTGGAATAGAATAAAACCTTTCAGGACCTGGATACTGCTTCCACCTGCGAACAAGTGGAGTTCACTGTGCTTGCATTTATTTTGAGGGTTGATTGTCCGGCTGAATCCCTCAAATGTTCTATATTATTATGGTTTAAATGTAGAGGATTAACTAAACAAATTTATTATTGCTTATTTCCCATAGTTCAGGAGTTTGGATCCATAGGTCCTCTCCTCAAAGTGTCACCAAGTACAAATAAAGATGCTGCCAGGCTGTGATCTCATCTGAGACCTGTGGTCCTCTTCCAATCTCACTGGCTGTTGGCAGGATTCAGTTCCTTGTAGTTGTAGGACTGAGGCCCTGCAGGTCCTAGAGGTTGCTGCCATCCTGCTATGAGGTCCTTCCCAGAACATGGCCATTGCATCTTCAAGCCAAGAGAAGCACATTTCTGTTGCTTTGAATCTTCCTGACTTCCAGACCCTCTTTTAAAGGACTCACCTGTTTAGGTCAGGCCCACCTAGGGTAATCTCCCTTTTGGTTAACTTAAAGTAACTGATTACAGACCTTCATTACATTTACAAAATGCTGTACCTAAGTACCCACACTCAAAGGGAGGAGATTGTCCAGGGCATGTACACCGGGGTGGGGGCAGGAATCCTGAGGGTCAATTTAGAATTCTGCCTGGCAGAAAGGATAAATTGAAGGCAAAAATGTCACATAAGGGTATTGCGGGGAGGAGGGAGGGCAGAGGAGCAATTTATAGGTGTAGGTATATGAGCCTCAGGTCTCTTTTTAAGCACAAGTTGGCAGAGGCAGTCCCTTCCCTCCCCCTCCCCTGCCCCCTGCCCTACGACTACTGATCAGTCACCACCAGTGTTGCAGGTGTGCCACATACTGACTTGCCTTAGAAAACCCCCCACCCAAGACCTTATGCTCTGCCTCCATTCTGCTGTGAGTGACTCCATCCCAGGTCACGTAGCCTTCCCAGTCTAGGCCACTGGGTTGGGTGCCTGTGAGGCAAGAACTGTCCTTGCCATCTCAGAGGTCCCTTAAAGATCTGGGGGTCACAGAGAGCTGGCTAAGAGATGTAAGTGAAGATATTAGCTATGATATATCAACAGGAAGCTGAGAAAAAAGTAAAGAGGAAGTGTACCAGTTTATGACATCTCTGCCCACTCTGAGGCATTCTCAGATGTCTCAGTAGGAGCATTGGCCTCCTAGAATGATAGTCTCAGATGGTCAAATTACTATCATAGAAGCTCTTAACTAAACTATACTTGGCTTATTGATTCCCTTAGCCCCTCCCCCACCACCTGCACCCACCTTCCCCATGTTTGGCAGACAACATTCCTGCAGTTCTGAGGTAGGAGAAGCTGGGCTGTGGCTGAGGCAGCAAAACAGCTCTCCCCAAGTCATGGGACCCAGTCACCAGCTAAGTTCTCTTAGGAGACAAAACCTCACTATAATGGGCATTTGCTCGGCAGCCATGGAGGTCTGAAGTCTTTTTTTAAAGTTCCACTTGTGATTCTGCTGACAGAGGTAAGAACCATTATTTTAAAGGATCTGATTTTAATGGACATTATAAAAAAGGAAAAGAATATATTAATGACAATTTACAGAAGGCTGACAAAGAAACACAAGCATACCTATAAGACACCTGGCCAAGGTCTGCACTGAGTGGGATGAGTTCTTCAGCATTTACTGTCTGGTGACCTGTCCTAAAAGGTCTCCAGCTTGGGCAGTCAAAGTTTGGTGTGTAGACAAGGGCATTGTTATTTGCATAGTTTCATTTGCTTAGGCCGATTGTTCCCCCTCCTCTTTTTTTTTTAACTTATATCCACCTCTGGATCAAAATGAAAATCTCATCTCTCGCTGGAAATTCTGAAATAAAGTCTAACTGGGCTCTAATATTTAAGGAAAAAATGCTGTATTTCCAATGTAATATAATAAACCAAGACATTATTCAGCCCAGTTTTCTAAAATGTGTTATTATAAAAGTATAGACATTAAGATATGTCCATGTTCAATACAGTTTTCTTATACCTAGACACAGTACGTGTCCTTCCATGTCCCACCTCACTCCTTTTTTGATACTCCTATTAAACGTAAAGTTTTGTTGTAAACTAATGTAATGCATTTCTCTGTTCTTAGTTGCATGATTTCTGGGTAGAAGAATAAATTAGATGGGAAAAGGAAAGGGGAAGTTGAATAGCAGGGAATTTTGTGTGAAGATGCAAATGCATGATTTCATTCACCTCTGAAACCCCATTAAAATGCCAGTAAAAAAGATATTTTTTAAAGTACAGGCCTATGTGAATGGGGAAAATGGGAGAGTAGAAAACAGCAGCAAAATTTGCAACCTGAAAAGCAGCTAGGTCAGGTGTAGTTTACTTATCCAATCCAAGAAAATGGAGATAAAATTGAACCCTAAGCCAATAGGGTAGAATGTGGAAAACCACTCCACTTTGCAAGCCAGGACCCCCCAAAAGATAGAGAACTGACAGCATCAGTTACTGCTGAAGTGGAGGTGAGGATAAGGGGTGCTAAAATTAGAACAGGTTGGAAGTCTGTTTATGAAGCAGTCACATCTCCAGATTCCTTTCCCAGGTCCACACAGCTGTTCTAGAAAAATACAGGAGAAAGGTAACACCAAGGGGCTCTGGCCCTGGGAGACAGACACTGGACAGGGATGCTGGAGTCCCCAGGCACCTTCCCCCACCCCACACCTGCAACAGCTCCCAGAAGTCTGACAGCCAGAGCTTCACCCTTTAGGCAAGAATTTGATAGATATAAGAACTGATGATCTGACCAGTACCAAAAGAAAGACCTAGGGACAGTGACATGGAAGTTCCACAAGGAAAAGACCTAAACATGCCAAGATGGAGTTTACAGTTGAAAAGTTCACCTATAGCCCAGAACTTCCAATGAGATTCTTATTCCCTGGACTTAAATATGCACAACCCCACAAGATGGGATAACAATATTCCTATCTCATAGGGCTGGTGTAAGGACGAAATGAGATGGTACTTGTGAAGTCCTTAAAACAATGCCTGGCACATAGGAAGAGTCATATAAGTTATTGTGATCGATAGATAACTACACAGACAAAATAAGGATCATTAGACATTTAAAAAATTCCTCTAATATGATCAATAGAGACCAAAACAGATAGAAAATAAGGTTGCTTGGAGACTCTGCTACTTAGATCAAGAACCAACTCCCAACCCCCAAACCAACATTTATGTAAATAGAGCCATGTAAAAATATGTTTATGTGGAAATACATATAAACACATAATATATTAAAATGTATATATGTGTGTATATATGCATAAACATATATACATATACACAGAGAATTCTTGGAAATTAAAAATACAAGAGTAAATCTGAAAATACTTAATAAGGGTTTGGAGGTTAAAATTGAGGAACTCTCCCAGAAAGCAAAGTAAAAGAAATGAAAAATTGGACTGAGGAGAGAAGAAAATTAAACCGGTTCAAGAGTTCTGATAACCAAGTACAGAAGTACCAGAAAGAGAGAGAGGAGAGAAAATCACAGAAATAATTCAATAAAATTTTCTGGAGACACTTTCTGGATTAGAAAGACCATGAGGTGTCTAAATGGACCCACACAGGGGTATATGATTAGAAATTTCAAAATACTGGTTTAGAGTGACTCCTGCCATTTCCAAGGAGAGGAAAAAGCCCCGTCTAAAATAACAAAAAATCATGAGGCAGGAGATTTTTCAACAGCAACACTGGAAGTAAGATGGCAATGAAGCAAAGCCTTTAAACTCTGGAAGGAAGTTGTTTCCAAGCTAGAATTCTATACCCAGCCAAACAACCAATCAAACTTTCTCTGTGCTAACTAACTTTATTGTAGTTATCACTTCACAATACATACATGTATATTAAATCATCATGTACGCCTTAAACCTATACAATGTAATATTTAAAATATATCTCAATAAATCTGGGGAAAAGCATTACAAAAAGACATGGAATGAAATAACAGTAACTGGATAATGGTAATGGATAAAGGAATGAAAAATATTTTGTTGAATATATATTTTTCCTAATAGTTATGGGGTTATCTGGAGAATATTGATCATAGATATTCAAGAATAAACATATTAAACACAAAAGAAAAGAAGACATCATCAAGGTCTGAAGAATTTATTTCGCATGCCCTATTTACTGAAAACTGCTAGAGATGTGCTCCACCAGCAGACACAGGCTGCAGGAAAGCTGAGAGGTAACTCAAAGGATGGAGAAGGAAGCCTCAGGTGATGGTGAAGGAGGAAGCTGAGAAGAGAGATGAACACCAGGGGTAGAGAGCAGCCAGTCCAAGTTGGAGCAAGTTGGAAGGTGCTTCATGAAGATTAAATCTCTAGAAAAACTGATGCATATGATCCTCCTGATTGAAGACTTAGTTAACTGGCAGAAACCTTGGGGTTGAATTGTAAAACCCAGACAACTATGCAAATGAAAAGAACAAGATAACTATTCTGATGAAAACAAGAAATATAGAGAAGTAATCACAGTATAATACTTGGCTCAGCGGTGGATGGCTTTCAGCAGAGCCATGATCACATAAGTAATAAATATTGATCTGACCCACCTTCCAGTATTATTAGACTGGTGGCTTGGGGCTGTGAAAGGAGCGTGTAACCGGTAGGGAGGAGAGAGAGCTACGGTGTTATTACACATATTAGGAAGCCATTAGATAATGGCTAAAACTGAAAAAGCAAAAAGCACAATACAGGAATATTAACTAGAGACATAGATGTAAATATCAAAATAAGCAGCTGAGAGAATAAAAGTGGTTGCTTCTGAGGAGAGAGAAATTAGGGGTGGCAAGCAACAAACTGCTTTTTTATTTTTATAACAAAATTAAGTGTTTGGTTTTACCAAAAATATATCATGTGTGTATAACTACAATATATTATAGATATAAATATACCTACAGAGATAATTTTAGAAACGTTAAGTTCTACACTTATAAAGGTAGAAACGTTTTAAAAAATGTCTTACAAGTATCAAATAGATAATAACTGTTTCTTTTCCTTTCACATCCAGGGCAAATAGAACAGCTCTGGAAACACCCAGTGGGCTTTGCTGGGGCTATTGCTGCTCTGACTGGCTTTTTTTTTGTCTTTTTCACTTGCTAAGGGCCACACAAAATCCTATGTGTGACCTTTCACCTGACCGTAGGCAATTACAAAGGCTTCACCTGGCAGGTTCAACGGAGCAAAGCTGGCCTCCCCACAGCAAATGTGGTGCATGGCCTGGAGGGAGTTGCAGTCAAGGACACAGGGGGCAAATAGCCCCAAAATGGGTATTCTTAAATTTCTGAGATGTTTTCAATGCTTGTATCCTGTTTTTATCCCCCTATTGAGTTTGTCCCCTAAGAAATGCCTGCCTTGGGCAAAGGTGTGCCCCTGGTACATGCAAAGGGGGCACCTCCTTCTATGTTGGGGCCCTCAGCATCTGTACCCAGAAAAGGATTAGAGGATGTCAAGGGCCTCTCAATACATCTAGAAAGTTACGAACAAATGCAGTACCTCTCCTGAACTCCTGCAGCGTTTCATCTTGTGTACCCAACAATTCAGTTCTGGGTTACATCCTCTCCCCAGAGATTAGCTAGGGTTTTTTTGTTTGTTTGCTTATTTGTTTTTCTGTGTGTGTGTGTGTGTTTGTGTGTGTGTATGTGATTTAGGCTTGTCTCCCCCAAATAGATGGAAAGTTCTCAGGGGGCAGAGGCCCCCCCCGCATGTCCTGTGCCCCCCACACCTAGTGCAGCCCTGGGCATCCTGTTCAAGATCAGTGACAATCTCCTAAAGAAATAGGGATGCGGGCACATTGTCTGGGCTAGGACAAGAGCAGCTACTAACCCTTAGTTTTGTTCACTGCCATGTCCCCAGCACCCAGAACACATAGTGAGTCCTCAAAAAATATTTGTTAGATGGCTGAATGAATGCACCCAAAAGAAGGCTGGACTGGAAGTTAGTGGCTAGAAATACTGGAGCATCTGGGAATCCCTGGAAAAAGCTGTGGTTGTCCCCCAAAAAGAGACTTGAGTGAGCAGCAGGAAGAGAGATTCAAAGTCTCTACTTTCTAAGGTTCCCAAGGGCAGAGTGTAAAGAGTCAATCTCCTCTGAAAGATGATTTAGCTAAGTATTTAAAGCCTGACAAATATGCATTATGAACTATTTCCTGTCTACAAACTCGTTCCCTAAAGAAATAGAGAAGTAGGCACAAGGTGGGTGAACAAGGACTTTTACTGCAATGTTATTTATAACAGAGGAAAAGGGAGACGACCTAAATGTGTAATAATAAGGGCCTGGTCACAGGAAAATGTTACTGTATGTTGCTTAAAGAAGAAAGTAAGATAAAATTATGTGCCTTTGTTTTGTGATTAAAAATATAGAGAGTATATATATATATATGCTTGGGTAGATATATATAATACATATAACTATATGGCTAGAAAGATACTGCAAAGATACATATGAAAGTGCTTTAGTATAAGAGAATTAAAGTTAGATTTTTGTATTTGGGCTCTGTGCTTTTCTATATTTTTGAAGTTTGCATTGCTATTGTATTTAGGGAAAAAATATGTATTTTATTTCCTCCAGTGATATTATATGGCCAACATTACTCTCCAAGTTTAAATAGACAACATTGGCAAATAACTAAATGCACGTTAATCAATACTCTCATAGACATCAGGAAATCAGGGAGACTAATGACCCCCTGACCCCCATTTTGAAAGAAGTGATGGTTTATTCTGGACATCCTTAACAGCCAAGTGTGATTCTGAATGATGTGCCAATTAAACTCAGAGTGTAACTCATCCATCAGAGGATACGGGTGCTAAAAGTGTTGGGTAAGAAAATGGAACATGCTTTTCATGGTGGGGGGACTGGGTCAGGAGGGGGTGCACGGTGCACAGGCAGGGTGGAGCAGACAGAAGACCTGAGCCAGGTGGCTTGAGACATGTCATTAAACTTCTACTGTGCATGCCTTACTGTGCGGCAGGTGCTCTGCGAGATATAAGAGAAGCAAAAGACTGGTTTATAGCCTATTTAGAAAGACAAGCCTGGCACTTATAAAACCATTAAAGACAGAGGCTGGACTGGATTGTTTATAATTAGTGCTAAATAGTGAGATTCAGATGAGTGCCCTGATAATGGTCTAAATTTTAAATATTTCAAGATGCTTTTGATATATATATGTATGGGACTTTAAACAGGTGTCATTAAGAATTCAAATATGCTGGAAAAAGAAAGCAAGGATTGAACACTGAAGTAAGAGTACATATTTTGTTGTCTATGCGATTTTATCTATAACCTCTTGGTAAGGATCTCCCAAGAGAAAAGGGTGTTAGACAGGAAGGATGCCTGAGCACTTCAGTCTGTAAGGTGAGCGGACAATGGTGCCCACTGCCTTTCTCCCTGGAAGGTCTTGACGGACAGGAAATATCTTTAAGGCCTAAGGTCTGAAGATACAGAGGCTGTTAATGGATTTAGAGGGACAAGGAGGGAAAGAACAGAGTTTTAAAGAGATTGGATGGGACAGAAATTGATATATGATGGTAAGAACATAAGACCGGAAAGCTGTAGCAAAAAAAATCTAGTGGTTTTGGACTTAGAAGGGGGGTGGCAGGGAGTCCATGCTTCTCAGTGTCCTCCCTGTCTCCAGACTGTCCATCTCCTAAGCCTGGCCCAACAAATAAAATCACCATTTGCTCAGAAACTACAGAGCATATGTTTAGGACTCTTCCCCCCACCCCGTGCCAAAGTAATAGTCTGTTCATGAAATAATTTAATCGACACAGAAAGAATCAAAGGAGGAAATCAAAATCACCTGTAGTCCCCTTCAGATAGGGTTGCCAGATTTAGCAAAGAAAATAGAATTGCAATATTTGGGCCATATATATGCTAAAAAATATTCAGTTTATCTGTAATTCACATTTATTTGGGTGCCCTGTGTGTGATCGGGCAACCTGACCATCAGAGATGAGCACCAGCGGCTGACTTCACTTGCCCCTCCCGCCTGTTTCTGAATCCCCTTCAGCCTTGGGACTCTTCCTTTACCACATTGGATTCTGTGCCTTAAACCAAGTTGATCTGAACCCTAAAGGAAGTTCTGGGCCTTTCACTGCCACTGATTCCTCAGAGGAAGTACCTCCTCATACTCAGTGACAGAGCCTGGACAGGAGCACGGCCCTTTTGAATAAGCCCACCCGCCATCTCAGAGAGACCTGGGTTTCATCTCACTTAGGCTACAAGCATCCTCCAGAGGACATGTCAGCAAGCCACAAGCCCATCTTTCCCCTGGCCCCTCCCCTCAAAAGCCCACCAAAAACCCTGGCCATAAAAAGCCTCTAGGCCTGTAAGAGACACCTTCTTTGTTCTGCTGGCCAGGACAGAGGGGTCCCTCTCAGGTTCAGCAGCAAACCTCTTGGACTGTGGAGTTCATGGCCCTTCTTTCCCTTTTACTCAGGGGTCAGCAACAAGGCTCCCGTCTTCTAGAAGGGCTGGCTCTGTGCTGGGACCTGCCCCTCTGCAGTCCCCCTGGAGAGAAGGCTTGGCGAGTCTGCAACAGCCCCCAACGGGTCCCCGCTTCCAGGCCCACCTGATGCCAGTTCCATGAACACGGTCACCCTGGGAAGAAGCCGGTGCCTGACCTAGTGCACTCACACCAGGCTAACCCAGCCTCCAGCGTGTACTCAGCCTGTGTCCCTGTTTGCCAGCTTTCAACATGACCAGCCCCCATACTGCCAAGGCCATGAGGACACACTAAGGGACCACATGTAGCCTGAGCCTGCCCTTAGCGCTCGTCTTCTGTGCCCAATCCCCCAGTGGGGCCCGGGGGCCTGCGCTCCTGCTAGTCAATCTTTAGGAACACCTCCTTCTCCACCTCCTCCCTCCAGGCTCCACAAATTTCCTTTCCCTCAGGCCACACTCCAGCCTTCTGAAACCCAGGGCTCTCCATGGGGCTCCCCTCAATCCTCTCATTTGTGCCGGGCCCTCAAAACTCTCTCTTGGCCAAACCTGTCTCAGGAAAGTTGCCGTCAGGGCCGATAAGCTGTTCCAGCGCTGGGGTGGGGTGGGGGTGATAACATCAGGGTTATTTTCTCCTTTCTCTTGCCTGGGAGAGGAGGCAAAGTCTATTTATTTTGCCTTTGTCAAAGAGTATTTTGGGAGCTCCAATTCCCTGCTACACTCCTGCCTACAACTTCTCTCTCTGTATTTTGCATATCACCACGGGGCTGGCATATCCCGTATATTGAACGAAGTGTTTTGGTTTTCATTTTTTCTTTTTTTTAATGAACAGCTGTGCTCCGGGGAAATTTGTTTATTTCAGACTATCATTTCCTATTTCCAACTTCAGAAAAGAAAGGAAAACATTGAAAAATCAAGTTAATCGATAGGGTTAGGAAATAAAAACCAAACCCACCTAGAGTCATTACTAAAGCAATCCCTGTCATTCAAGATATCGACACATACAAACATTTAGTAAACCAGAAGTGGCTTTCCCACTGAATTAAGCGGGTGCTCGCTAAATAATTACCTGATTTCCCAGGATGTGCTATTAACCTCAATCCCAAATTCAATTCTGTGGATGCTGAGCATTCGATTAAGCATTCCTAAACGTAATCCTTTAATCCACCTTAATCTCCACCCCCAGCCTCGCTCATTTCACTAGGGCAATGGCGAAGTCCCTCTGAGCCGCTGCTCATGAGCCTGTTCTGGGGCCCTTCAGTCTCCTAGGGAGGGTTAATCGGCAGACAAGGGAGTTCAAGGCAGCCCTGCTGTTGAATACATTTGCTCCTGGTGCATTCAGAGGTTATATCACCAACAGAAACAAAATACAATAAGCAAGACTGAACAATTTGGTACAAATAATAATTTCTCTTTATAGCTTTTATTTTTTCTTGTTTTTAAAATGTTAAAATGATACACCTGCTTTTTGTTTAAAAAAAAACACCCTTGAATTATATGTGAAGTAAAAAGGAACCATCGTTCTTCAATTGAAAATTCAAAACAAAAGAGACCACTTTTTAATTGTTTGCAGGTACCCTGAGACCTCTGGTTTTCAAACCACAATGGACAACCCCTGATGCCCACACAAACTGATCGGAAAGTAAGAAATAGGGCTTTGAAGCTCTTAGAGAAGGGGAGCAGCGTCCCTGACATTCCTTCACTGATTTGTTGCTGTTTCCAAGTAGAAATAAATATTAGAGTGTCTGAAGACAGCTGGAGGAGGCAAAGGTAAAGAGAACTGCAGCTGCTACTCAAGGCCAGAACCAAAGCAGGGCCTTGCAGAGTCCTGCTTGCTCAGGCGGTCCCCGGTCCTCCCACCTGCCCAGCTGCAGGACTCTCCCTGCAGGAATCTGATGGGAGCCCTAGGGCCAGCCACCACATTCTTGTGTTGCCTCTGATCCCCCAGCTCCTGGCTGGGAGCTTAGCAGAGGTTACTCACCCTTTGGTTCTCAGCTGTGCAGTGTGTTGGTAAAGAAGATAAATATTCTATATTCCTGAAGGCAGGGGGCTTATGGAAAGAATGCACAAAGGGTGCCCCAGCATTACGCTGGCCCTGAGAGAGATGAGAAGGGAACAGGCATCAGAATACGGAGGAAATTCAAGACCCATCCTTAGAGGGGGCTGATGACAGCTGTCCTCACTGCCCCCCAACCACTCCAGGATGGAGCCTTGGACCCTTCACAACCCCATTCTGCACTGCTAGCCCAGACAGAGCTCCCCTTGATGCTCAGGCAGTATGAGCTCATGAGAGCTTCTCTGCAGGACCTGATGTTTTATACCTCCATCTGGTTTTAGGATTTCCTCAAAGAGTTGGTCAACCTGGTGGCAGGGGGTGGTGTTTCTAGGTGTAACTATTGTCTTGCCTGAGAGTTTCAGCCCTGAGCATGTTCACCGTGGATTCAGTGACATAGAGAAATGACAATGGAATGGGATAAAAGGGTTTATACCTGGCTTTATTCTCTCTGCAGTAGGTCGAGCATTAGAATCACATCTGTATCCAACAGTCTGCAGGTCCATAATCCGCCTCCGTCTCTGCCTTCTGGCCTCTCTGTCCCCAAGCCAGCTCAGTCTCTGTCCTAGGCACTGCCACTACTCCAGCCTCTGCTCTCCTGCAGCCATGCAGCCCTGGAGCATGGGGCAGAGCTCTTTATGTAGAGTCGATAATCACATATTGCCCACACATGTGCAGTGAGCCAGCTGACCAGGTCAGGCGAAAATCCTGGCCATAGGAACTTTCATTTTCTCTACAGGTAGGCTGGAGACTGGTGGTTGCTTCATGATCTGGATGCAGTCTGCATACGCAGTTCACACAATTCCCAGCAGACAATGTCTGCATGGGCATTTCCACCCAGCCTGCACTCCTCTCTTATGTTATCTGTGCAGACCCTGAAAATGTTTGAGTTTAAGATCATTGACCTTCTTACTCCATGCCAGGCACATGGACCAAACTTTAACACCCATACCTTCCAAAAATGAGAAGAGGCCTCCCACTAAGGGCCACACTGAGCCTTTTACCACTGCTCTCAAGCCTCAAAAGAAAGAAGAACCATGTCTCCCCTGGTCAATGATGACAGCCTTCTGGAAACTCCAGGCTTGGAGCAGGAGCCTCTACCTGGCTCCCCTGTTCCTCACCATTTCTTCCCCTCCCTCTCCAAGCTCCCCTTTCCTCTTCCCACCCTCCCTGTCTGTCCCCCTCTGCGCTTCTTCCAGCAGAACCCAGACAGCATACCACAGTTAACTCTCACGTTCATCTTCTACCTGAAGCTGGGGTCAGACTGTATTTCTATAAATGTCTCCTTCGCATTGCAATCCTGCATGATAGCAGCTGAGAGCCTGAACCTTAAAAGTTGTCACAGACCAGCTGAAGCTGTGGCCCATTTAAGCATCCTTTTTCCCAAGTTGCCTTTTTTCTTCCTCGGGGTTGACTCCTCCCCCTGCTTCCCCAACCCTTCCATTTAACTGAAAGCTACAGGGGTATCATTTGAGTAACTCTGAAGACGGTGCCAGCTCTCTCAAGACTCCTCTTGGAAGGCAACAGCCCCGGGGCTGCGACTGAGAGCAGGGTGGCTGTTCTGGGGCCCTGCTAGCTCTGCTGTCAGAAGGGTGGAGTGCTGCAGCTTCAGGAAGGTGGTTCTTGAACTCAAGCAAACTTCAGAAACACCTGGAAGACTTGGACAAACACAGGTGCCTGGGCCCCACCTGCCATGTCTTTGACTCAAGAGGTCTGGGGTGAGACCTAAGAATTTGCATGTTACACCCATGCTGCTGGTCCGGGGAACACACTTTGAGAACCACCAATCTCATTCTTGTCCAGAGAAACACGGGGCTGAGAGAGTTCTTCAGGCACTGCCCACTGACCTCATGGAAGAGACGGCTTCCCTGCAGGAAGACTGGGGTCCTTTACCACTGGTTGGCAAATCTGTGAGGCAGAATTTGCCTCCCTTCCCTGCCATCTCCCCCTCCTCCTCTCACTCTCATTTTTCCTGTCTTGCCCACTTCGTTTTTCATCTCTTCCCACTACAGCTTTTTGTATCTGTTTCTGGGCTACTCCACACACACACACTTCCTCAGCGATGAGTTGGCACGGGATTTACAGAGTGAGCTTGATGCCATCTGGAGACACCGGGCTGCCCTGACTGACATATGCTGAAATACAGGCGGTGGAAAGACTCTGGGCAAAAAATCCAATTTGTTACTTTAATTGAGTTACAAATAAGCAGGAAGCCAGCAGGGTTCGTATGAAACCTATTAGGTGTTCTCAGAATCAGCAGCAGGCCACCGGGGTCCTGTGTGGAGGCCAATGCCGTGGGCCCATCCCCCAACTGCAGGGGGCAGGTGGAATGGCCTGTGCCGCAGTGCTGCCCCCTGCCGTGCTGGGGGAGGCAGAGGGACGCTCAGTAGGGCTGTGTGAGGTAGTGGACCCCAGTAGTTCCATCGTCCCCTTTACCGGGCTGGTGTACCATCCCTTCCTTCTACAAACAGTTGCCCTAAGAATGAGTGGGTGCCTTGTTTGCGTCCTTGGGAAAAGCCCAAAGCCAATGACTGACTGACTTGGGATAGAAAAGCTGGGCCTTGTACACTAAGTGTTTGACTCGGACAGAGGGGTTACCTGGGAAGAAGGACTTTCACTGCTGTAGGGAAAATGGAAATTTCTATAGCCAGGATCCTCACCTGACCTTAATCTACTTGCCCACTGCCCACACGCAATGATGTAACTAGTGTACTGCATAGGTGTATGCCTACACACCTGTTGGCAGTGAGCCACTATTGTCTGTGTTGCTATATAAAGAGCTCTGCCCGGTGCTCTCCCTGGCTTCCAGCTGGTGGAGGCTGAGACAGTTTGCAGACTGGCCAGATGCAGACATGATTTTAGCACTCAACCTGCCACCATGAGAATAAAGCTTGGTATAAATCTTTTTATCTGCAATATTCCAATGTCATTATTTGGTCTCACGGAATCCAGAGTGAACTTGCCCAGGGCAGAGACCCTCTGTTGAGACAATTGCTAAAACTGGTACAGTCCCAGGTAGAGGACAGTTGGTCACTCTACTGTTACCTCAAGGTGGAGCTAATTAGCCTTCATGTGTTCCAGGGCTTCTCCAGGGATCACACCGAGACTAGACTCCAGCAGAAACTACACCCCTCTCGCTGAGCTCCTTCCCAGCTGGTACTACTTCCTTTGCTCCTGAGAGCACACCCCCAATCAATCAAGCATTCCAAATCCTTGTCTCAGGCTCTGCTTCTAGTGAACCCAGACTTGACATACTTCTCCCACTCCTTTCACTACTGCAAATAAACTACAAATGGAGAAGGGATTCTTCAGCACTTCTAATGCTCATAATACTACTACTACTACTACTAATATCATTGTTATTATTATTATTTAATGACTTCCAGGGGCCTCCTAACTTCACTGTAATGTCCCCTAACTCCACCTAGTTGTCAGGGAATCTGTGCCTTAGTTGCATAGAAAGCAGAGGGCTTTCTTTTCTGGGAAGAGTTCATCTTTCTCTGCCTTTATGTTAGGTACTTACTACATAGTCAACACTGCTCTAAGCTCCGTGAGGGAAAGGGAAATGAGTAAGACAGGCTCTGCCTCCCTGTGTAGCTGTGTTGATAAGACAGTTTCACACACAAAATTTTAGAAGGGCACGTGGGTTAGTGCTGGGCTTGCTGAGGTGGTGAGGGGACCTGAGTTCAGAGGAAGGGTTGCCCACATTGGGTGGGGGTGCTGGGCAGGCTTCCCAGAGGAAGGACTGCAGCTGGATTCTTACAGGCAAAGACTTATGGCAGGTGCAAAAGGGAAAGCAGAGGGGTCTCAGACCAGAATCTAAGGCAGAGAGACCCAGGGTGTATGTGGGAGTCTCCGAGGGGATGTTTTTCTGGAGGTAAGGCTTGCATAAGAAGGAGGAGTTAGGGCCTGGGGGCTTTGGCTCAGCGCTAAGGAATTAGTACCCTGCTCTGTGGGTAGGAGAATGAGAATGGATCCCACTAGACTGGTCCTTCCTCCTTGGATAGCTGAGAGCACCACCTTCTTCAGGAAGGATGCTGGTTTGTGGTCAGGAGGTTTGGGGCCTAGATAGCCTTGTCTCTTCCCTCCCCATGCCCAGGGCAAACACAGGAAAGATGTAAGAACTCTCACAGAGAATCATGAACAGGGGATGCCATGTTATCCTCTCCCCTCCCCGTCTCCCTCTGGATCACCCTGTCATCTCTCACCTCCTCAGACCCGCATTACTGCTGACTCTAGTCTCCCCTCCTCCCCTACCCCTCGAGGACATCCTTGTAGAGCACACTCTTCCCAAAACACCATTTCCAGCATGTCACTCTCCATCTGGAGGACAACAGTGTCTACCACTGCCCTTGCGATAAGATCTGCACTCCTCAGATTAGCTTTCAAAGCCCTCTGCCCTCCGACCTCGCCCTTCTCTCCCCTCTGTCCCCCGTTTAGCTTCTTTCCCACAGGGCCCAGCTCCAGCCCATTAGGGCGGGTCCCAAGTCGTCTCAGACAAGCTTGTTCAAACTTTCTTTCTGACAGAACACTTTTCTTTTCTGGGCCTACCCTGTACAGCCCATTCCTCTCAGTGCTTCCAAAACGTCTCCTCTTATGATGTCCAGCCACATCAGGCTGCCCTCTCTAAATTTCTGCAGCCTCTGTGTGGTAGATTGTCTGCAAAGGTGGTGGCTCACAGGTGCCCTCAAGCCTGCCTGGGATGCTGCTCCTCCCACCAAAAGCTATGGCCTGTTTACCTTCCCCTAGGAACCCAAGCGTGTCTGGCGACTTGCTTAGACTAATACAACTCAGTACAAGTAATGCTGTGATAATCTGCGATTAGACCTCAGGACACCCGGCATCTCCCCTTTCAGGGTCCTAGAGCCCTGAGAAACCACATAAAGAAGTCTGACTGCCCTGCTGGGGAAAGGAGCTCGGCTGGGACCTAGCCCATCTAGCTGTGAGATCAGCTGGATCCATTACCCCATTCAAGCTGCCCCAACAGATACATGTAGGACTGAGACAAGCCTTCTTTGCTGAGCCCTGTCCACATTGCAGTCATGAGCAAATAAATGGCTATCATTGTTTTAGGCTGTTTGGAATCAGCTCCCCCTTTGGTCCGAATCCTGGCTCTGCTTACTTGGAGAGAGTGTTCTCTGGGGCCAGGTTTTGTGCTAAGTAGCTTCCACGTGTTATCACATTATTGTCTCATGGAGAGGGTACTGTGATGGTTCCCATCCCACAGGGAGTTAAGTGATTGCCAAGGTCCACAACTAATAAGTGATGAAGCTGGATCATCCCGCAAACCTGAAGTT
>JAVSCE010007250.1:0-74032 GCA_032199065.1 Smutsia gigantea
TGTGAACTCCATCGACCCCAGCTCGCTCTGCAAGGGGGAATCCGGCATATCTGCTGTCAGGGATGACAGATTTGGAAACAGATTCTTCTACAGGTTTATCTGAGCTTATGACAGGTAAGATTGATCAGGGAGGCTGATCCCTGTGATCATTTTTAGCTGTTCTTCAGCACCCGGGATATGTGTGTTTAAACAACCATGTACATTATTCAGTGCTTGCTCAGAGGGATTGGAGATGGCACACTGTCCACTGGGCCCCCCCCAGCCCCCCCGGGATGGATGGTTGTTAAGTAAGGGAAGTGTCCACATCCTCGGAATATTTGCAGATGGATATGAATTGGCCCTGTTGGAAGGGACACCAGTTGACAGAATGTTGTTGCCTCCTGGAACTATTGTTGGGTCCCAGAGTTGTGGGCTGGGTATCATTCCAACCATAGTTTATTGCTCAGTAAAGAATTTAAACAGGGAGTGAGAGTGATTACGGATTAGATAGTGACCTTTTGGGTTGGGGTAGGGGGGTGCTGCTGGTGGTAGGGGTGAGGATGAAGGTGGGGGATGGTGGAGTTTTGTTGGGTGGAGATGACAGAGGATGGAGACAGCAGGGGTGGGGGGTAATGGTGCAGGAGACTGGATGTTAAAGGAAGCATGCTTATTGGGATGACAGGTTGAGTGGCTCAGGGAACCAGCTGGAAGGCCCAAAGCCAGGGATAGCAAGATAGTCATGGTTTTGGGTGGCTGGGGCTGGGGACGGTTGCCTGGAGGAGGCATTGCTTTCAGACTATCCATTTCTGCTTCCAGAGGTGCAGGCCTAGGGGGTTTACCAAACCTCTTCTAACTCCAGCCTCCAGCTGGGAGGTCCTTCCCTTGCTGAGATCTAACCAACCTAGGAAGCCTCTCTTCCCACCACAAACAGATGGGGGCTGATGTCAGCAGCAGGAGAAGCCGTAAGTCAGCACAAATGGGGGTTGTGCTCAGGGGCCAATGGAAGAAAGGGCCCTACCTGGTGTGGCTTCCTCTGACCCCCACCCCAATGGGAACCCAAGGCAACAGACCATTCTGGGAACCTGGCTAGGTTCATAGGGGATGTATGCAATCTTGGGTGGCCTGGAGCTTGAGCTGGACACAGGACACGCAGAGCCCTTTAGGGGCCATTTAGTTTAATCCCATGCAGAGAAGAGAGGTTTTCCAGATTTCCCAGATGAGGACACTGATGTTTTGAGGGAAGAAGAATTATGCCCAGGGACAATGAATTGTGCCAGTGTCCCTGGAGAGGTAGTGACAGAATAGGCCCAGCGTCTCAGCCTCTGGGGACTCCTGTCTCTGAACTGCATCTGCAACAGTGCCACCGTCTGTGCACGTGTGGGCAGTGGGCTCTCAGGGTGGCAGGCAGAGCTAGGCGACTCCTGGGTCTCCCGTTATTTGCTTGCGAGTGGGTGTCACTTGGAGCCTCTGTTTCCTCTTCTATAAAACAGGAATGCTCAAATGTTGCTCTTAGGGTGGGGGGAAAATTAAATGTGAGGGGCGAAAGTGGCGCCTATGAATGTTCTTCCCCCTACAAAACATTAGCCCCAGGTGGGAGTTTTCTATGGACTCAGTGTGTGTGCCACTGTGTGTGAAAGAGCATGCACAAGTCTGTGTGTGTGTGTGTGTGTGAGAGAGAGAGATATTCCCAAATCCCAGCCTGGCAGCCACAGCAAGGGGAAGCCACAGTGTTTACCAATCCTAGAAGTATTAGTGGTTGGAGCCTCTAGGATTTGCCTGGCATGGGAGGGGGACTGCCTGGATAGGAGGTGCTCCAAGAACCCCCATGTGCTGCAAACCCTGAAGTCTGCTGCCCTAGGATCAGGTGGGGCAGGGCAGGGCAGGGTAGGGCGGGTCTCAGGATTGGGCAGTTCCTCTTAAGGGTTTGGGTAAGGTTGTCCCCCAGCCCTAGATGGGAAGGCCGGACCCATGTCAGGGATCTGTCCTGAAGAGGTCCCTGTGGGCACTGGGGGGACAGCGCAGGCAGGAGTGTCTGACTAGGGGTTAAAGAATAGGCTTGAGGGCAGCAGGAGGGGGCAAAGAGGCACAGCTAGCCCCCAGACCTCCAGCGAATTCCACCTTCCTGTAGCCCAAGATGGCTCTGCCACCACCACGTGCTCTAGGAAGAACTATGAGTCTAAGTCTAATTACTTGTGTTATTGTTGATATTTGCGTGGCATGCCATCCCAGGATCTCAGGGACCTAGAATGCAAATCGACTCTCCAATGTGCAGATGTCATGACATCAACAGAAAACCTGGAGTCTGGGGAACTGCTGGAGCGGAGAAGGGTCTCCTTCAGAACTGCTCCTAAGCTGCCTGTAGTGTCCTCCATTACATTCACAGAGGCGCCGTGTGTCAGAGTCCCTGGAGCTCCAAGCTGAGGCCAGACCTCAACGGCCTTCTGCTCCAGCCATGTCACTTTGCAGCCAGCGAGCGGGCAAAGCTTGCTCAGGATTGTGCCGCCAGTGGTGCTGAAGCGTCAGAACCTTGCCCAGAATCTTCCATATTCATTCTTTGACTTAATATGCGCAAAAGCGCCCTGTGGGTGAACATCCTTCACACATACCCAGGCAACCCCTCCCACGCTACCCCACCCATGCTACCTCCAGCTTTATTTAGCTTCATAGCAGTACCTGATATTATATATTTTGCTGTTTACTTCTGCCCCTCCCCCCATGAAAATGAAGCTCCATTGGGGGGGAGATTTTTTTCCCCCATTTTATTCATTGCCATATTATAAGCATCTGGAACACCCAGTCGCTCAGTAAGGAACTGGCCACTTCTTGTTGTGCCTTTGTCATTCCAGACCCTGATAACGCAGAGAGGTATGGGGCCTATTGGCTTCAGGCCCTTTCTTCCACCCTTGAAGATGGGAGGGGCACCTTACCTAGGCACCATGGCCAGGACTCTAGAAGGTCCCCTCAGGGAAGAAGGTCCTGCTGCAGTGGGTAAGAGTTGTCCCTGAGACCCGGGTCACATTCCAGAGCACAGGCAGGAAACCTCCAAGGCACAGAGGAGGCCTGAGGTGTGAACACAGGTGGCTTAGGACCAGAGGGAGGGGAGAGGAAGGTAGGAATGTGTGGGGAGCGGGGGTGGGAGCATGAAGGGAGATCCTGGGAGGAGAGGGGAATGGCATGCTGTGCAGGGTCTGGGCTCCAGGGTGGGCTTTGTTTGGTGGGGGATGGAGAAGGAAGGACGCTGGCATTTATTGATATTTGGCTGGGCTGGAGAGTGGAGCTATGTGGAGAGACAGAAGACCAGGCTCCAGGCCCTGCAGCACCTATGGTCAGACGGGGAAACATTATAGAAACATAAAGAACTTTGGTTGGAGGCTCGGTTTTCTCACCTGTAAAATGGGATGATGACATGATCCTGGGAGTGGGAAGTGAGCCTTATGTGAGATGATATGTCTGATGCCCTCGGCCCTCTGTTGGACTCCCAAACATACGCAGGCCTGTCCTCTTAACCACTTTTCCCTTTGCCCTGGGCGCAGCCTCTGGGGAGGGGGACTCTGAGGTTCTGCCCTGTAGAGTGAGCCAGTCCCCACCCTCTCTGCTCCCCAATCCCTGTGTGATTGCTGGTCCAAGAGGTCACCTGGTTTCCTCCATCCCAGTTGACCAGAACACTCTGGGCTCTGTGGGTGCTGCGGGTCTCCCGGCTGGGGACCAGGCCTCTGCCTTGCTAGGGGCTGTGAACAGGAGAGCAACAGGCCAGATTTTGCAAGCCTGAAATAGTTTATGGCCAGGCTGAGGCAGGGAGGAGGAAGGCATGGCCCCAGGAATGCAGGAGGAATGCCTGGGAGGTTTGTTCCTGCCCCCAACCCCTCCCCAGGGGGAAGTGCTGGGCACTGGGCAGCATGGAGGGAAACAGTTTAGGGCCCTGAACCTTCCTGGGGCTGGGTGCTCTCAGGGCCAGTGACCGGGAGGGTGGGCTAGTCTTCCTCTTGACATGATGTCATCTCCAAGGAGCCCACCTTGACAGACCTGTCTGTTTCCCTCAGTCTTCCCTCTGACTTAGCCAGTAATGCTATGGACACATAGCTTCATTACTAGGAGGGGAGGGGTTGTGTCTGGCTTGGAGCAGGCCCCCTGTGTCTTCCTTCAGACTGCTGGCTCCCTGAAGTCAGTGTTTATGTGTTCCCTTTAATGTGAATTCCTTAAGGACAGAGGCTCTGACGTCCCCATCAAATGAAAGTCTCCTGAGGGTAGGGCTGTGCCACCCCTTCCCCAAATGCTTCCTGTGGCCTGGCCAGGATGGGATGGCTGCATAAACTAGGACTACAAGCTGCAGTCTCCCGCATTCCTTTAGATCTCAGACTAAATTGCCTTCAAACCTGCCTGGAAAGTGGGGAGTCTTTGGGGACAAATTGAATCTTGTGGACCATACCCGAGCTTCCTAACAGCCTTTGCCCCCACTCCTGTTCACGGGACACCCGAGACCCCTGTCTGGGAGGCAGAGAGGAGCCAGGCCCCAGGCACACATCTGGTCAGTCCATGTAGCCCTGCCAGCATCATACGCTGGCCTCACCCCTTCTGTGTGTGGCTTGGGATCCACTCCAGGGAGAGGCTGGGAGTAGACAGGCCACGGCGTGCCAGACCTCTGTCCACTAATGATACCTGCACATTCCTGGCCCTACATCGAGGCCAGTCATCTTCCCTTTCATGTTCGGCTCTATCCAAGGGAGCCAGGGGATGGGGTGGGAGCTGAGCAGGGGCCCTGGGGCAGACACAGCCAGGCAGTCATAGTGAGAGGTGGAGGACTGGCGCCTGGCCAAGGCCACAAGGTGCTGGTGCCCTCGGTCCCCGCCAAGGCTCCGGCTCTCATAGGGAAGACACAAATTGTCAAAACTCTGCCTGGTCAGATCCCATCCTTTTTTTTGGACATGGGTCTCTGGCCTCCACTGGCAGGATCTCCTTTTCTAATTCTCCATACACTGCTAGACCAGCCTTAGGGGTCAATCGGTGCTCAGGGATGTGGATAATCTAGGAAGAGTTGGACCACTCTGTGGCTAGAATTAGGGGGACTGAGATTAGGCTTTAGGATCAGGCTCTGACTACGGTTACGAGTCAGGCTCTTTTCTGGGTTAGAAGAATTAGACTTGGCTAGGTGGGATTAAGGATCAGGATGTACCCAGGATTAGGGGTCAGTTTATACCCAGGACAAGAGGTAAGTGTATACCAAAAAGCACAGAGTCAGTCTGTATATAGGATAGGAATCAGTCTGCACTCAGGACTAGGGAGCAGGCTGTACCCAGGATTAGAGATTAGTCGACACCTAGGGTTATGAGTCAATCTGTACACAGGATCAAGGATCAGGCTATACCTAGGAATAGAGTTGTCCATACCCAGAATTAGGGGCTAATGGACACCAAGGAGTAAGTGTATGTTTTGCACTGGAACTGAACCTACGACCTGACCACAGAAGGCAGAGGTCCAGTGTGCAGCCTGGAGGAGAGAGAGCTCGTGACCCCTTGGTTCTCTGGGCGCCCACCTGAAGGAGTTACTAGGAGCACAGCGGGCGGCCTCATCACTCCCATAGAAAGACTCAGCTTGAGAAATCAGCAGCCTAAGTCCCACGGGGACAGAGCACCATACCCAGACAAGGTCCAGTGGGTGGCTCAGAGACAAATTTGCCCAAGGCCGTGGCTGGGGAGAACACTGAGCAACTCCATGGTTGGTGCTTCTGTTTACACAGCACTTCTAGAAACTCATTCACCAACATCTCATTCTGCAAACATTTCCTGAATACTTACCATGCTTTAAGCCAGAGGTTCTCAAACTTGAGTGCACAGAAGAATCAACCAGGGAGCTGGTGGTAAAGGCTGATTCCTGGGCCCCATCCCAGGGACCCTGGAGGAGAAAGGCGCTGGGGGCTGCCCAGGAACCTGCACTTTGAATAAAGTCCCCTGGCGATTCTGCTGCAGTGGTTTTAAGACCACTTTGGGGGACCTAGCCTCAAAAAGCTCATCAGGTGGGGCACTGAGAATTTCTGGAATAAAAGGTTGTACAAGACCCTTTTCAGAGAAGACCCCAGAACGCCTTGTGAGGAAGTAGTAAGGAGTTTCTCCTCATTTCTGACCACTGGCAAGCTAAGATCAGACTTGTCTAGCTGCAAGAATTGTACAAAAGTTAGCTGTTTAACTATCCCAAAGCATTTTCACGTGCTTGGCAAGGGAGGAGATTTCAGGCTTACACACCAAAGATTAGCTTTGAGCAAAAAAGTGTAAAACAAAGTATAATTAATTCATTATATGAGATGAGGTAAAAGAATGCATGTCAAAATGCTGTCTTGGTACAGGGCTAGGGAAGGGAACAATGAATGACAGCCATTATTATTAATAACTTACCAGTTGTCTATAAACAATCGTCCTGAAAAATCACTCAAGCTGCATAGATTAACTTTGTTTCAGCCATGGCCCTGGGCTTTGGCCCACTCTCCCGGCGTAGTTCCACCAGCCAAGAACTTTGTCTGTAGTTGCTATATAGAAATCATAGAGTGTGTGTGTTCATTTTCTAAATATTAAATTATGATATTGATTATGCTTTCCGACACAGCACATTTTTCTCTCCCCTACCTGCCCCTTGGGCATGAATCCTGGTGCTGAAGTGCTCAGTCATCCCGAGAACCTTGCTGAATGAAGGCAGGGAGGCTGGGTAGGATGACCCCTGCTGTGGGTCACTGCCATGGGCATGCTTCCGCAAGGTTACGTAAACTTTATTTAAGGTTTCCATTCTTCCTCTGAGAGTGAATGGGCTTCCGGGCCTGCCTGTGGGGCAGGAGCTTGAGGAATTGTGCTGCCCAAACGGGGTGGTGGGGGGCTGGACCAGGTCCCAGGAGCTCCTGGAGGCCACACCTTCCCTGGCTGGTCTTGGGATTCCAGAGCCTCCTGCGGGGAGGGCAGGAGGTGACCTTCCATTCCCCTGGGTAGGGCTGCAGGCCACCTGGTCACCACCTTCCTGGACACCGCCAGGGAGATTTTTCATTTATCTCAGTTAAATTTCACCTTGTTGGTTTCAGGCCAGTGTTTGCAGAGAGGTATGCTCCAGCTGGCCAGGAACTTTCCCAGGCCCTTGAACACTCCCAGCCTTCTAAGGCTTGCCTTTCCAGGGTATCACTCCATTTCATTCATTCATCCAACAAACATTCCCTGAACATCCAATAGGCACCCCGTACAGTGCTGGCCACTGGGATCCTAGCCTAGGTAGAGGCATAGTCCCAGTGTAGACAGACAGGCAGGCACAGAAACAGATCATTTCTGTCTAGTGTGGTATAAGTATGCCAGGGGATTAAAGGGGCATGGGGGGCACCTGATTGAGTCTTGGGGGTGGGGGAGCATGGGAAAGGCAAGCAAGTCTTCATGAGGGAGGTAGCACTTTATCTGAGTCTCAGGTTATAAGAAGAGAGGAGTAGGCTGGGGGTGTCCAGGCAGAGACTAGTCTGAACAACAACCCGCAGGCTGGAAGCAGCATGGCCGGAGCTGGTTTAGTAGTGACCCTGCAGGGGCAAGATCACAGGAGACTGCAGGGAGCTAGGAAAGGCTTCAGCTACAAGGGAATGACCTGGGCAGGTCTGCTGACTTGACACTGTCCATTGACATTAGTGCCTGATGTGTCTTTTCTGGGGCGGTGGGTCCTGTGCATCTTTCTTAACAGAGAGCGCTCGGAAGGCAGGCTGTCATAGAACTGGACAGTCACAGGCCGCTCAACTGCAAATTTTGGTGGAGGATGAAGAATTCCAAGTCAGAGACACCTGGATTTAGCTCCCACCACTGTTTGAGTTCTGGCAAAATACTAAAGCTGCCCAAGTCTCAGTTGCCTCACCTGTCGAATGGGAGTGACCTACTGCTGATGGCCAAGTGGAGGCGAGAGAGTGAAAGAGCCCATGCTGAGAGTGTGGCCTGGGAGAAGGGGTCTGGAGCTCATTTCAAGACTTCAACTTGGCGGGGTTGGGGGGGTGGGGCTGGAGCCTGGTCTCTCGGCCGGGCTGTGACGTCCCTCCTTGCGTGAGGTCTGATAACAGAGACTTGGGAGCTATCCCCACCATAAACAGTCGGGCCCTGGATTTCTCCTACTGATCTGGCGCCTTGGCCCTGTGTGCCCCGTGGCCCACCAGCCCTCTGGCCCCAGAGCAGGGGTGGAGAAGAAAGGGGTCTGCCCAGCTTCCTGCAGGCCTCACAGTTGTGCAAGGCTGTCTGAGTCCAAACAAACCGTAAACTTACTGCCTCTCTGGCGATTCCAAGCATCTGGCCAGCAGGTGGCCAGGCTGTCACTGTTTGGGACAGTCAGGGCCTAGGACACAGGCCAGGCCTGCCTGATCAGGGGTGAACCTAGACTCATGGTGTCTGGGCCTCACCTAACTGGGTCTCCAGAGGGATGGAAAAAGCTTTTGGCAGGGAATCGGGGGTCCTGGGTTGTAGTCCTAATTTCCCCAACAGCTCACTGTGTGACTTAGGGAAGTCCCTTCCCTCCTCTGGGTCTTCGTTGGTTTGGCTGAGCCTGAGTTTGGTGGTGATCCCGGTGCCTTCTACCCTGGTGTTCTGGGAGTCTGAGTTGCTGTGACCTGGCAGCCCTGGAAGGATTGTGCAGGCTTTTGCCGGACTCTGGATAAAGGCACACCCACCCCTCTTCTTTCATCCAGCCCCAAAGAGCAAACTATAGGCAAAACAAGAACTCTGGTTAAACATGTAAGGTTAAGCCTGTGTACGAGTAAGGAAGACCTCCTTGGATCTGACTTAGAAGCCTCTGTGTGCGACTTCATTCATTATTCAATTTACTTTTTCATTCACTGAAATTGAAGAATTCATTCATTCATTTTTCATTCACTTGGTTAACAAATATTAAGGCGCGTCTCTTATACACAAGGCACCATGTTAGGACCTTGGATTTACTGGCGAACAAAATGGGCAGACTTAGTCCTTCCTGGGGCTGAGTTGGCCTATTTTTGTTGACAAACTGGAGTACATGTGTAGTTCTGGGGAATCCGCCCAGGATCCCTGTGACCCAGTGGGAGCTCCTCCACCTGAGCCATGGACAGCCCTCTCCTAGCCGCTGGAGGGGAAGTGGAGCAGAGAGCAAATCTGTCCCTGCTCAGGAAGCCCCTTGCCCACTTGGACTCTTGCCAGAGTCAGGTGCAAGGAGTCTGGGGGAAGCACGGCCTCTGCTCCTTCCCTGGGGGCCCCAAATAGTGGGGGTACAATGCCAGGCCTCCCAAAGGTGGTGGGAGATAGATCCAGAGGTGTGTCTTTATTAGCAGCTAGCCACCTTGAACTCCCACCACTGGAAACCCAGTTGGGACCCCAGAGGGACTCCGGGCTGAGTGGTGGAGGTGCTGAGGGGGAGGAGGCTGTGGCCTTCCACTACCTTATGCAAGAGGGAGAACAAAGGGGCTTTGCTGGGAGGTATTATAAGATTAAGTGGCTGGGTCCAGGACAAACTCAGCAAGCCCCTTGGGACCTGAATTAGCAACAGCAACTGAAAGGCGGGAATTAAAGCTCTGGACCCTCTCACCGAAGCCCCCACCCCTTAGTCCCTGCCTGGGCCTCCTCACAGAGCTAATCTGCTGCCTTGCCCAAGTTCCTGCCTGGGGCCTGTGTGAGGGGCTGTCCCCTCCACTTAGAAGGGATAGGAGTCTTCCTGGGGAAAGAGCTGCCTGACCCCTGGCCCCTGACCCCTGGGGCACAGTCTCTGAGCAGACTGGGTGGCCCAATTTGGGCTGAGTGCTGGCCATGAGGGGAAATCACTCCTCTTCTCTGGGCCTTTCCTTTCTGCTGATACAGAGGGAATTTGGGGCTGTGGACCCACCAGCCATCCCAGGGGTCCTAGAGCTGGTTCCAGTGGGCATCAGGCAAGCTACCTCTCAGCCACACGGTACCTGATGGATAGGAAGGTCCACGACATAGACGGGACTTTGGAATCTTGGGCCGATGGGTGTCTGATTTTTAAATATTAGAAGGTTCTTGAGGTCCCACAGTCTTGTCCCCGCTGGTCTTCCCAGGTTTACCTTACATCTTCCTACTTCCCAGGAAGTTGTAATTTATGCTGCAGCAACAACCAGGTGCACACGCCTGCTGTCTGCTCCCACTGTTCCCTCTCACTGGAATTCCCTCTCCTGGAACTGCCCCTCCTCACCTCTCTCAGTGCACTTACTAATTTAACAGTCTTTTCTGTGCCTGTGTGTCTTTCTCCCAAGAGACTGTGGCTTCTTGAGAGCTGGGCACAGCAGGTGTCTGGGCCTCACAGGATCTGGGCCTGTTTGCAGCACCTGGACGCACAGCGACCAGGACACCTCGTGAGCTCGCAGCGCTCAGAGGAAGCAAGGATGACACAGCAACATAGCTACTGAATTGCCAGTGTGTTAAGGGCAGTGGAGAGAATTACAGGGTGACGGGAAAGCACAAAACTGGGAGGATCTATAAGCAGAGGCTTTCAGAGGCAAGCCCTGAAGGCAGGTAGGAGAAGCCTTTCAAGGAAGACTTGGAGAAGAGCATTCCAGGAAGAGGGAACTGAAGGTGTGAGGCCCCAGAGGGGGAAAGGGTGAGCTGTGCGGGTAGGAGCTGGGGGCAGCGGGAGACATGCCCGATGTGCTCAGTCCAGGCCTCTGAGTCTGTGGAGGGGACTGTAGAACTTATTCAGAAAGCAATGCAAAGCTATTAAGGGGTTTTAAGCAGGCAAGTGAGGGAGGTGATGAGATTTGCATTTCCAAAAGATCACTTTTGCTGCTGTGTAGAGAGTGGATTAGGAGGGACAAGAGGCTATTGCTGTCATGAGAGGGGACAGAAAGGGGAATGGACAAATTGAGAGCTTTAGGGTGGGAGCTGACAGAACTTGGAGATTGGTGGGATTTGGAGGGAGAGGGAGGAGGAAGGGAGACTCCAGGCTTGCAGCCCAGCCTGGGATGGTCAGTGGTGCTGGGCAGACTGCATGATGTGTTCTTGTGGCAGCCTCGGCAGGGCATGGGGCGGGGGGCAGGAGCCTGCCTCCCCTCCTGAGAGCAGCCCTGGGGGGCAGGACTATGGAGCCAAGCTCAAGCTGCTCAGCCGTTCTCCACCGTTAGTGTGCCATGAAACCTATAGTAATGGACAAGAGGACACAATCCACAGGGACGCAGATATTACATATGAGGGCACATAGCCTTAGACTCACAGATATATTCACAGGACCCACTTGGATATAGACATTCACACACTTACCCTGGGACACAGACTTACATAGATAATGATCAAAATAACCAACATTTATCTGCGTGCTTGGTATGTGCCAGGCATTATTTTAAACACTTCATAACCCATAGAGATGCACAAATATTGGCATGGCACACTCACAGGATATGTATGTATATATCATGCATGTACTCGTGTGTATGACATATGTACATGTAGGCACCTATATATTATGCACTGCATTCTTTGATATATAAATGTACACTCATTACAAAGATACAAATTGCTGCAGATGTTTTTAAGTGCACACAGATGAATACTCATCTGTATATCAGTATGCACATTCACTTCTCACAGGTACACTCTCTCTTTTGTGCAACACGTATGCTGCATCCACGCATATGCACCCAAGTGCACATACATCTTGCACATACATCAATCACCCTCTTGTGTACACTTGCACATATATGCAGTACACACAAGTAACAAACTCTTTCACCCTTTCTCACACAGGGCAATTTATGACTGGCCAGGCTCATGTCCGGACTTCCCATTAACATTAATGAGGTGATGTCGCCAGGGTGTTCGGAAACCCTTGTCCAGCAGGGGTGGTGGTGGGAGTGGTGGGGGGGCGGTGGTGACGGGGAGAGGACAGGGAGGCCATGGTCACAGAGGAACAGCTAATTATCCGGCTGACCAAGGTTTGATTGTTTTTCCCACGGCTCCCTGCACCGTTCCCAGCGCAAGGCCAGGTTCTGGCTGCACAGAGGTTGTTGGGGGCAGGGAGCAGGAACAGGGAAGGGGCGGGGGAGAAAGTGGGGGGGATGGGAGGGTGATTGACCCCAATTTCATCATTATCCCTCCCCCTTCAACAGACAGCCTCTATGCCTTGAACTGTCTGAATTGTTTCCTTAAATGGTTCAAAATTCCTAAAGGTTAGTTGTCTCTGTGGCCCTTTCCTCCCCACAAGGAACCTTGTATCAGAATCAAATCCAACATCTTCATTTCAGGAACTTTTACTTGCTGACCCAGGGGCATGGAAGGAGTCCCATCCATATGCATCTTGGTATCTGGTGCAGGACGCAATGTTAACCGTGCACAGCGGTCAGTGCTGCCCTCCTCTATGCATTCTCTCTGAACCAACATTTATTGACCATGAGACATTGTTTCAAGCAGCTCAACTTCCTACAGTCACCTCGGTTTGTGAAAATCCCTTTCCAAGCCAGAGGGAGTATGGGCTTCCCATGAACTCCTCAGTCAGAGAAATGCCTCCTAAGCCTTTGAACATTATAATAATAACGGGAAATTACAATAACTTAAATGCAATAAATGCAAATAACCTTTACACACTTGTTCTCTGCTTACAAAGGTCTCTTTCATGTCCTTGATCCATCTAAGGCTCGCAACAGTTCTGTGAAGCTAGCAGGGCAGGTGCACTTATCTCCATTTCACGGAGGTGGAAACCGAGGCAGAAAGAAAAGTGGGGGTGGGGTTGTCCATGGTCACGTGACAGGGGAGGGGCAGGACTGAGACTTGAATCTTTCAAGCCACTTCCCTGTGAATCACTATACGTTCTCCCCCTTTATTTGGGAGACTTCCTCCCAAAACACAAAATGAGTTAGAATTAATATGCTTCAGGGGACTTTTTGTTAAATCCCCTGAGATGCCTTGAGCAGTCCTGGGGTGCAAGGTGGAGGGTATTGGTTCCCAGCCACAAGTTAGGGTCATGAACTCCAATGCTGGGAGGAGCCTGGCTGGCCATTTTGTCCCCACGTAGACACAGATGGGATGTTGAGGGCTTCTTGAGACCACATGGCACCAGGATGATCGTCTGGGAGGCCAAGATCAAAGATCAGAGGGCTGGAGCCCTGGTCCAAACACTGCCTCCAGGCGTGTCCGCCTCGGGAATTATTAGCTTGGTTTTACAAAGAAACTGGAGCCCTGACAAGTCACTAGAGCAACGCTGTTTAATGAGCACCTATTACTATGTTATTAAGTCCTGAGTTCATACTAGATACAGTAGAGGCCTAAATGGGCACAACACTCAAGGGGTTTAGTTTGGTGGGGAAGGGAGAGTTTGGGACTTGGGGTCACCGACTCCAGGTCTGAGTTCAAGCTTAGAGGGTCATTTGTTTTTCTATGACCTTGAGGAGAAGTTATGTCAAGCTCTCTGAGCCTCAGTAGTCCCGTCTCTGGAATGGGGATGCTCCTACCTTCCTTTAAGGCCATCATTGCCATTAGATAAAGCAAGTACCTGTCCCAATGATCCCTCCTGCTGCCCCAGACATGCTGCACTGAGTTCTTACCCTCTGCATTTCCCGTCACTCTTCCCTGCCTCACTTCTTCCCCCTCCTTCCCTTCTGGCCACCCCCTCATGATTGACCACCTCTTCTGGAGACACCTGAACTCTTAGCCCAGCTTCAGCTTGAGTGGGAGTGGGGACCCTCTTATGAGGAATGCCAAGCAGTATGGGGCACGCTGGAGGTCAATAGCTCCCCCTGCAGCCTCTTACCTCATCCATCTCCCACCCAGAGGAGACAGGGGGACACAGACATTCCCTCCCGGCTTCTCTGGCTTCTTCAGCCCAGGACCCTGCTTTTCCCTCACAGAAGGCTCACTGCCCCCAGCCAGGGGCTCTTGAAAGCTGATGGGGAAAACCAAAGCCCTTTCTCAATACCCTTGAGGAGCTGACTCCAGAGACACAGATGCACAGATCAGCAAACCCCACCTAGGATGTCCTGTGGGAGGGGGCTCAAAAGCCCCCCTGGGGGCATTTGCTCCCCTCTCACCTCTGCAGTTCTGCCCTGTTAGGTGAGGATGGGCATGAGTAGGTAAGACAGGAATCTCTTTTTGGCTGAACAGAAAGCAGCCTCTGATAATTGGTGGAGTCAAGTTCTGTCTGCTTGGACTCTGCAGAATCTGGGTGGTCTCCCCTTCTCTGTCCGGCCTGGATGGGGGTGAGCACCCCCAGTGGGGCTGATGACTTCTGGCGCTTGCCCCTCTATGCCACCGCTCCAACTTTGGCCTCAGGTTTGCTTTCTGGGCTTCAGTCTCCTTTCCTGTAAAATGGGTGAATAACCACCCCCATCTTCTGCCAAGCCTACCGAGACTGGCATGTAGTGGCATCTTTTAAAACTATGAATGAGAAACACTTTTAAATACCTTCAGTGCCATTCAAATGGAACTGGGATACTTCAAAGGGAGTTGGACAGGCCTGTGAAGTTCAGGTTAGACCACAGCGTGTTCTTGGTGGGTAGAAGGGCTGCTGATGCCTAGGGGCCATGCTTCACTAGCCCTGCCCCTCCTGCAGCCTTAAGCTGTAAAAACGCCAGCTAAGCAGAGCCAAAGATGCCTTGGGATTATTTTGGGGGGCAGCACTTCAAGGCAGTGGATTCCGCTAATGCCACCATGGAGAGCCTGTCAGCAGCCGAGGTGCCCTGGTCAAGCCCCCCGGGCTCAGCGGGTCCCTGGCAACCCGCTCCCTTGGGAAGGTGGCCTGGAAGGAACCGCATAGTGTCCCGGGTTCAGGGCCTGTCCTGTCCAGGAGCACCTGGAGCCGGGCAGGGGGATGGTGAGTGGGGATGCCTGGAGACAGTAGGTTGGGAGGGGACCGGCCAGGAATGTGAGCGGAGAGAGCAGAGTGGGAGAGCAAACAGTGGAAGTCTGGGCCGTGGGGAGCAGCGGGAATGTGGGTGCGGATTGGTGGGGGGCACTGGCTGGGAGTGACCAGAGCTGCGGGCAGGGCTGAGTGACTGGGTCCCAGGTTAGAATTTCACACGGGCTGTGAACCTGTCCCCCAGAACTCAGGCCATGATCCCCCCACATTTCACCAACAAGAGGAATGGGATAAGGTTGGGATGGGGGTGCTAGGTACTGGGGTTCCTTCCCTGACCCCCTAAGACAGGCCCCTGTGATTTCTCAAGAGTCTTACCTTAATAGCCTGTGATCTTACAGGGAAAGCTGGGCTCTGTGCCTGCTATGGGCCCTACGCCCTTTGGAAAGCTAAGAAGTTCTTCCCAGAAAGGGGCCCAGAGTGCTCACGTGTGCTTGTAAATCGGGGTCAGAGTGTCACCAGGTTAAGAAAACTGTTCATTCCACTTCTGCCTCCAAAGGCAGATGGCCTTCCCTCTCTGAGCCCTCAGGTCTCCTCATCTGTACAATGGGGATGGAATAACCTTTGCTGCCGCTGCGAGGGCATGGGGCCCAGGGGCTGCCATGGGCCAGAGGACAGCGCCTTGGTGCGGCATGGGGAGGAGAGGGAGGGACACGGAGCTCATGAACACCTCCCTGGCCCAGCTCACTTCACAATAAGCACATGATTTAAGGCAGCTAGTAAATCCTTTATCACCTCAGCTTCTCAGCTAATGCATGACAGGCTCATAATTCAGTTTTAAACAAGTCTAGGATTAAGGCTGCAGCTAGGAGATGCAGGGGTGTCCGTGCGGGGGGTGGGGGGTGCATCTGGCCTGGTGGAGCCGGCCACACTGCCTCATGTGCGGGGTGGGGGCGGGGACGAGGACGGAAGGCCTGGCAACTATCTCCAGGCGGCACCTCATGGCCTTGAGGAGGGTTTGGGCCTTGCAGAAGAGTTGCTGAAATTACAGACTCTCAGGTCTGGGAGGGCACCAGGCTCCAGCACGCCACCAGGCCTTGGGAGCAACTGGAAACTTCGGGAAGAAGACGATGGGAAGTCATCATCGGTCATCCTTGGGCTCAGTGTTCACATACTGAGTTTATTTGAAACAGAGCCTGCTTCTAAATTCTCATGAGACTTTTTCTTAAGTTTTTGTTTTTCTGAACCTGAGGATTGAGAAACTAAGATGGAGAGGGGCCCTAACCCCCTAGCTCAAAGATAAGGATGTGGGGAAGTAGGAGCAATCTTTAGGCCCAGGAAAGGCTGTTCTCTGGAGCACAGACTGGGCTTCAGCTGGCAGGATGAATACCAATGAGGGACAGCAAATTGGACAAGGCTACCCAGAGCCCCAGACTTTGTAGCAATAAGAGTGTTGCCCTGGGAAGGAAGGAAGTGAGCTCCCAGTATGGAAGCAGAGCTGCTGAGATGTATATGACCATGAGGCCAGGTGCTAGAGAGACAAGAGCCTCCCTGCGGGGGCGACAGATGTAGTGTTAAGAACCTGAGCAGGTATGCAGCTAGACTGCCCTGCTTCAAACCCCACTTCGCCAGTTACCAGCTGTGTGGGCTGGTGACTTCATTTCTCTGGGGCAGCTGACATGAGGGTTAAATAAGATGATCATTCTAGAAATGTTTCTTCCATTCCCCTGAAAGGTCTCTGATTCATAGCGCACAGAAACAGAGCCTTTCCCAATGGGCTGGACAGAGTGGGGCATTTGCCCCACGGCTTGCTGGACCTTTATCTCAGGACATGGTGGGGTGTTTGGCCTTGGGCATGGTGGGGTGTTTATCCCTGGGCATGGTGGAGTGTTTAATTCTGGGCATGGTGGGGTGAGTACCCCTGGGCCTCGTGGGGTAGTTTATCCCTGGGCATGGTGGAATGTTTGTCTGAGGGCACATGGGACCTTTATGCCATGGCATAGTGAGATGTCTGCCCTCTGGGCGGCTGACTCTTTTCTGCACTAGCTAGATGTCCTTCGCTCAGCTCCCAGGACACCCTGTGCTTTCTGATTTTGCCCACCCTGAAGAGAGAGGGCCCAGGATCTCAGCCACCTCTCTGGCTCAAGCCACCACCTTCCCCAGCAGCTCCTGTCTCCAGCCCTTCCCTTCCTGGACCCCTCCCTCCTGGCAGTGTCCTCCCTCCTCTCAGCTAGGCCTGCTCCTCCTCTGATTTTGCTGCTCATCCCAGAAGTCAGCCAGACACTGCTTCAGAGCCATCATCAGACAGCCATCATCTACCAGGTCCCACCTGCCTTCCACACCCCGAGTCTTCCGAGCTTTCTTCCTCCTGCCACCCCTGCCTCCTCTGTCAGAGCAAACTTCCTAGCACAGAGCGATGCCCTTTCCCTCGGCCTCCCCTCTTCCTACTCCCTGTGCCTTCTGCCCAACATCCTAAGCTCAGTCGCCCTGGCCTGTGCTCCTCACATTTTCCTATCTCTGCACCACGGCAGCTTTTTCCTCTGCCTAGAATACCTTCTTCCACTTCTCTAACCCACAAAGTGCAGCCTTGGTGAAACTTCCATCACTCTTCAGGCTTTTCCTCTGTCCTAAAACCCTCAGGGCTCCCCCAAGTCCTCCAGAATGAAGTCCACAGGGAATGTTCCAGCAGGCCTCTGAGGCTGTCTTAAAGGCGTGACTGAAGTGAGTTGGATGCAGGGCTACTTAGAGGAGTGTGAGCAGAGCTGAGGGAATCACAGGACAGAGCTGCTCCTGGGCCTGAGGGGTCCAGGGGGGCAGCTGTTGCTACAGGAGGGGGCTCACCTGCCAGGATCTGTGGCCATCAATAGAGGGACACAACCCACACCTCCCAACTGTGGTTTAGCTAGGCTGCCAGTCATCCTCCCTCTCCTCCCGTCCCCAGATCACCTGCCAGTGCCTCCCCTGACTCAGTTCAACCCTAAGCCAGAGGACAGAGGAGCTGGGGTGATGCAGTCCGTGGAAGCCAGCTTCCCAAAGCAGAGGAAGGCAGAGATTGGACCTTGGGGAGAGTAGCCGTCATGGCTCCAGTTCCAGGTGCAGTTGCCTTGGCACTCCGGCCCCAGCCCAGCCCCCCAGGAACATGCCTCTCAAGCCCTCCATGGCTCCAGTTAAATGGGCCTCCAATCCTTCAGCGCCGCAGTGAGGCACTGTACCTTTGCAGTGCTGGAAGACATGAAAAACCTTCTTCCAACTTCCCTCGGCTGAGGCTTGTTCCTCCTTGGATCCTCAGAGAAGGGGCTGTCTCTGACCTCAGGCCCTGAGCCTGTGCTCCCAAGGCTCTGGGTCTCACTTCCACCAGGCATTTAGCTCTCCTCCTAGTCTGGCCATTTCACTCACCCTGATGGTCAAGGGCTGGGTTTCAGAAGTGCTTATTTTCTGCTCTGCACCAAGTAGGTGCTCATTTAAATGTTTATTGAGCTGAACTCTGGCATTTGTGCCGCTGCAGAAGGGTTATTTTCTTGTGTTGCTCTTTCACCAAGATGACCATCTCCTTGGAGCCGGAACCAAGTCTCCCTTTGCTCAGCACCTTCACACTGTAAATAATGTTTGTTGAGTGCCTGCTTGACTGAATGACTCTGTGGAGGCAAAACAGACAGAAAGAACAGAGAGGTAAACCACATGCCCTAAGAGTTCATGCAAGGCATTGCTTCTAACCAGGGAGAATCAGGGGAGCCTTTACAGAGGGGCAAACTTGGGAGCTGGCCTCCAAGAAGTCCGCACTTGTGGTGAAGCTGGCATGGCGCAGGTCAGGAGGCTTCCGAGCCCTGGGCCTCTGTGGGGAGACTGCTGGTCGGGGAGCGTCAGGGCCTCGGGGGAGGAAGGGTGGCAGTGCTCCTGTCAGCCCCCTAGAGGCCTGTCCTTTCCTCTGTGCAGTCGTTCCCTCTCTTTTCCCCCAGCTTCTGTTTCTGTTTCTGCCCCACTCCTCCAGGAGTCCTGCGGATCGATCTGCCGCTCTCGGCACTCTGCACCCCCTGGCTCAGTACCACTCTGTCTGGGTCCTCCCCGCCCCTCCTGGACTGTGAGCCCCGCCCAGGAGCCCTGCTCCAACTCCAGAGGCCTCTGTTCTCCCCTCTTCCCTAGTCTTTGGGCCTTGGCTCGGAGCCTGTGGGAGCCTGAGCTGTGAGTTCGAGTCTGGGCAGGAGCCTGCTCACCCCCCAGGGGCGTGTTGGGGCCGTCTAGGCCACAGGGAGCCGGATGGGAAACCACCAGCCAGTGGAGCGGGGTGGCAGGCCACAGTGAGCCAGCCAGGGTGCCCGCCCTGCCCCTCCCATTCCCTCCTTTCCCAGAGGGATGTCCCCAGCGGACTGGCCATTGGCCCGTGGCTCCAAGGGGAACATGCTTTCTGCAGACTGTGGCTGAAAAAGGATGGACTGGCTGTCCTGCCAGCTCTGTGTGGGAAAAAGGGAGGTACCCGTGCTAGCCAGCACCCCACAGGATACTGGTCACAGGCAAAGTGACCAAGACTCTGGATTTTGCCCTCTACCCTACTGGTCATTTTCCCCATGGGGACCTTGATGGGAAAGCCAGAGCTTCCAGTACTGGGGGGAAGTGACCCCTAGGAGGGTGATTATGGGCATGGGCTCAGGGCCTGGGAAAAGCCCATGCTGACCAGAACCACTGGCGTCTGGAGTGCAGAGCAGCTGGCTGACTATGGTGGGGTGCAGAGAGGGGCCTGTGCCCATGGCCCTGGAGCTGGGGGCCTGTCAGGGCCCATTGAGCTGAAAGCTGGGCTGAGCTCCCTGCCATTCCCAGACATCTATCAAGCACCTACTGTGTGCCAGACTCAGAGAGCATGGGGAAGAAGAGGCCAGAAAGGCTCCAACGATCCTCTCAGACCTCCTCAGCCGTTCCCCCAGCCCTCCCAGTCCGAGGGCAGGTCCCCAGCAGAAAGGGGCGCTCAGCGCTCCAGTGAGGCAGAGAGGGACCTTCTCTGAGAGGGGCCAGGCGTGGAGGAGTGGGCCCCAGGGGGTGAGGCTTTATAGGCAGTGAGGAGTGTGAAGGGGCTCGCTCCCCAGTGGTGGAAGGCAAACAAACAGCTCACTATTCCCTCCACCACGGCCCCCACCCCATGGGGTCCATTTCCCTGGATGTTGTTTTTTTCTTCCAGAGTAGTAACAAAAATCAAGGCAAGGATTCTGCTTCCTTCATGTTCACTTGTTGATTCAATCCCGCCGTCCCTCCCTTCCTCCCTCCCTTCCTTCTTCCCTCGCTCCCTCCCTTCCTTCCTTTCCTCCTTCCCTCTTTCCTTCCTTCCTCTTTCCATGCCTCTTAGTACCTTATAAATACTTTCCTTTTGCTGGGCTCTTGGGGTCTAAAGAAGTGGTGAGTGAGAGCTCTTAACCTTTCTGGGAGCAAAATTCTTTGATGAGTGATAAACAGTATATATATCCCCTCTCTCAGAAAATCGCCTATGTCAACCTGGGTTAAAAATTCCTAAATGCCATCAGCCTTGCCGGGGAGGCAGACATGAAACCGAGAACTAAACACTAAACGTGGTGTGATAAATGCTAAGTGGGTTTGAATTCTGGCTAAGTCTCTTACCTCTTTGTGTCCCAGTTTCTTCACCTTTAAACAGGAGATAATTACATCACTTCCCAGTGTCACTGCGGAGAATAAATGAACTAAACTTTTGAAAGGGCCTAGCAGTGCCTGGTGTATATTAGATTTCTTTCTCTTCCCTACTCTGCGTGCTCAAAGGATGCACACTCCTGAAGTAGCCTAAACAGGGAGAACAATCCCTCGAGCAAGGGCCTGGAGGAAGAGGTCATCTTTGAATGGGTCTGAAGGATAAGTAGGAGTTTGTGAGAATGTCTCTCTCTTTTTTAAAAGCCATGGATCCATATCATTAAGAGTCAGAAATGGTGCTGGAAATCCTGCTTATCAATTATGTCAGTGCTTGACTAGTGTTCTTTCGGTATCTGGCATTGTTATAGGTATCTTGCATTTATTAACTCCCTCAAGGGCTATCTCATAACCCTAGGAGGTTGGTACTATTATCACGCCATTTCACAGAAGAGAAGACTGAGGCACAGAAAGGGCAATGTCCCCCAGCTGATAGGTAGCAGAATGGGGATCTAAACCACTTAGTCTGCTCCAGAGTCCTTGCCCTAAACTACTGCCCTATATTGCTTTTCCAGAGTGGCTGTTTTCTTGCTGAGGTCTGAACCCCCATTCATCTTCTGTTGGAACAAAAGGTCCAGGAGAGAAAATGGAAGTCCTAGAGAAAATCTGCCTTTCCTAAAAATTCCAGCCCAAGTTTAAGCACAGAGGGAAGGGAGGAGAAAGTTTCCAGGAACCAACTTTAAGGAGTGGTAGGAACATCACTTTGGAGCCAGCGAGCTAGGTTTGGGTTTGGGTTTCTCCATTTATAAACCAACCTCTACATGCCTCTGTTTCCTTATCTGTAAAATGGGCATGATAATTTCAATGCCATAGCATTGGAACAAAGTCTATAAAAACCCTTTGAGTCAGCTGTCCTGTGTGCCTCCTGTGGCCTTACCAGAGGCCAGCCCTGTAGCAAGGCCGCACACCTGCCTCTTCTGCAGGTCACTAGCTCCAAGAGATCATCCTTCCTTTTTCCAGTCTGGAGGCCCAATACTTCCTTGTCTAGGGAGTTCCAGGAGGGCAACCAGGGTCACCAGAGGCAGGCTTTTGCCAGGGTCCAGAAGAAGAACCCTGCTATGCCACCCTGGCCTCGGCCCAGCACTGTCAACCCTAACCACACCTATCCTCAGGTTGCCAGGCAGTGCCTGGAGCACGCTGGACCCAGCCTGGGTCCCCCAGCCCCCAGGGCACATACAGGTGGCCTGAAAAGGAACAGGTCATCTCAATGCACACACAGTCTTCCAAAGTTCTATTAATACACTGGACTTCACCCCACAGTCTCCCAGACACTTGCCCAGGAGAGTAGGAGCAGGTGTGACAGAGCCCTCTATCAGAATTTTATTTTGTAACTTGTGTCCTATATTCTAAGCCGTGAGGTCATTGGCTATGTAAAGAGAACTGTGGTGAATTCCTTTGTAAAGTGGAATGAGGACTCCCTGGGGGAATCTTTGAAGTTTGCTTAAAGGGAAGCAAGAGTTTGCCCTGGGCTCCCCATTTTACAGACCAGGGAACCAAGGTCCCAAGAGTTCAAATGCCTTGCCTAGAGTGCAGCCAGTTGGGGTAGAATCTGAACAGAGAAGGCCTGTGCCCCTGGGGAGCTGCTGGGGAGGAGACAGACTTACAACACGGCAGGCAAGGGCAGGCAATGGGAAGTAGGGCCTGCAGGCCATGTGAGGTTGCTGGCAGGGGTGAACCAGGGTCTGGGGCCATGAGTCTGGTTATCTGAGAGTCTGTCTGGGGTGGTGGACCTTCATTCACTTGATAAGGCAGCACAACTTGGTTGAGCATCCTCTGTGCCACAGGGTCTGTGCCAGTGCCTGACAGAGGGTGTGCTCAGCCAGGCCCTTCTGGACGATCACCCAGAGTGTCTACAGTGGATTCTTGCCCTGAGCAACTGGCAGCCTCTTAGAGAGTATACACTCATGGATATGCAAAGCCCTGGCATTTCATAGGTTTTTCTATGTCCTTAGGCAATACTGGGTGATGCTAGGGGAGGGTGCTGGGTGTAGGTGTGGGTAGATAATCAGTTGCCAGCCTGAGGGGCCTCTAATGGGCAGGAGGGGCTGACGTAACCTGCTTCCACAAGGAGGATTTGATCATAGAGTGTACAAGGTGGGAACAGCAGAGTGTGTGAGAACTCCTGCTCTAAGAATCATTCATTCTTGAATTCATTTGTTCAAGAACTAATTATTAAGCACCTACTGCACCTACTATGTGCCAGGCACCATTCTAGGCTCTGGAGCTACAGCAAGGAACAAAACAGATAAAAAGCTCCCTTCCTTCATGGAGCTCACATTCTGGTAAGTGGAGATCATGAAAAACCAGAACATGTGCACACACATGTCAGTAGCCATAATTGCTCTGAAGACACATAAAGCAGAGCAAGGAAGGTGGGGATTAGATAGAAGACGGTAGGCTCTTTTGTGCAGGAAGGGCAGCTAAGGCTTCTCTGAAAAGGCAATATTTAAGCAGAGACCTGAGGGAGAGAGTCATATGGATTCATGAGAAGGAGCATTTTAGGCAGCAGGAGCTGTAAGTGCAAAGGCCCTGAGGCAGGCATATGCTTGTGTGGAAGGAACAGTGCCAGGGGACCAGGTCATGTGGGCCCTTGTCAGTCATGGTGAACCCATGAATGAGGTGAGCAGAGATAGGGTGTGATCTGACTTACACTTTAATAGGCTCACTCTGGCTGATGTGCGGAGAATTCACTATAGGGTACAAGGTGAAGGTGAAAGCAGACTGGCGAGGAGACCCCCCAGCTTTCCAGGCGAGAGAGGATGGTAGCTTGGAGACGGTGTAGCAGTGTTATGTGGGTACTGGACACAAAGCGGTCAGATCCCAGCTCTGCCACTTTCTAGCTATGTGCCCCTTGGCAGATTACCTAACCTGTCTGAGCCTCTTATTTTCTCATCTGGAAAACGAGGTTGCCTGGTGGAGTTGTTGTGATGCCTGCCTGAGACATAAGCCCAGTGCCTGGCACACATTTGGTGCTCACTCAGTAACAACCCTCAGTCATTATTAATCCGGGGACCCATTGCCCTGGGCACCACATATTCAAGGTGATAGGAACCCAGAAATCCTGAGATCTGAGGGGCCCGCTGGCTCAGGGGGGAGAGAGGTTTAAGCATGTCTAAATCCCCAGTGTCTTAGGGTGCGGCTGGCTGCTGTCCTCCCACTGCAGGCCTCTTGCTCCCAGGCCCCTGGGCAGCGGTGTCCTTCAGCCTCCTGTTTATTTGTTTGCCTTTTACCTACGTTGAAGTTTCAACTGAGAAACTGGCCCCACCAGTTGTGGGGCACAACACTGCCACCCCTCCTCCCTGAGCCAGGGCTTCCAGTTGCTCCTGCAAAGTCAACAGTGCCCGGGAGCAATGAAGGGGGAGGGGGCGGCGGGGAATCAGACAGCCCGCAGTTATCCCTGGCAAGTATGTGGCCCTCAGGAGACTGTTGAAGGTAACGATGGGGCACAAACCCAGGGAGGGGGCAGGACTAGGGAGGAAGCTCAGGTCTTAGGCAGGTGCTTGTGGCTACAGTGCCGGCAGGCCCAGCTCTCCGGGCTCTGCTAGGCAAGGGATGGCTTTGGAGGCAGCTGGGGGCATCTGCCTTCTCTGGGGCACGTTGGCCTAGAAGCCTGAAGAGACAGGCCCATACGGGCTTGGTGTAGTCCTGCTGCACCCTCACACTGATTCACTCTTCCATCTATTTATTCAAAATACTGAAGCTTGTTATATGCCAGGGCCTGGCCTTAGAAATGTTCCTCCCTTGAGGAGCATTTCTTAGAGCAATAGAGAGGCAGAGAGGGGAAGTGACTTTCTCAAGGTCACAGAGTGCATTGCTGCAAAGCCTGCCCAGGACTCTTGACTCCATGTCCAGTGCTCTGGCCACCTCTTGGGTGGCAGAGGCCAGCCTGTTCCCAGACCCTGAGAGTCCCTCCTCAGTGTATCTATGTCTGCCTGGGTACCTGGGAGAGGACAGGGGACTGTGCCCAGCTCAGGGCCATAGGAGCTGGAGGGGGAGCTGGACATGTCTCCAGGCTGGCTGGGCTGTGGGGACCCTGGACTGGTGGTAGTGAGCCTGTACGGTGTGTGGCCTCAGCCTGCTCAGGGTCAACTCCCTGGATCAATTTCACCCTCTTTTCAATCGGAATGGGTTGCTTTGCCAACCTGTCATGGTCCTTACAGGGAGTGTGAACATGCTTTTCTATAGCGCCCAACAGGGAGACTGGAGCAGAGCATGGATGGGGCCAGGGAGGTGAGTCCCAGATTTCCTGGTTTCTGCGGTGGGCTTCTTGCTTGTCAACTAATAAGCCTGTCACTTCTGGAAGTCGGTGGCTGTGGGTATCAGGGCTGTGGGGAGACCCAACCTGCCCCTGGGGAGCAAATACAACTTCTGCCTATGCGCAATCCACTGGCTCATTAAACCCAAGCGCTTAAGTTATAGAAAGCTCACCCAGTCGTCTGGCAGGCCCCACGCACCCTGGGGCACTGTGGAAGTTGGTGTGGGAGCCCCATGCCTGCCCTAATCTCTAGCTCAAAAGGGTAAGAGGCCTCTGCCTCTGGCCATGGAGGCTGACCCACATGGAGTCTCCTGCTGATGGCCCGCCCGCCGTCTGCCCTGGAGCCTCCCAGTGAAGGGGTCCCTGCCACATCTTTACGCCTCTGGTCCCCACACAGGTACATGTTCATCTCTGTCTGGACCCTTTAGCATAGATTCTCCAGTCAGGGTGGTGGCCATGGTGGGAGGCAGCAGTGGCTTCTAGGAGGCTGTTGCCCTTGGGAGCGCTCCACAGACAGCCAGGTACACGGCCACTGCTCACAGACACACAGGGCTCGCTCAAGTCCCTGCACTGCCAACACACGCAGAGCTTTGCATCCAGCCACGCAAAACCGGGTGCTGACCGACACTGCCTGAGTGGGCCCATTGTCCAGGGCGGGCAGGCTGATCCTTCCTCGTCTGTCCCAGCGCCGGCCTCGCTGCACCTTTGGGCCGCAGGTATCCCTCCAGGAGGCTTTCCCCAGAGCTATAGACTCTGGTGCTGCTAAGCCAGCCCTAAGATATGCCCAGTGCCTTCTTCATATCCAGCCCGGCCTCCTGCCTCTGGGGAAGGGTGGTGGGAACAGTGCTGAAGGTTGGAGCTGGGGCCAGCAGGGCCTGGGAAACTGCAAAGTCCATGGTGGGTCAGGAGGGCCCAGCTTCTGTTTGTTGACCCTGAGCTGTGGATACAGGAGAAAGCATCACATCCCTTCCTGCATCTCCTCCCTGGGCTGACCTCTGGCCTCCTCCTCCCTCTCCTGGTCCTGCCCCCACCCAGCGACTAAGGCTTCTCCACTTGTTGTCCACTCCCCTGCTCGTTGGCCACCCCACTTTGGGCCCACTCCAACTGGGGCTTACGTGTAAAAATATCCCAGCTTTTTTTGAGCTTGTTATCTACTATTTTTATCAGATGGTCCAAGCAAAGCACAACCAAAAAAAGGGGAAAATCATACAGCTCTCTTTGCCAAGCTCAATAGAAATAGCAACGAGGTGGTCAACAAGATGAATATCCCTGTCCTCTGAGGTGTCCCCTGGCCCCACACCAGTCTCTTTTGTCTCTCTGCCTGGACAGCAGATTTAAAAATACGCCCACAGTTGCCAAACCACTAAATGCACCCAAGACAGTGACTGAGGCATTTGGAGCCAAGAAAGACCATGGGGGGTATTTTTTTCCCCTTGCTTTCCCTCCCCTGAAGGAAATCACTCTTTTGTTTGAAAAACCCTCCAGGCTGGTTTTTGAGGCCTTTTCCTGGTTGTCCCACTCCCACGGGAACAGCAGAGGTCACTCTGAAACATGTGGTGGTTTGGGCCGAGTGACCCCAGAGGCCCGGCCTGGCCTGCGGTGGCTCCCATGCCAGGCTGTGGCAGGGCAGGAGCACGGAAGGAGTCCACAGAAGCCAGGGACCGTGGGGCAGTGGTGGCAGGAGACCTGCTGGTGAGGGTTACAAGGTGGGAGGCACCAAGGGGTGCCACTGTCCCTGCAGTGGGCTGAAGCGTTACTGCCTCTCTGCGTGGCCGAGACAAAGCCATAGTTTGATGAGGGCTCAGGGGTCTTTCGAGCTTCAGTCTGCCCAGGAAAGAGTCTCACATGCCTCTCACTATGAGAAAGCCTCCTTTCAAGGAGCAGTGAAGTGGGGTGACAAGCAGGAGTCAGGAGACTTAGGGAGGGAGCAAGTCATGTCCTCTCTCCAGGCCTCAGTGTCCCTCCGTGTACAAGGGGCCTGGAGTCGCCTGGGCTCTCTGAGGTGTGTGGTTGGGAGAGAAAAATAAAGTAGAAACAAAAAGTAACATTAACTGAGCACTTAGGGAGGCACTGAATGAAACACTTTACATCACATCTATTATTTCATTTAATTTCTGCCCCAACCCTATTATTGCCCTTTGCTGAGGTTTACAGAACAGCTCTCCTCCCTAGTGGCTGTATGTAAAATCCAGAGGTCTTGGATCATGTGCCCATTCTGGGACCAATCATTCTGGCCAAGGGGCTAGGATTCTGTGATTGGCCATCTCTGATCTCAGGCCTTCTCTGCGGCCAGAAACACAGGGACAGTGGTTGGCAGTCCTGCCAGAACTACATGTAGTGGAGGATTGGGCTGTTCCGAGCAAATGCTGCTGGAGAAGGGGTGGAGAGGCTGGGTGCATCCCCTGCAAGTGGTGACTCCAGACACCCCCATCCTTACCCTCCCACTGACCCTGACCAGGGAATAACTACAGATCAGGGCAAAAAGGAGGGAGAAGTGGGTCATGTGCAAGATGAGGTGAAGAGACCCTGCTGTAACTCCACTTCAGCCACGCTGGTTCCTGAGCTTCCTCCAAACCCATGCCACCCTCTGCTTTATCTCTGTGCCTATGCACATGCTGTTCCTTCCAACAGCAATGCTCTTCCCTCACTCTCCCCTTCTCCATTTCATAAACCCCAACATGATTTTCAAGACTCATCTCAACAGCGCCTCCTCTGGGAAGCCTTTTCCCTTCCACTGGGACTCCAGAGCCCATGGCACATACTTGAACCTCAGCATAGGGTGACTGCCTGCCTCCTGCTTGCCCCGGAGCAGGGACCATGGCTTATTTGTTCTGTTCCCCCAGGGCCCAGCACGGTGTATGAGTGCAGAAAATGTCTATGGAGTGGATAGAAAGGAGAAGAGTCAGAAGGAATGGGGAACAAGAAGGAAAAGTGAGACGAGAATAGGACGGGGCGGTGGGAGGGGGAGAAGGAGCGGTCACAGACCAGGTCCCCTGCTGGGGAGAGAGGATTCAGGAGGGCCTGTCGGGAGGGGCTGGGCTTCTGGCGGGGGTGGGGATCACTGTGGGTCCTCCAGATCCGGAGGCTCTGGCCTGAATGACTTTCCTGAGGGGGCAGGGCATGTCATAAATGGCACCTCGCCATTATTCAATAGTCTGTTAGTCCACTGTATGCCTGGCACTGTGCTAGGTACCGAGCCCTTCCTCCCTGCCTGCTGCCCTGGGAAGGGAGATCAGAGTCATGGGGAGCGGGGTCCTCATAGCTCTGAGGAAATGGATCAGCCCGTCTCTGGCCAGAGGGTATCTGCCCAGCCTTTCTGCCCGGTGCCCTGGCTGGCCATGTCTCAGAGGACACTGCATGGCAGGGACACCACTAGAAGCCATGAGGCACTGTCAGCCTTTCCTGCTTGAGTTTCGCCCCCGCAGGAAGCTCTGGGAGGAGGAGTGGGGCCTCCCACCCAGGCTGGCTCCCCACAGGCCACCCTAGCCCCAGGGAAGGATGGAGACAGGGAGAGGAGGGAGTCCGCCAGCCGGCTGCTGCCCGGACTAGTAATGAATTGTCCCAGAGTTTGCTGCCCTGTCTGAATAGCTTTGCTTCTGAAAGGGGCTGGTGACAAAGGGTACATTGATCGTCCCCCACCAGACAAGGAGGGCTGCCTACGCACAACGGGGAAGCCCCTCCAGGAGATGGCAGGAGGCGGCAACTGGAATCCAGACAGGGAGAAACATTCTCTCACTGAATCTGCCTGGTGGGCTTGCCTGGCTTCTGCCCTTTCTTTCTGATTCTGGGCCTGAAAGGGCTTGGGCCCATGGTGTATGAGGTGACAGATCTCCTCGGTCGTGTCTGTGGCCCCAAGGGACCAGCTGAGCAGAGACAGGGACTGGGGAGGGGTGAAGCAGAAATGGCTCACACAGGGCACTTGGCTGTTAAGCTGAGAGTGTACAGCTGCCCTTTGCTGGACACTCCCTTCTCCTGGGACCCTGCTGGTCATCAGGATCCATGATGTTCCCCAGGCTTCCTCAAGACCCCAGCCCAGGTAAACTGTGCATTGCTAGAGGTCAGAGTCTGCATCTTGTGTGTCTAGGGGCCCCTATGGTTCCTGGCGAAGTAAGCAGCTTAGGGTGGGGGCCCTAGCGCTCACAGTTCTGGATTTGATTATGATTTTGTTTGTTCAAAAGTTATTTGGAACAGGTTTTTTTTGTTGTTGTTGATTCAATTTACTGCGTGTGTACTTGGTTTTCTCCACCAGAAATCTGGCTCTGTGGAGACCGATTGGTTTGTGGCCCCACCTTTAGGCCTGAAGTAATTCATGTATATATTCAGCAGACTTTCTATGAGCGTGGGATGTGCCAAGCACTGGCTGGGCATCTGGAAACCCAAGGGCAGCTCTCACTGGATGGGCCATGCTGTGCACAGTCCCACTGAATGTGAAAGAGGGATTAGACACAAAATATCCCTGACCTTCCTCTTGATGAAACCATAAGGATAAACAAATCATGGCTTGGTGGGGGGGCCTGCCGTGGGTCTGCAGCCTGCCATATCATGAGACATTCTCCAAACGCCTAACCAGTGCCAGGTATGGTGTCTGCTGTGGTGTGGCCCATGAGCCCTGCAGGCCACATTGTCAAAATTGTGTGTGTGTGTGTGTGTGTGTGTGCATGTCTGTGTGTATGGGTGTATCTGTGTGTGTACTTCATTACCAGAAGGGGTATCAAGTAAGAACCCTGACTCTGTCACTTACCTGTGTGATGATAACAGTAGTATCTCTATGGCAACCAAATTATCCTCCCTGTGCCTCAGTTTCCTCATCTATAAAACGGGAATAATGGGAGTAACTACTTCATTCGGCTGTTGTGAGGTTAATACTATAAAATAAGACAATATTTTGCACATAGTAGGCACTCAGTAGATGGTAGCGATTACCACTATTACTACTGCTATGACCATGACCTTAGAAGGTGACTTAGGAGGAGTTCCCTAAAAGCAGATCCTGAGAGGGGAACTCCTGGCTAAGTAGTTACTGAGGGAGTGCTTCCTGGAGACACTGGAGAGGGCTGCGGAAGCAGGTTGGGAGGGGGAAGCCGACAGGGTGCAGAGGATGCTTCCGCCTGTCCTGCAGGGGACTCTGGGGTGTAAGTCACACCTCAGCATTGTCCCCAGTGGAGGTAGGGGAGCTGAGACCTCATTCTCCTGCACCCCAGTTATTGGCTAAGGGCCACTTTTAGGGGAGTAAACTTCCAGGTACTTCTGGCTCTGCAGGCAAAGCAGCTCCTACAGTCTGGGGCAGTCCCCCAAGGAAGGGTGCACAGAAGGGAAAGCCCCAGAGGGAGGAGGTGCCCAGGCCCAATAAAGAGATCTGGGGAGCCTCGGGCTCTGAGGGCAGCTTTCACAGTCTTCTCCACAGTGAGCTACTGGGAGGAACAACCAAGCAGGGCCAGTACGTGGCAGGTGCTTGGTCAGTGGTAGCTGTAATCTTTCTGCCTTACCAGCCCCAGGCTACTTCTGGCCCAGGGTTACTCTGGGGTCTGTCATGGTTACATGACACCCACATGCACCCCTGCTCCTTCCTAGACGCCTCGCACCTGCTGCCTTCTCCCTGCTCCCCACCCGGCTCTGCTGTCCCTCCCACTGACACAGGCAGTCGTGCCCCGGGTAGCCCTGCCCAAGTCATGGCCTTGTATTCCTGGGAGACACCTGCCTGGATATCAGAGGGAAAACTGGAGAACTTTGCAGGGCCTGCACAACCGGCTTTGTGAAAAGTCCAGACCCTTCTGGAAAGCTCCCAGGGCCAGAAGGGTTCAAGCAGGGACAGGAAGGCCATCTGCTGGGGGTGATTCTAGAGAGGACGGCACACTAAGGAGAGCAAGAATAACCTGTTATCACCTACTGTGTGTTGAGTCATCACTACTTCATGAGGATCCCTTCAAAGGAATCATTTTATTTAAAAGTCAATACAACTCTGTGAGATTACCGCTCCGGGTCCCCCTTTAACAGGGGAGAACTAAAGCTTGGAGAGGCCAAGTTCACACTGGTAGACACATTAGCCCATGGCTTCCTCACTCCGATCAGCATAGAAGCCCAGGCCTTACTAGGCCTTGCCTTTACCTGATCTGGCTTCCCAGTGCCTCTGACCTTCCTTCCCAGCATCCTCCCCTCACTGGCCCCACTCCAGACCACCACCTGCCACTTGCTTCAGTTCACACTCGCTCCTCTCTCAGGCCCTTGCCCTGGCTTCTCCCTCTGCCTGGCAGGCTCCTAGGTGCTGTGCGGCTGGCTCCCACCGCTCGCTTCAGGTCTCTCCCCCAGCATCACCTCCTGACCCCCTCGATGTTCTCTAGTCCCTCTGCTCTGTTGTTATTACTTTTTTGTAGCTCTTACGCATTGATTTATATATTGCATGTCTCCCTACACTGAAATGCTGGCCCCATGATAGCAGTGATTTTTGCCTTCTGGTCACAGCTAGGTCCTTGATCAGTGACATGCCATCAGTGCGGGATGAACCTGTGCAGAATGGTCAAAGGATGCCAAGACTTGAACGCAGAAGCTCTGACCATCAGGTGCCTGGGGTGTGAGGGAGGGTGGCCGCAGAGCCCTGGGGTCTGTGGGTCTGTGCACCCTTTCATTTCCTCATAGAGGGAACAGAGGACAGCGATCTTCAGAAGAGTTGGCCCCAGGAGCCCTGCCTCCCGAGCCCAGCTCAGTCCGTTGCGGCCACACGCAGCCTGCCGCAGGCTCTGTGCAGCCTCCTTCTCTGGGTGGCTCTGTCCTTGGCTGGCTGTCCCTCCCTTCCTTCCTTTTGACTCTGAGGCCTGGGGGGAAAGGCTGTCCTTTTTCTCTCAGCCTTGGATTCTCTTTGAGCTTCAAATCCAGAGGAGCTTGGCAGACTCTGAAGTCCATTCTAGAATTTCCTACAGAAGATCTAGATGCTTCAAACACTTGTTCACTTAAAATAATACTTAATGAGCATCTTCTATGTGCCAGGCACACAGAGAATGGGGAGAGGGGCCTGACATCTACCTCTGGACCAGCTCAACCCCAGCCCCCAGGGGCAGCTGAAGCAGAAGGGCTTGGGGTGCTGAGGAAGGGCCAGACCACCCCTTCCTCCGCCCTTCCCTCCTGCCAAGAATGTGGGAGCAGGAGCAGGAGTTTCAAGAGGCAGCTGCATGCATCGGGCACCCTTGGGTCAGCAGGGCGGGACGCTGGCCTTATGGGGGAGGGAGAGCAAGCCAAGCACTTGGTGTGAAGGATGCCTGCCAGTCTGCTTCCTTTTCCTTGAACCCAATTCTGAGAAGCCTTCCCCTCCTGTCCACCCCACCCCACCCCCAGCTGCTGACCTCCTTCCCTTGAAAAGCCTAGCGCCTGCCCAGGGCCCTTCCCCTGGGAATGCCCAGGAGCCACGACAGAGGTCTGGGTTCCCCCAGCCTACCCGTGTCCTCCCAGGGGAGAGGTGGGCAACCTTCACATGTGCTCTTGGAATCCAGGCCACTAGGTGCCACTTGCCCCGGCCCACGTGTACAGCAGCTTCCTCATTCCAAGAACTCATAGATGTTAGGCTTCTGTCCAGGGGCTTCCACGTCTTCACTGGTTGCTGGCCATGCATCCTGGAAGGAGAAGAGAAATGAGGCTCCCACCAGGCCAGCAAATCAGTGTTCTGAGTGTCCTGGGGAGGTACTCTGAGGGAGGGGCAGCTTCTGGGAACAGACAAACACACAAATAGAGTCCCAAGTCTGGTGGGGTCATGGGGCAGAAGGTGTATCTGAGCCTGGTAAAACATCAAAAAGGCGTCAGCAGTTGACCATGAATTTCCTCTCTGGGCCTCAGAATCCTGAAAGGGACCCCAAGTGGGTGTCAGTAGGTAGGCCCCTCTGGACCCCTCTCTTTGGGATTCTGTGTACCCCTCTCAGTGGCCCTGGGGATCCCCCACACTTCCTGTACTCCTCCGTGCAGAACCAGGCAGGCCCAGGGACAGGGGTCTCACCTTCAAGTCTGAGCTGGCATTCAGCTGGTCAGCACTGCTGGTGAATTCCCTGCCCCCACTCCTCAGGCTCATGTACCTCAAGCCATTACTGTCTTTTGCTTGGATGTTGGGGCCCCCCAGGCCAACATGGCCTCAAGGGTAGGATCCAGTGTGACTGGTCTGTGCCCACAGGCCCATGAGCAGGAGACACACTCAGCAGCCAGTGGCACAGGTTCAAGTCTCACCTCCACTACTTTCTAACTGTGAGATCTCAGTCATGTGATTTTGCCCTTCTGTTGCCTCAATTTCATTCTCTGTAAAATGGGTAGAATAATGGGCCTATTTCATAGGATTGGAGTTAACTGGGATAATCCACGTAAAGCACTCAGAACAGTGCCAGGCTCCAAGTAGGCCCTCAACAAATGTCACCTGTTATATTCCTGTCACCTCCTGGCATTCCCTCCTGAGCTAGGAAGGGTTCTGGGACTGGGGCCAGCCAGGCTTTCTCCCCAGGATGACCTGATCCTTTAGGAGGCGCGAGAGGAGAAGGGGGCCCTCACAGCTGTGTCCAGGCTTCTGGGGGTTGTGGCTACCCTGGAAAGCCCCGACTCACCACACTGTTTGGGTTGGGTTTCTATTCCCAACACCAGTGAGAGGCCTGCTATTTCTGGGGCTCCATCCCACCCCCGGGCAGCCAGACAGTGCGTGGGCTGGGGACCACATGGCTGGCAGCCTGCTCCCCCCACCCCACCCAGGCATTCTGACCCGGGCACGTTTCACACGCTGGTTACCCTGCAGGCTCAACAGTGGCTTTCCCAACTCTGTCTGGCCCCCCAAGGGGAGAAGCAAAGATGGAGGAGACATGAGGGGTTACTCGCCTATTCATCTTGGCCTCTGGCTTCTAGACATTCTCTCTGAGGAGCAGTAGGCTCTTGGGGGCACAGGGGGATGACACACACCTCTTTCCACTCGAACCCTTAGAATGACACACGCCTCACGTGGTGTCTGGCTGGTTAAAACACAGGCTCTGGAGCCAGACTGCCCGGGTTCAAGCTCCACTTTGGGTCTTTATTAGGTGTGACCTTGGGCCAATGACCGAACCCCTTTGTGCCTCAGTCTTCTCAACCATAAGATGGAGTTAGTTATTTGTCTCATAGGGTCATCATGAGGGTTAAAGGAATTGTACGGGTAAAGGGTTAGCACCGAGCTGGGTATGTAGAAAGCACTCCACCAAAGTTGGTGTTCTCACCCCTGCAGGGTCTCCTGTGGGCTGGCAACCCTGGCCCTCTTCACATGGCCTCTGTTCTTTGACTCGCCAGGATTGCTGTCCCTTCTGTGCAGATGGCAAAGCTGAACCCTAAATGGTCACCCAGTGGGGGATGGCACAGCCCGGGCCCTCTCTTCCCAGCCAATCTCTGCCTCTTGATCTTTAACTGCTAGCATCCTCTCCCTGCCCCTCACCAAATAGATAAGGATCCCCACTGGCCAATCCCAGCCAGAGAAGGTAGGGACCCTGACAGGTGTGTGTCCAACGAGAGCAGGGTGAGCCTGACTACCATGCCTGACCCCTCTTGGCCAGGGCCTCCAGCCAGCCCACTCAGGATGGGGTTATTTTTAGCCTGTGGTGTTTGCCCGGTGGCAGGGATGTTTGCAAAGGGTCAGTCTGCTGGTGTCCCTCGGTTCCAACTGGAAACAGCTCTCGGATGTGCTGCTGATTGGCTGACAGTGTGAGGCTTTGGCGAGCCTTTTCCCTTTACAAAATGTGGGTGTTTCTCCTTCCCGTCCACCAACTTGCCAATCCCACAGCTTCTGTTCCTGGCTTCCTGCCGCCAAGATGGTAACAGCCTTCCCAGGTCTGGTGGGATGAGCAAATTGGGCAAAGTGTGGTTTCCCGGCCCTGGCCTGGCATCTTCCCTCTGCTAACAAACCTGTGGCTAACCATCCATGGCCTCATGCTCCGTGGGTGAGAGCGCCATGGCAGTGAGGCCAAGGTCAGGCTCTATCCCAGCTGGGCTGGCATCGCAGGGAGGTGTACTCTGTGCCGTGGCCTCAGCCCACAGTCCTCACCTATGCAGCCAGCCGGGACTGGGGAGTCAGGCCTGGGGAGGGCTGTGGGCCGCCGAGAGTGTGGACATTGCTGTGCCCCCAGCCCCTGAGAGGGCCTAACTGAGCCAGCCCACTTGCCCATCCTTGGGCAAGGCATGGGGCTGGGTGCTTTTCTATGTGAAGGCTGGCATGTACGTTGGTAGGAAAACACCAGTGACTAAGAAAGTACTAGGCCGGCAAACACAAGGCTGCCGAGTTGGTCTTCTCAATCAGCTGGGGAGGCCCCTGGAGAGGCAGCAGAGTATGGTGGTTCAAATCCCTGATAGGACACTTAGTATCGGTGCAGTTATATGACCACTCTGTGCCTCAGTGTCCCCATCTGTAAAATGGGAAAGGTCATGGGCCTCTCATGAGGATGAAGTGAGCTAAGGCTTGGGAACACTTAGAACAGTAACTGCAATGAAGGCATTAGCTCTTGTCATCATTGTAGTATCTCACCTCTCAGCACTGGTTTCATGGCCCCGGTACCCCTTATGTCTGGCCCTACACCCCCGTCCCCTTCCTCACAGACCCCTTCCCTTGTACCAAGCCACTTGTACCATCCGTGGCCTCATGCTATGGGCCTTCACTGGCCCCAAGGCCCCCATGCTATAGAAGTCCAGGTCACATGGATGCCCCCACTTCACGTCCCTGGGTGCTAGGGGTGGCCAGGCTTAGGCAGGTCCTGCCCCGTTCCTGCCAGAAAGAAGGTCAGTGTCCTGGGAACAGGCTGGCACCAGACAGGTGCCCTGCTCTGCTCCTGTGGCTCCTGCCCAGGAGGGCGCGGCTCCTGAGCTCAGGTCTATAAATAAGGTATCTGGGAGGAACAGCTTTAATTTGCACTTTACCTATTGGTGTTTACTTTGCTATTTCCAATATGGTAATTTAATTCTGTAGGGCGCCGGGCTTGGGGCGGGGTCGGGGTGGGCACCTGGGCGAGCGGTCATCTGACCGCACCAGGAGTGACTCCTGTGTCCCTGTGCAACTCTGGACACAGGTGTCCAGGACAGCTGTGGTCTGTGGATGCCCTGGATGTAGACAGAGCGTGGAGGGCTGTGGCTGGACATTGTGACCCCTCTCTGCCCAGCCCCACGATGCCCTCTCCACTGGCTCCTTTTCCTGACAGCAGTGGCAGGCGCTCCATGTCTTTCCCTGCCTTAGGCCGGGGCCTCTACCTCTGCTGAGATGGCCACCCTTCCCAGCCATCTAGGCGCCCTCTTCAGGCTTCTCTGATGGCCATATGGCTAATAATGGGGTGGCCTTGCAAGTTTTTATCCCCCAGTTGCTTCTCTGCTTTATATTTTTGTACTTTGCTTTCCTATAAGCCTGTGGGCAGGGCTATGTCTCCCCCTCAGACTGGGGCTGCCCCAGAGCAGAGAAGGTGCTTTTCCCTCTGATTGGGGGTCTCTTAAGGTGCCGGGCTATTTCTGCACTGTGTCCTGGGGCCTCCTGAAAAGCAGATGCTAAAGGCTTCCTGCTTCACATCTCAGCTCCCGTCTCTTCTCTCCCCCTTCCCCTGACTCCTATGTCCGCAGGCCTTGGCCCAGCTGTACCCCCTGTGGTCGGGGCTGTCCCTTAGGGCTGCCGAGAGAGTGTGCCTCCTCCGGCCCCCGACCTGCAGCACTGGCTGGCAGGACCACATTATGTTTGTGGGCTCCTTACTCCATAAACAAATATCCAGATTAACTTCACAACCTTGTTGGAATAAAGACAGATATATTCATAGTACACATGAAAACATTTTCTTTGACTTAAAACATCACTTTTTCCTTTTGATTTTAAAATGAATCAAAACATTGTCACAGGACCCGAAATGTCTTATGCACCCACTGAACCTAGTGGATACACTGGGCCTGGGCAGAGGAGCCAGCACAGAGCCTGGCCAATGCCTTCTGGGGTGCCTTTCCCAGCCCCTAGCTTTATGAGCCCCACAAAGTCCCCATAAATCGGGCAGGGCCAGAATTCTTATCCCATACCATTAGCACTGCCGACGGCTACTGCTACTGGTGACAGCCACTACGAGGACACCCCTGGACGGCCCACTGCTCCATGCCAGGTGCCACGCTGAGCAGTCATCTTTGTCTTATCTAATCTTCACAGCCATCCTATGGGGCAGGCACTGTGATTTTTTCCCATTTCACAGATAAAGAAAATGAGGCTCAGAAAGAAGAAATGACGGGTTCAAGATCACCCAGCGAGTCAGGGTGGGAATAGAAAACAGATCCTGGCTTCAGAAAAGTCTAGGTCCTCCCATTCCAGGGAGGGTGAAGGGCCAGGCAAGGTGTAGGTTGAGGTCAGCCACAGATAGTGGTTCTAAGGTCTACGGGCATGTAAGCAGGAAGGTGGCAAGAACTTGCCCTACAATTATCTGCTTTCCCGACCCACCTACCCTCTGGCATCCAGCCTGGGGCTCTCAGCGTGGGACTGGGGGTGTAGACTTGATTCCCTGGTGCACATTCCAAGGGGTTCGGGGATTCCTGACAGAGGGGTCCCCCACCCTCCCCTACTCTGGGTCTGCTAGCTTTCAGGCCTTTGTTCCACCTCCTCCAGCCATCTTATCCCACAGGCTGCCTGGGAGCCTCGCCTGGCATGGGTGCCGTGGGGCCCAGAGATAATCTCATGGCATGAGGGGTGAGGAGCTCAGAGCAGGGATCGGGTCTAATGGAACCCTGGCCAGCGATGGAGTAGGAGTGCTCAGGGCCCTGCCCACAGCCCTCACCCCAAGCTGGAGGCACCTCATCTGCTCTGCAGGCCCATCTCTAGTTGCTACAGTTGTTACCCTCTGTTTTCCACTTCCCTCTTCCAGCTTCAGTTTTGGCCTGTCTCTTTAAATCCATCTCTAGTGTTGCTTCATCAGTCTCTTCTTCACATTCTTATCTTTACCCTGTTCCTCTCTCCCAGCTTCTTTGTGCTCTTGTGATCCGTATTTTCCCTCTGTGTCTCCTCTGTGTGTCTGCTAGCTTTCTGCTGTCTGTTTCTCCTCTCTCACTCTGTCCACCTGTTTCTGTTCCTACTTCTCTGTCTCGTGTACTGTCTATCTCTCCGACATTCCACATCCCTCTTTGTCTTTCTCTCTTGCCCATTATTCTGAGATATGACAGTGCCTGGCCCAGCAGGAACAAAACGTTCTGCAGGCAAATTACCCAGTAAAGGTGAAGAGAACATGCTTCAAGGGAACGTTAGGAACGCTGGGCATCTGGCCTAATGCTGCATGTGCTGTGGAGGGGGAGGAGCCCAGGAGCCAGTTGGGTGTGGGTCCCACGGTGGCCAGCCCAGAGGGGCTCTGTGCTGGGCTGTGGAAGGGAAGCTGGAAAGGCCTTTTGAGCAGACCCGTTCAGGTTGGCTTTCAAGCAGCTGCCTTTCTTCCAAAGCCAACCCTTTGATCCCTGGAGACATAAAAGGAGCCATCTGCATTTGTGTTTTGTACAGGTAGTACAGCAGGGGAGGGACAGGGAGAGAAAGGGGGAGGGCAGCAGACATCTGGGGGGTGCTGAGAGGGGCCACACTTGCCCACTGAAACCCTGAACTTGAGACCCGCCTCGGCACCTTCTTGGCTGGGGGACCTCTCTGTCAATGGACTTATATGATAACTAAGTGGACTGTTTTCAAGATCAAATAAAATGATGTGTTGAAACTAAAAAGCCCAGTAAAGGGTTTTGAGGGTTTAGTATGGGCCAGGAGCAGAGCCACACCCTCTCTAAGTGACTGCCAGGGCTTACTGTAAAAAGCTTCATTTCCTCAGTCAATGCACCTCCTCCGGGATGCCTCCTAGATTAGGCCCAGTCCCTGGAGTTCCTTCCAGCCACTGACCCCCTTCAGCTTTTAGGTACCTTGTTCACTATCCATGTCCAAACATTTGTCATTTCCATCTCCCCGGAAAATCAAAGGGTGGCTAAGGGCAGGGCCACATCTTCACTTTCCCTTGTGGCCCCAGGGTCTGGCCCAGGGAGGGTGCACCGATGTCCTTGGTCATAATAATGCTTCCCTGTGGTTGTGAGGGTCCTCTGATTTTCAAAGTACTTTGGCAGACACTATAGCATTTGATCTTTGCCCAGGCCAGTGAGGAAGACAGAGCATGAATTAGTGGCCCCATTTTACAGGCAAATAAACTGAGGTTCAAAGATGTCAAATAACTTGCCCAAGGTCAGTTAGCAAGTGAGACTGGGAAGAAACCCAGAGCCTGTCTGCAGTTCACATTTTACAGACAGGGAAACTGAGGCAAAGAACAGTGGAAGTAGTTTAATAGAGATGGGGTCCAGAGTAAAACTTAAGCTTCCAGGCCTTTTCTTCCAAACCATAATGACTGGACCACCCTCCTGACCTTCACATGGTAGACACATATTTGGGGTCCACCTGGCTTTCAGGGAGGGCTCAGACGTCCCAGGGCTATGCCAGGGGTGCCTGCCAGGTGAGTTGCTGGCTTAGAGCTCAGTGCTATAGAGGTCCCAGATAGGCCTGCATGACCCTGGCCAGAGGATATGACCGCTCTTGCCTCCAGGTAACGTGGGGCAGAGAGATGCGCTGAATGAGGACACTCCAGCTCTTCCTCTCCTGCCTTGCATGCTCCGCACTGCTGAGAGCATGGCCCTGCCTTTGGGGACCAGGGGCGGGGAGTAGCAGGAGACAAGGACAGTGGGCTGGTCCAACGGAGCTTCCCACAGGCCACCCAAGCTGGACACCAAACACCCTTTGGACAACGGAGAGTGTCTCACATGTGGTCTGAGGCCTCACCACAACGTGCAGACCTCTCTCCAGCCGCCTCGGCTCTCAGGACCTCTAAGTTCTGACTCAGGGTCCTCCAGAGTGCTTGAGCTGAAGGCTTCTACCCCCTCAGCTCCGGGACTTCAGGGTTAGTGACCCTGCCTCCGTTCTGTGTTTAATCTACTTCATTATGCCCTGATCTATTTCCCCATTTTATTAATGAGGGATGCCTTTTCCTGAGATAGTAAGAATTTCCAGTGTTATTGTACCGGGAAACTGCCAGCTAAGAGCAGAGAGTTGACATTTGAGTTAGAGGCTGCCATGGAACAAGGGAACCAATAGGGTCTCCAGGTCAATGTTGGAAATACTGGAAAGAGCTCAGGGGTAGCTCTTACTATCATCAGAGACACCCGAGTGTTTGGGTCCCCATGCTGGGGACAGGGTGGTCATGAGACACTTCTGTGGCTCACATGGGCTCCAGACACATGCGTGCGCACACACACACACACACACACACACACACAGGCAGGCAACATGCATATATACACACACATTAACGCACGTACCGAGAAGAACCAGTGGGCTGAGTCTGCGGTGATATGACTTGCTCACCAGCCCAGTCCCTCAGGCTCAGCTTGTCTTCTGGCTCCAGGCATTGTGATTTCCCACTTAGGGCCTTTCTGTATGAGCTGTGAGCTGGAGAGGCCCAGGGCTTACAATCTAGTTGGTAGATAAGCCCTGTGGACTGCAGTCACAGGTCCAAGCAGGGCATGACATGTGCTACGGGCAGGGCCAGGTCCAGGAGTGGAACAGACCTGGGGGCCACATGGAAGGCACATCATATTGGGAAAGTCTCTGGTGTGGTGGGTATATTCAGGTACTTTCTTGCCAGGATCTCTCTATGCTCTGCAGGAATATCAAGGAGTACGAAGCTTCTAGCAGCTGACTGTCTTCAAGTCTCATGTATTTTGCCTTCAACTGCCCTTGTAGGATTTATTTTTGCCTGCAGATTTACCTCCTCAATTAGATTTGGCTTATGCTGGTGTTTCAGTTGGTAGGCATTCTTTAGGAAGGTACCCCAGCAGATGGAGGGGGCTCACATGTGTGCCTAGAGCTGGGGAAGCTAGTCTGAGAGGCAGTGACAGCCACAGATAATCCTTGAGGTATGCTGTCCACTGAGTAACTGAGAATTCATAGTACCCGTAGGTACTGGAAAGATGACAGATAAAGGTGAAAAAGGCTTGCAGGTCTGACCTCTGGCCTGGGGTGGAGGATGTAGTCCATCAATTCAAAAGCACTGGAACTGGTCTTGTCCAACTCCTTCATTTTACAAACATGGAAATTGCAATCTGGGGTGGAAAGTGGCCTACCCCCGATTCCACACCTAACAAACAGAAGAGCCAGTAGTTCAGTGCTCATTCCCTGTGGCTGCCATGGCCACCACATGGCTCTCCTTCCCTCCTGCGCAAGCAGTGAAGGGGGTCGGGGCAGGAAAAGAGGGGAGTGGGTGAGGATGAGATTCTGGCCAGCTGCTTCCTGCCATGTCTCTTCTCCTATCTGGGCCTCAGTTTCCTTATCCATAAAATGGAATGCTTGGCCTACCATGAGCTCCAAGGCTCCAAAATGTACCAGACCAGAACATTCCTCCCTGGCCACTAAGGTCCCAAGAGATGGGCTAGAGCCAGAGTGAAAGAGTGGAAAGCTGTGACTCCAAGACCAGGAGGCGCCTGGTCTAGGGGATGGGGGGGTGGGGGTGCAGAAAGCAGTAAAGTTAGCACTGTGCCCTCCACCCCAGCTATTTTTACCCAAAACACTGGACTGCAAGAGGCCGGGCTAAAAATACCAGCAGCCGGAGCCCTGAGCATGCTCTCCCCAAAGAGGCAGGGTGGGGCCTGGCAAGGGGTGGGGTGTGGGGACCAGGAGTTTGAAGGGCCTTCATCCTTATTCCTTAGGCTGGGTGCCTTGGGGGAACTGGGAAGGAGCCCCCTCCCTTCAGAGAGTCCTTCCTTCTAGATAGGCCAAAAATAAGCTTGTTTTTATCATTTTTGCAATCCCAACCAGCCCTGTCTACTCTTTTTTATTATTTTTTAATCCAGTGTAATCAGTCTGCTACAGTTTTATCTTCTACTCTTTTTCACTTATCTTTTCCTAAACATTTTATGTTGCTTTGTACTCTTCATACTTGTCATTCTTAATGGCTGCATAATATTCCATCCAAGGGACTTTTCTGTTCCCTAGTCATTGGGCATCTGATGGCTTCCAGTTTTCCATTATTATAAATAAAGCTGCCTTGGACATCTTTGAGCACGTGGCTTTTTCTTTCTCATTAATTATTTTTGTAAGATAAGTGCCCAGGTCGTCAGGCAAGGCTGTTTCTGTGCCTTTGCCTTTGATGTGGCTTGCCAAACTGCTTTCCAAAAGTAAATGAAGGCAGTTTAATGTAAGGTTGCATCCCACACTGGGGGCCAAGTACAGTCGGGCTTCAGGGAGACCGGAGTCAGGAGCCACAGGAGCCAGCAGGGAGCCTCCGGCTCACAGGAAGCTGCCTTGTTCCAGATTCTTGGCTTTTCCGGTTCCATTTCTCTTTCTTTCCCTAGCTTTTTTTTTCTTTTCTTCTCTTTTTGACCTAGCAGAGCTATCAGCAACAAGCACATATTATTTTATAACTAACTGCTCATATGTTCTGAGGGCTCTCTTTGTTCTGGGCACTGTACCAATTGCCTGTACTGAGGATCTTAATTTTCACAGCCACCTTCTGGGGTTGGCGTTATAATTAACCCCATTTTATAGATGAAGAAACTGAGGTAAGGGAAGTCTAAGTAACTTGTTCAAAGATGCAGTCAGGAACTGGTGGGACCAGGTGCCACTAGCCTATCCCACTTAAAAATACTACACTCATGTCCACTATTCCAGTCTCCCTGGGAACACAGGACCCCAAATCCACCACCAACAGCCTGTCATTCTTTTGTCTCTGAGTTCAAATTCTGAAGGGGGGAATCTGATTGGCTTAGCCCAGCCTATGGATTGGAACTCTAGAAATCATGATCCAATTACCTGTGATGGGGGCAGTCAGGCAGGGGACGCTGAAGAGGAAGCTGGGCTATGAAGGGAGTGGAGAGACCATTCTGATGTCCCAGCATTGAACTTTGCTAAAAAACTATTATAGAGTCATATAATTGGTGTAAATACTAATTGGTATAATGCTAGCTTGTTTGTATGTGCCTTACATGGTTTATTTGCAAGGTTGATCATGTTTCTGTATGTTCCTTTCCTTTTGTGTGTGTGTCCGTATCCGCCCATCTCGGTCATGCTTTGTATCTCACAGACATGAGGGCCACATGGAACATCACTGCACTGAGAGGGGTTGCAAGGATGCTGTCTCACTAAATGGCTTCTCTTTTGTCCTGAAGTTCTGGGGGGCTTTGACTGGCTTCCTGATCAGTGTTTCTGAGAAACCACCTTCTTCCTCCCAACCTAGCATGTTACTTGGACTAGAAAATCTTTAACAGGATCTCTGCAGACAGCTAGGAAGCTCCCTCCGAGCTCCCTAGGAAGTTGGCTGCTTTTGCCCTCTGCTATCTGGCTCCTTCTTGTGAATGAATTGGCTTCTAGTTTTCAGAGGTCCCAGTTTGCTGCTCAGACTGTGGGACTTGCATCCCAAGTCTGCTCTATACTGGGCTTTCATCTTGTGCTGTTTCTGGGCTGCGTGCACACTTTTGCTTCTGAGCCCCCAGGGAGAGAGCTCCTGTATCTTCATTTCTCTTCGTGGAAATGTGCCATTATTCTTATAAGAAGCTGAGGGTCCTCTCATGCCCTCTGTCCCCAGACCCTGTGAGTGACAAAGTGCCTGCTTCTGTGGCTTCAAAGCACAGAAGGAAGTAAGGCCAAGAAGGGAGCATGTTACAAAGTTAACTATGCAGCTGACAGAGTGAAGGCTCTAGGCCAAGTGAAAGACACGTGTCTGGGGTACCAGTTGTATTGAGGCAGAAGCCCCTGTGGGCAGGAATGGCAGGCAACTTTCAGGTCAGCCTTCACTCAGCAGCCAGATGGCTTCACACTGAGCTGTCCACTCTTGCCAGCTGTTCCCAGCTGTGGAATACCTGGGGGTAGGGTGGCACAAGAGGTGCTCTCTGAAGCCAGGGATTATTCAGGTTTACCTATGGGATCCCACCCATGACCAGAGCTCTGTCCTAGCCCCTGGAAGCCAGCACAGGCCCAGTGCTTTGGGCTACAGAAGGTGACTCATGGCTTCCTTTTTGGAAGTGGGGGTGGTGTCTTAATGAACCCCCCTCTGCCATGTCTTGGAAATGCTCAGGAGCTTCCTAGAAGCAGTAAAGTTGATAGAACCAGTAGGAAATGATGCTGCTGTCTGCTGGCTCCTGACTGTGCAAAGGCCAGGCTACCTGTCACCCGTGGGTCACTCTTCTGATATCACGAGTCACAGTTCAGGGTCATTTAAAAAATCTCTCTACTCCTCATGTTAGGAATATGTTCCCTTCTAACTCACAAGATTGGCAGGAGAAGGCCCTAGGGCTGGTCATCTGTTTCCTGTGGTTGAGACCATCAATTTTTACTTTATATCTGTTCTTCTCTTCTATGGTATGGTAATAGAATTTTTAGTTGGGTACAAAGCTCTCCACCGAGGACTGCATTTTCTTGCTTCCCTTGAAGTTAGACGTGGCTTGTGACTAGGTCCTGTCCAATGGGATGGCAGGGAAGGCACATTCCCTTTCATCTTTCCCTTTCCCCCTTGCTGGAATGCAAATGCGATGGCAAGAGCTAGAGCAGTCATTTTGGACCACACGATGAAAGTTGCACATTGAGAAAGACAGAACAACAAGACTGAAGGAAGCTGGATACCAGACACCATTTAGCCACCACATCATCTGTAGATTACCTACGTGGATGTTTATGTGTGAGAGACATCAACTTCTAACCTGTTTAAGCTCTGTATTTTGGGGTTTCTTTGTCCCAGTAGCTGAACCTTATACTCACTATTGTACCTCAGTAGATGGTGACATCTGGGCCTACATGAATGTGTCTGGCCACTGGTAAGTCTGGGGACCCCATGTTTTGGTAGACTACTGCTTTGCTGGTCCCCAACAGATCATACCTCCCAGCATTCACACCCTTACGTGGTCTCCGCTCACAATGACTCTGGACTTAGCCATGTGACTCTCTTGGCCAATGGGACATTTGCAAAGGTGGTGCAAGCAGAGACTTGGAAAGCACTTGCATAGTGGGGCTTGTCTCCTTGGAACACTGGCTCTTGGGATGCTTCTTCTCCAAACCTACCTGCCAATTTTAAGAAATCCAACATAGCCATAAGGAGAGGCCACAGGGCCCCTGCCCACACTGTACATCAGCTTGCCAGCATGTGAGTGAAGCCATCCTGGAAGTGGGTCCTACCGTCTGAGGCATGGAGCAGAAATGAGCTGGCCCTGCCACACCCTGTCCAAACTGCAGAATCAGGACCAAATAAATAACTGTTGTCTTCAGCCACTAGCTTTTGGGGTAGCTTGTTACACAGTACTGGATAGCTGAGACACATGTGGATGGCCCTGGAAAACTGTCTGAAAAACTCAAAATCCACCATGTTTTCTTCTACAACAAAATGCCAAGTATGTCTTCCTCACACCTTGAAACTAAAATACTGCATGTAAGTCGCTGATGCTCCAGAAGTACACTGCTGGGCTACCCTTTCCCCCAAACACCAGGCCCCGCCTTCAATGCCTGCCAGGTGGTTATCATTTAGCTTCATACTGGGATTCGCTGGGAATGGGGACACGTTCCAGGACCAACCCTGCTTTCTCAGGAAGCTGCTAAAGTGTCCTGTCTTTTAGATAAGGGTTTGGGGGCACTATTTGGCAGGCAAGGGCTGCCTGTGTCAACAATGGACTTCCTAGTGCCCACATGAGTGAGTATTGGAGGAACAATGAGCAAATGAATGAATTATGAACAGAAAGTAACTCACCTGGATCAGAGGGGTCTCTAGGGAGGGCAGGGTCAGTAGAGAATCCAGGTCTAATGCAAGATTGATTTGGAAATATTTTTAACCCTTTTAAAATGTGAACGTAGTTGCTAATGTTCTTGGGTTCTTACTATGTGCCAGGCGCTGTGCGAAATGGTTTATATACGTTACTGTGTCAATTATCTCAACAACCCCTGTGATAAGTATTATAACTTTCATCCCATTTTATAGACGAGGAAATTGAAGTCCAAAGAAGTTGGGTAACTTGCGTGAGCGGGAATGGGAAGATCTGAACTCAGTCTGACGCCAGCACCCCAGGGCAAGCCGCCTAGCTTTGGAGAAAGGGCCGGGACATCCGCCACCAACCCGGAGTCTCCCGACGGCTCCCAGGGCCTTTGGGAAGCCCAGGGCAGGACACAGGAGGAGGAGGAAGGGAGGCGAGTCTGGGGTCCAGGGGTCGGGCTGCGGGAGCGCCAGCGCTGGGGCCCAGGGAGGGTGCTGCCCCTGCCCCGGCACCTCCAGCCGCCCCGCTCCCGCCTCTCAGGGGAGCCTGGCCCACTCATATGGGTCCCTAATGCCAGGTTCCAAGAAAGCCACCTAAATACCTGGTATTTGAGATGTAAAGAGACCGGCTCCCTGTACTTAGCGCTTTGCTAACTTTTCCAATTATAGCACCCTATTTTCCAAAGTCTAAAATGGACATATGTTATAACTGTCTTGGGCCCCAAGGTTTCAGAAACACCCTTAAGGCTCCTGAAATACAATACTGTATGTGAGACTAATTCCTAAAGGGCCTGAGCGGGGTTACCTCTCACATCTGCCAGCACTCACACAGATCCTCTGTCGCAAACGAGCCTGGAACCTGGGCCTTTGGCAGCCATGCAGCCACAGGTTTAGCCACCTCACTGCTTGGCTGGGCAGGAGGATGTGAGGAAGGGACAGCCCAGGCTTGGTTGCGGTGGGGGTGAGTCAGAGACCTGGGGGACCCCCAGTCTGAGGGGGACACGGCCCTGCCCTCGGGGAGCCCCAGTCTGAGGGGGACATGGCCCTGCCCTCAGGGAGCCCCAGTCTGAGGGGGGGACACGGCCCTGCCCTCGGGGAGCCCCAGTCTGAGGGGGACAGAGCCCTGCCCTCGGGAAGCCCCAGTCTGAGGGGGACACGGCCCTGCCCTCGGGGAGCCCCCGTATGATGGGGCCCTCCTCCTGAGGAAGCTCCCAGGGTGAAGGAGGAAGGAGGCAAACCCCAGCGGAGGACTTGGGAGCTGTCGTGCAGGTGCGCGCTCCTGCAGCTCCTCTGTCACAGGTGGGCAGCTCTCTGAGGGCGGCAGGTCGGAAGGCTCCCTCTGGGCTCTGAGAGCCTCCAGGCAGGTGGGGTAGGTAGGTGGGGACAGTGGAGCTGAACTTTAATCCTCCCTGGAGCATGTGTGGCTTCAGGCTTTACCACTCAGGGCATTTTCTGGTCAATCCTGACTGTTGTTATTAAATATTTATTATGCAAGGGGGATATGCTTTTTGGGTCAGAGCATTGGGCCAGCAAACTTAGTGAGTAAATGGACTAGAACTAATCCTGTAGCTAAACAGCGAGGGCTTCCGAAAAGTAAATGCCTCACTTGCCTAATAGCTGCCAGGGAAGGGTGAGATGCAGAGTACCAGCCTTAGACTGCCCTGTCCCCAGGTGGGGAAGCAGCCGGCTGGGCAGCGGGCCCCTGACAGCTTTGTGAACAGAGAGGACAGAGAGGACTCTGTAGCTTGTCAGAAGATTAGGGGCAAGCTGGGAGTTTGAGGATGTCCTGTGTAGGGGATGGAGTCCTGGCCTGGCATCAGAGGAGCTGCTTGGAGTCAGCTCACTCCTTAATCTGCAGGGCATCACCTTGGAAATTGGGAGGGATATCTCTTCTCCCCAGAGACAATCACCCGGAAGAAGGGAATAGGGGAAAAGAGGTCCAGTCTGAGGGGGACACAGCCCTGCCATCTAGGAGTCCTACTGTGATGGAGAAGTCAGAGCCCAGGGGCTCAGCAGAGAGCCATCAGAGAGGTTGGATCTGTGGGCATTTGGGCCCCTCTTTCCCCATCGCCTCACTGCTTACTTAGTGGAGGCCGAGGACTCCTGAGACAGCCCCCCTGAGGGAGCCGTTCTGGACCTGGACAGAGACCGGAACGGGGTGGTCACTCTACCATCGCCTAGAGCCTCTGGCTGGGCCGTGCAGACCCTCAGTCCACGGGAGTGTTGCAGGGCATATGCAGGGTGGGTGCCTACAGGGTCAGCGAAGTGTCCCTGTGGTACCAGCCGGGCCATTTTTCCCTAGATGGGGAGCTGCCTGGCCTGACCTTCTCAGGGGAGAAAGACCATGAAAAGGGTTTTTTTCTGCGCCTGGAAAAGTTCCCTTCCGAGACTGGGAGCTTTAGTCCTAGGATAATTCATCAGAATGTATGTTCCATGAGGACAGAGGCTTTTGGTCCTCCTTGTACACTGTTTCATCTCCGGGGCCTAAGACCTTGCCTGGCACATGGTAAGTGCTCAGTAAAAGAAAAAAGTTGATTTAGAGTTTGTTTCCCTTTTCAGCACCAATTCAAACCTCACCTCCTACTGAAAAGTCTTCTTGGTATAAAGCTTTCCCAACTTCAGTGACAGCCACTCCACAGCAGTGAGTATCAAGTTCATTTGCAAATAGAATCAATTGAACCCCAACAACTAGCTGTCTTGAAAGGACAAAAGGATGAATTGACGCCATTGTATTGTGTAGCCAACCTATGCTAGTTGCTTTATAGATATTATATCATTTCATCCTTGGAGGAAAGCCCTATTTGACAAACAAGGAGACTGAGGTTTGAGAAAATTACACCGGGCACCTGAATTTACACCTCTAGGGAACTGTAGAGCTGGGATCTGAACCCACTCCTGACTCAGCCCCTCCCCTGACTTTCTGAATTCCATGGGATTATTTTTTTTACCATTACTTTTGTGGTCCAAAAGGTAATTCCACAAAGAGTGGTTTTGCTCCTGTGTGTGCCCAGCACTGGGCAGGGTGCCCAAGAAGTCCCAGTCCCTAGAACCACCAGGCCAAGGGAGAGCAGAGCCCGGGGCCTAAAGGGAACGCGATCTGTGACAGTTGATCCAGTGTCCTCGTGGCTGTGGTTCCCAGCAAACACTGGCCCTGCCAGCCCTGACTTAGTGACCCCTGCCATCCAGAGCAACAACGGCTTATCCTCCAAAGGAGAGTGCGTGCCAGACTTGTTCTTCCCAGAAAGTGACCTCCTGGCATTCAGAATTATTGGGCCAGAGGTGGAAAGGCCTCTCTCATCTCACCTGTCACCCCTCCTGGTCCCCCAGCAGGTCTTGGGGACTGTGGGGATGGGGGGCTCACTCTTCCACCTTGCTTTTCCCTAGATTCTTCTTCTGGCTGAGCTGAAAGGATTCATCCTGCAGGCTGCTTATCTTGAAACACTCTGTATTTGCTCCAGCATTCTTTGTGATCATCTCATGTTGCTGTGTATGTCGGTAAATATCTCACTCCCTGATTATTATCTACTAATATGCACCAGGCACTGGCTATAATTATTTCCAATCTTCATTAAAACCCTACCTTTATCACCTCCTTCTATGTATAGGAAAGCTCAGGCTTGGAGCTTGGAGAGGCCTCGTATCCTGCCCAAGGCCACTTCAGTACATAAATGTCAGAACCAAATTTTGAGTCTAAAGCTGTCAGCTCTCAAGAAGTTCTGTAAGCTTGTCTTTCCCCCCACTAGCAGCTTACCTAAAGTTGCCAAGAAACTTTTAAAAAGTACCATCTTCTTGCCACTGGAACAGAATAGAAAATCCAAACATTAACCCAAACATATACAGTCAATTAATATTTGATAAAGGAGCCTTGGATATACAATGGGGAGATGACAGCCTCTTCAGCAGCTAGTGTTGGAAAAACTGGACAGCTACATGTAAGAGAACGAAACTGGACTACTGTCTAACCCCTTACACAAAAGTCAACTCAAAAAGGGGATCAAACACCTGAATGTAAGTCATGAAACCATAAAACTCTTAGAAAAAAACATAGGCAAAAATCTCTTGGACATAAACATGAGCGACTTCTTCATGAACATATCTCCTCGGGCAAGGGAAACAAAAGCAAAAATGAACAAGTGGGACTATATCAAGCTGAAAAGCTTCTGTACAGCAAACGACACCATCAGTAGAACAAAAAGACATCCTACAGTATGGGAGAATATATTCATAAATGACATATCCGATAAGGGTTGACATCCAAAATATATAAAGAACTCATGCACCTCAACAAACAAAAAGCAAATAATCCAATTAAGAAATGGGCAGAGGACATGAATAGACACTTCTCCAAAGAAGAAATTCAGATGGCCAACAGGCACATGAAAAGATGCTCCACATCGCTAATCATCAGAGAAATGCAGATTAAAACCACAATGAGATATCACCTCACACCAGTGAGGATGGCCAACATCCAAAACACAAACAACAACAAATGTTGGCGAGGATGTGGAGAAAAGGGAACCCTCCTACACTGCTGGTGGGACTGCAAATTAGTTCAACCATTGTGGAAAGCAGTATGGAGGTTCCTCAAAAAACTCAAAATAGAAATACCATTTGACCCAGGAATTCCACTCCTAGGAATTTACCCTAAGAATGCAGCAGCCCAGTTTGAAAGAGACAGATGCACCCCTATGTTTATCGCAGCACTATTTACAATAGCCAAGAAATGGAAGCAACCTAAGTGTCCATCAGTAGATGAATGGATAAAGAAGAGGTGGTACATATACACAATGGAATATTATTCAGCCATAAGAAGAAAACAAATCCTACCATTTGCAACAACATGGATGGAGCTAGAGGGTATTATGCTCAGTGAAATAAGCCAAGCCGAAAAAGACAAGTATCAAATGACTTCACTCATATGTGGAGTATAAGAACAAAGAAAAAAACTGAAGGAACAAAACAGCAGCAGACTCACAGAACCCAAGAATGGACTAACAGTTACCAAAAGGAAAGGGACTGGGGAGGATGGGTGGGAAGGGAGGGACAAGGGGGAAAAAGGGGCATTACGATTAGCAGACGTAATGTTGGGGGGGCATGGGGAGGTCAGTACAACTCAGAGAAGACAAGTAGTGACTCTATAGCATCTCACTATGCTGATGGACAGTGACTGTAATGGGGTTGGTGGGAGGGACCTGATGAAGGGGGTAGTTTAATAACCCTAATATTGCACATGTAATTGTAGATTAATGATACCAACATAAATTACAAAAATAAATAAATAAATAATAAGATAAAACAAAACAACAACAACAAAAAGTACATCCTCTTTACAACAAAGCCGTGAAAAAGAAAGAGGCCACTCCCTAGACATTGATATGTGTTGTGTGTGCCTGGAACATCCCTGGAAGGTAGGCCCCGCTGGCCCAGGGACGATCCCTGGGAAGGAACATGGGAGGGACAGTCTCTTGTCCCCATATTCTCTTCAGTACTGGTTGGTTCTGCCTCCCTCTCTCCTTTCCTTCTTTCCTGTGTTCTCTTCACCTTTTCAAAAATATTTACAAGTAATTTTTAAGTCAAACAATACTATAGATCCCAGGGACCCATTGCTGGACCTCCTATAAATCAAGGCCCCTGGGGTTGGGTCTTGGGAAGCTATATTTTAATAAGTATCCTTGGCAGGTGCCAGAGCCCTCTGATCCCAGCCTCTAGAAGCCTGGCATCTCCCCTCTTGCCCTGATCCTGAGTCCAGGGTTTAGTACTGCCAGTTCTGCACAGGACTGAGGGCTGCCTTAGATACCTGGGGTTGGGGGGTCCTCTTCTCAGTGTCTCCCCAAGGACCTTTTCCGGCCAGATGCCATGAGCTCCAGGCCTGTTAATAAACCAGCACTTCCTGGAGACGCATGCAGCTCCTGTGTCCTGGGCCGTGCTAAAGCTAGAGGTCACACCCACTCTGAGGCCTTACCACCACACACACCTGGGCCTACCACCCCCAGCCCCAGAGCCCTCCGCCTGCAGAGTCGCCAGGTCTACATTATTAGGGTTCCCTCGTATAAATGGCGGTGTCAGAACCACGCTGTTTGGATACTTAGCTTTCTCCTCTCCTACTCTATCTGGGAGATGTGCTAGGATTCCATAGCAGTGCACGGAACACAGCAGAGCATTTCCCTGGGTTGAGGGTTTGGCATCTGTCTGGGAGTTGTGTGAACGTGAGCAACTCTGGAGCCATATGTTCTGGGTTCGAAGCCCAGCTCTTCCACACTTAGCTGTGTGACCTGGCACAAGTTCTTAATGTCTGTGATGTGAGGATGGGAGGGTCGAGACCTGTAGAGCTCTCAGAGTGATGCTGGTGTATAGGAAGGACACAGGGAATGTTCTCATGGCTGTTGCTATCATTCAGATCTCAGAGGGAAGACCAACGAGGAGGAGTGATCAATGTCCGGGCTCTGGTTAGACACCTAGGCCTCCAATCCTCACTCTGCATGTTTCTAGCTCTCCTACTAACCTCCTAAAGTCTCATTTTCCTCATCTGTAAAGTGGGGGGGACTCCTGCCTCACAGGAAGGTTGAGGATGGTGTCTGGTACCAAGCAGATGCTCAAGAAGTATTCATAGACTGAACAATGGGGTGAAAGTGGCACAGAAGGAAGCCTGGTGGGCAGAGGTGTGCTGCCCTCCCCTCTGCAGAGGGCTGCTGGGGCGGGTCTACTGGCACATCTGGCAGGTGGGCGGGGGCCTGGCTGGTTCCCGCCGTCCTTCTCTACAGTGCCCAGGTGATCACAGCCTGAGGAAGATTCCCACCTGCTCAGGTACTCATAGGCCTGCCCCCCAGGCCAGGCATGCGCCTGTCAGCACCATCAGCCCACCTGCCAAGAGGTTAGATGCAGGAAGCCAACACCAGTCAGAAGCCACATCATTCACATCTGGCTGAACACATTGCCTCAAGGACCAAAAGTCTCCTCGGCCACATGGTGGGCGAGGGCTCACATAGCAGAGTGTCTGGACCTAGCCCAAAGGAGAACAGAACAACCAGAAATATAGCCTATGTGGTTGTCCCCGTGGGTCTGGGATCCTCTAAGACCTGTTCTCCAGTCTTAGGGGAGCTGCCACCCATGCCTCCAGAGTGCTTCCTTCCAGGGCAAATTAAGCCCCCTTTGTGCACTCCACTCCCTCTTTAGGGGAATCAGTCTACCCATCTGCTTAGTCTCCTGCTTGAAGCAGGAAGAGGAGGAGGGCCTCCCTGAGCCCACTGCCCACAAGCTAGTTTTCCAGGACCAGAGATTGTTAGATGACTGTCTTTGGGCACAATTAACTTGTTTGTGCATTAGTTTAGTAGTTATTTATGGGTCCAAGCTCCCTTAATAGACTGAAAATCCCATGAGGGTCAAGAAGCAAGCTCTCATTTCATCTTATTACCATTCTTAGGGATGAAGTAGGTAAAGCTCGAGTGTAACATTGTTATTATTAATTTCCCTAAAGGTCAAGGGACAACACAGTAGCTAGATTAATTAGGCACACAGCATGGGCTAGGCACTTCACGGGCATTAACTCATTTAATCCTCTCGATGATTCTGTGAGATCCATGCTATTACTGCCTTCATATATGGAGAGGAAACTGAGGCACAGAGCAATGTTGAATGACTTGTCCAAGGTCACACAACTAGGAGGTGACGGCATTCAAATCCAGTGTTCTGGATCCTGAACCCACTTTCAACCACACCTCAAGCGCTTGGTGGGCAGTGGAGTAGCTGTGAGACACGTGCAGGCACAGCATGGGGGACCAGACCTGGGTTTCTGGACTCCTTTGGGGCTGAAGGCAGCAGCCTGGTATCTGAAGGCCTCATGGCCCTGACTCCTTCTTGTACTACTACTCACCCAACAGGATTTGTTGCTGGGGCCCTGGCAGGGCTTCCTTGCATGATGACCCCTCCCCACTCCCCCATGTCCATCACAGCCTCTCCCTCCTTGTCCATCAAGGCCATCCAATGTGGTCTGGCTGATGGCTACTTCCAAGGCACTGGGCCAGGTGCATGTCTCTTTCGCACCTTGCTTCTTTGGGCATTCTCGAATAATTAGTGGTTAGAAGCATGGGTCCAGGATCAGACTACCTGAGTTCCAATGCTCACTCGGCTATTTGGACACAGGTATGTCACTTAAACTCTCTGTGCCTCTTTCCTCACCTGTAAAACGGAAATCAGAAGAGATTATTATAAGGATGGGTGTGAAGATCAAATAAGTTAAAACATGGTAAGAGCTTAGCACAGTGGTACATCTCAAACAGCATAGAAGTTTTTGTGAATATTATTATATTTCTTCTTACCCATGCATTTCGATGGATGATTTAAATAGCCATTATAGAAGGAGGGGAGTATACCGGTCTACAGTCGTCTTCACTGAAAACCCCAGCAGATCTGCCAGGACACCCCCTTGCTCTTACTTAAAGTCACCCCTGGTTGGAGCAGGGTAGAGACCCCACTCCCCGGCACCCCTGGGTCCTGGAGGGAGACCCCATGCTGTTCAGGCAGATGATCAATGCCACCCATTCGATGCTTACAGCACAGGTATACTTGACCACAGGCAGAGGTTTCTTCTTGATGTATCTAAATGAATTTTTTTAAATATTTATCAAAGCTGTTTATGCACATAAGAGTAACTCAGCTTTATAAAGTCCCTCACAAACAGCAGTCTCCCTCAAAAGTGACTACATTCACTTGCCATGACCGATTCTCCTGTGCCTCCGGTGACAGCTCAGATGCGCGGCCTTGCTGCCCTCCCCTGCCGTAATCCCCCTGTCCTGGTTAGATGGGAAAGGAACGTGACCTTGTAAAAGCATTAACATCCAGGGCAGAGCCTTTGAGTAAGCTGTGGTTGTTTCTTTTTCCTTTGCAAGGTCTGTTCTCCCTGGAATCAATGGTGGTCCTTTTTGTCGTCACTCACTTCATTTTCTCTGTACTAGTGGCTTCTCACTTTATAATAACAGGTAATACCTTTTGATCACTTTCTATGCCAGGTACTCTTTAAGTACTGTCCATGTATTAACTCATTTAGTCCTTACAATAGCCCTCTAGGTGTACACTGCTATGATCTCATTTTACAGGTGAAGATATCGAGGTGCGGAGAGGTTAAATGACTTGCCGACAATCCCAGTCAAGTAAGTGGCAGAGAGAGTTAAGGATTTGAAACTAGTCTCTTACCGCTGCAGGGTCTGTGCCCACCTGGTCCTTCCTGGCTCCAGGGAGCACATCTGTGTGTCAGTCTCTTCCAAGCCCTCCCATGTCCTCTGGCTATTTTCTGTCTTTACAGCCAGACTGTAAACTGCAAGCTGGGTGAGGACAGGCCCTGGGTCCTGCTCCTCTGCAATCCTAGAAGCAGGGCTGGACCCAGCAGACACTCCTGTGCTTTCCAGGACAGTCCTGACCTGCTCCACCTATTTGTCCACATGTTCCTCCACAGCCTGTCTTACAGGTGGGAGACAGGGCAGGGAGCAGAGATGTGATTATAGCTGGGCCTACAGAGGCTCAGAAAGGCCAAATAAGTGCCTCATGGCCTCACCGCTGGGCCACTGGGGGCTGAACCCCCTTCTCTGACTGCAAGTCCAGGGTTGTTGCTAACATGCTCGGTTGCCTCCTATAGGCACAGGTATATTCACAAGACAAACGGTGGACACACAAACATGCAGACATAGGTACACATTATTCATGCATGCTAATTATGCATGCACATTTCTATAGGGGCATATTATCTACACATACAGACAGACACAATTGCCTTTCAGGTACACATCCACACACTCATCCACATGATACACAGACATGCAAATTATACAAATTATATACAGGTGCACTATAGCCACAAATATATATTAACACAGAAACATATAAACACATACATACCTCATTTATAAACACAAACCCTTGTACATTATATATTCAGACATACTCAAACACAATATAAACATATTATATAGAAACACACACTAAACATGTAAATATCTGCATACACACAAGAACACACAACCCATATTTGCATGACACGTGCTTACACAGTCACACCAACACATGCATGTTTTTCCCATCACATGTTAAAACAAACTTCTGCATGAAGCACATACAAATAACATACAAAACATGCATGCAAACACATACAAGTACATGTGCACATCCACAGATGCCAAAACGTACACACACACACTTGCGTGCACACACAAGTCCACACGTGTGCACACATAGGTGAGTATGCCTGCCTGGCAAGGTTTATAGGGGGAGCAGTGGTAGAAGGCTGATGTGTCCAGGTCCCGCAGCCATCAGCTGGCTCGGGCAGAGCATGTTGCCTGTCCTCTACCTTGCACAGGGCAGGGCACGCATTATATCAGCAGGGGGCTTTGCGGTGTATGCAGTCCTGAGGCCATGGAGGGTCAAGGGTTCCCCAGACATCCTGCCTTGTGCTGCAGCCCCACCCAGCATTAGCACAAGCCCCAAGAGGCTGCAAGATTATGCTCTTTAACAAATGAGAAAATGGAGGCTTGGCCAAGCAAGTTAAATTTTGTAAAAGCCATTAAAGGGAGAGGAGAATTTGAACCCAAGTCTGTCAGAAACCCAAAGCCATCACGCCATGCTGATCTACATGTCTGAGAGTCTGGGCTCCCCATACCTGTGGCTATACGCACAGCAGGTGCTGTATCAGGTGTGTGGCGTGGACAAGGTCATTGTGCAGTGGACAGCAGTTCTCTAGGGTCTGGGGTTTCACAAGTGGCTGGGGGACTACAGGGATCCAGACCCAGATTCTGAGGCAATAGGCCTTCTCTATGCCTGGGGACCCTGCCTTCAACAGCCCCAGCCCAGAGGTCCGGCCTCAGCGTCCACCCCAAGCTCCCAGGCTTGGCCCCTCCCTCTCCCCTTTGGCCTGCTTCCCCAACCTGGTCTCCCCACCACCACCAGCACTCCCCAGACACATTCCTCTCCCTCAGACATTCATTTCAAGAGCTCCGCAATTTCTTTGCAGGATTTGATTTGCCGCTCAGGCATTTCCTTGAGTGGCCCCTCGGTGCTTGCCCTCCTCCAGATGGCATCCAGATGCAAACACCCGTCCTCCCCCCAGTCCTGGCTCCTCCCCGGGGGGAAGTTAATCCCGACCCTCACCTCCCACCCACCTCCCCGCATCACTGCCTTTGTTTCTTGGGCCTGAGGTCAGGGCACGGACTAACACCTCTGCCTGCTTCTCTCTCTGGCTGTCCTGTTATCTGCCTCCCTCCCCGGCCTTTGTTCAATTCAATAGGTAACTGCTCTGTGAGCCAAAGCAAATGTCAGCAGGATAATGAGGGTGATATGATGCGTTCTGGCCCTGGCAAGAATGGGGAGGAGCAGGTGTGTGATTGTGTTCAGGAAGCAGGTGGTGAGTGCTCTGGGCCTCCAGCCGAAGTCCTCAGAGATGACCAAATCCAGAGGAGGATGCACTGAGGTGCCGAGGGGAGCAGACAACATTCGTGCTGATAGTTGTGGATAAAATGTCCACATGCAACAGCAATATAAAGATCAGCTCCTGTAGTCCTGTAAGCTGGGCATGATCACCCCTGTTTTACAGATGAGGAAACTGAGGCCCAGGATGGAGAGAAAAGCTAACTAAAGCAACCCTCTATAGGATAACTGTTATGTGCCAGGCACTACAGAGAGATCACCTAACTTAGTCTTTGGAACACCTTGACAGCTGGACATAACTGTCCCCATTTTAAGATAAGATAACCGAGGTTCAGCAAGGCTTAGTAACTCATACAAGACCATGTGGCATTTAAGTGGCAGAACTTGGTTCACAACCAAAGCCTCTGGGCCTGCCTCCTGTGTGGCCTGGCTGGACGAGCGGCAGGGCCAGGCCTTCAGGTGCTGCTTCCAGAGCCCTGTCCCCCCGCACAGAAACAGCCACCCTCCCTGGTGGGAAACATGTCCAGAAGCTGGGGGACAATTCTGGGCAGGAATTCATGTGCCCAGAGGAGCCTCAGTGTCCCTCAAAGGCCAGGCCCCAGGTCTCCCAACTTTGTCCAGCACTGGACTCTTGACCCAGCAGCAGGGCCACAGAGGCCAACCCCCAGGCAGCCAGCTCTCAGCTGCCCCAGAGAGGCAGGCAACGCCCTTGCTGATCTCCACTCAAACCCTCTGCTTCTCCTGAAAAGTTAATATTTACACACTATCCACCATGCCACTGTGATGCTGCCATGGACATCAAAGTGGCCGGGAGGGCATCCCTGGTTTCAGGGCCCCCTAAGTCCCCCTCAAGCTCTAAGGGGCCCATTGGACTGCAGCCAGCCAGAACAGTGGGGCAGTCCTGCTGAGCCCAGATGGACTTTGCCCTCTTTCACTCTGCACAGTCAAGCTTCCTTGACAGAAAATGGGGTATTTGGCCCAGGCTCAAGGCTGCCACATGGGCATTTCCTATAACCACTGGGCATCGGGCCCCAAAGGCATGAGGAGCAAAAGCCAGGGGTCAGGCTGTCACCTGCTGACCTCAGGCAGCTGTGGGGATGCCAGTGGGCAGGACCTGCCTGGCAATATTGGGGTGGGCCTGAGATGTGTGGGCACAATCATCTGGGCCCACAGGGGGCACACCAGTCTGTCTGCTCTCCCCAGCCTAAGACATCATCAGAGCTGGACACAAAGGGCTCGAAATTCTCACCTGGGTGCCTGCCTCTCCCAACACCTCCTCCGGGTGGCCTCCCAGCTCGCTGAGGGGTGTGTGCCAGCACTGGCGGGATTCTCTCCTCTTTACACTCCCTTCCCTTCACCTGTCGTCATTCCTTCCAGACCCTAAGGGAGCTTGGCTTTGCCGCTGTTGGATGGATGGGAAGCCTGAGGAACCCAGGATCTCTGAGCCAGGCTGCTCCCCCGGGGGCTCAGAGGAACTGCTTTCCCCTGGGAGCTGGGCTGGTCTGGAACCTCAGTGAGCTTCAAGGAACCCTAGGCTGAGCAGAGGAAGGACCACCGCGGCCACTCTGGATGGGCTGGCCAGACTTGTGCCCCTGGGGTCCTCAGGTGGGTGCCTCCTGCTGGAAACATGCAGGTACCTGTCTGAGAGTCACAGTGATGGTCAGAGGAAGAGGACATCATTGGCAGTTGTGTGTTGGTGGCCAGATAGCCTGGGAAGCAACACCGTGGCCAGCACACCAGGTCCTGCAGGTTAATGATTGACCTGGAGCCACGTGTTTTTCCACTGGGTGTTTTTATCCTCTGTACCTGGCAGTGGGCAGCCAGGCGTCCTCCTCTGTGGGCAAAGGAGGGAGGGAGGACGGTGCCTGGCTGGGGTTGCTCTGGGCATGGCAGGGCTGCAGGGAGGCCAGAGGGGCCAGCTTGGGAGTGAAGGTGGGGAGACAAAACAGGAGGGCCTTGGAGCAGGGCAGCTCTCTATGCTGAGCCTCATCCCTGGCCCTGCCCTGCGGCCATCCGACCCCTAGCTCTCTTCCCCCTAGAAGGGCTTCTGGGACCTACGGAAGGAGTCCTTCTGAAGGGAAAGAAAGAGATGTGGGGGAAGATAAGAGAGCCTTCCAGGAGTCCACAGGTGGTCAGGAAACTTAAAATGCCCTCCTCTGTCACCCTCATCAGTAGTGAACCCCTCTCAGATCTTGGACACCACAAGGCAGAGACTTCTCCTTCCTAGAGACGCGGTGGTCTCGTTCAGATGGGGGAACACAGCCCTGCTCTCAGAGAACCCGCAGTCTGAGGGACTGGGGCCATGTACGTTAGGATAAAAACTTTATTCCTTTGCATTTTAGAAGACTGCAATTGTTAAAGACACCCACTGGGCTTCCCCAGCCCTCACTCTCTCTTGGTTTTCCTGCTTGGCAGTGGGGAGTCTGGCCTGAGCTGGCTTTGTGAGGCTGTTTACAGCCCAGCGGCCTCAGAGTCCTTCTCACCCCTGCTGCGGGCGTGGGGAGGGGAAGCCTTCAGAGCCGCTCAGCCTGGGGCCTGCTGATGCCACAGTGCCAGCGGAGCAAAGCCAGCTTCCTTCCCGTCCCCACCACAAGATCCAGACAGGTTTTCAATTTACACTCAAGTCTGCTGGGAAGTGGGTCCCTGGCAAACCTGCCACCAGCTGGCCCCTCAAATCACCAACGGCCTTCCTGCCCAGCACAGGTCTGAAGCAGACCAGCCAGGCTGGCCCCCAGCCCAGGTCTTTTCAGGGCTCCCTGAGGGTCTTGCAGGGGAAGGAGTAAGACTGCCTGGGGAAACCAGTTTTCTCTGAGCAGCCCCATGAAGGGTTTCCTGGAGTCCCCAGCAAATGCAAGCCCTCCGATCAAGGTGGGATGGGGGCCTGCGGGAAGGACAGGCATCACGGGGAGGGGAGGTCTCAGCTCTCCCACTTCCCGCCATGACCGCCTTGAAATGCAGTGTAGAAGCGGAGCTGAGGAACAGACTCTCACCCTGGCCCCAGCGATGATGATCCATCTTTCCCACTGGGGACTGAACGCCCCACCCCCAGCTACATTCCTGCACCCTAAACCCCTGCTGCTCAGACTCTGCCCTCTCTCTATTCCCCAGTACGTGCACAGGACTGAGCTGGGGCCATTCACTCACAGGCCTCCCTCACTCCTCAGTGCAGCCTGAACAGTGAATCTCTTTATCCCCCTTTGGCAGGTGAGGAAACTGAATAGAAGCACATTAAACAAGTAACCCAAGGTCACAGAGCCAGTCAGTGGCAGGGCTGGGATTTGAATCTCACTCTGACTCCAAATCCAGCTAACTAAGAAATCATATCAGCTATGTATCCTGTGTATTTTAAGTCCCAGATTTCTCATTGTCTCACTCTGCCAGAGCCTTCCCCCATCAGCCTGATCAGAGGGTTACATATAACTGGCTCCGACTACCCACTGTCTCATATTTCTCACACAAGGAAGTCATTCCTGGAGTCAGATCTTGGTGTTGCCTCCTGTCTCTTACCCTGAAATTTGGGAAAGGTGGTCCCTGCACCATGCTCTGTCTTGGCAGACTCTCTGTTCCATAGGACTGTGGCATTCCTCTGTAATTCTGAATTTCAGGTTGCTCCTGGCTGCAAAAACAGGAGTCCCAGACACTGGGGGAGGAAGGGACTCTGGCTGGGAGAGGAGGTGTTCTCACCAGCCATTTCCCAAGGAGACTTGGACCCTGCCTATGGACCCTTCCATTTCCTACTGGGGCAGGTGGGACAGAGTCTGGGACAGGTGCAAAGCAAGCCGGGATAAAGATGGGGACTGTGAGATCCTCAGGGGGCCCTTGACTTGTGGTGCTGAGTAATTCTTTGGGGGAATTTGAGGCTGTGCCTCTGGCAGCTCCAAGAAGTCCTACGATCCGGAAATCCCACGTGGTCCTGGCACCCCTGTGGAGGAGAGGCTGAGGGGAAAGGACACAGGCTTGCACCCATTCCCTGAAATGGAAGAATTTGGTTCCTCATCCGTGTGAGAAGGAAGGGGGAATTCCAAGGCCCAGCTCCAGGTCTCTGGCATTGGACCCAGATCCTCCATTTCTTAGAGGCCTTCCACTTTCCGGGAGAGCTCCCTGGCTTCTGGTCTCCTCTGGTTTCACGGCTGAATTTGGCAGGTGGACAGGGTCACCTCCACATTCCGCACCAGGGTCAAGAAAGCCCCTTGCCCCTGAGCCCATCCAAATCCCCTCTTCCAGGCTGCCTTGTTCCGAAAGCCCCAGGACCGGAGGATGAGCCTGCCTCCTCCAGCCCACCCCTTCTCCAGAAGGGTGACAAGCCCACCACCGTCATGGTGAGAGGGGTGTCACCTGTCCTTATCCTCCTCTAGGCATTCTGAGTCCCCTTCACTCCCTGGACAATAGACACTGTTTTCTCCACCCTGGACTGGGGCCCATGAGAAATTCAAGTCAGGAGCAGACAGAGGCCCTCAAGATGGGAGATACAGTCATGCCCATGGAGTATTGGACAGGCATCAGTGCTAAAGAGAGCAATAAGAATAGCTGACATTCCTTAGGCACCTCACAATGGGGCACTTTATACTGACTTGCGCACTGAATCCTCACAAGCACTTCAGGAAGGCAGTAACTCCCCTTTATCCCTGGGGGATACATTCCAAGACCCCCAGTGGATGCCTGAAACCACAGATAGCACTGAACCCTGTAAACACTGTTTTTCCTGTGCATACTTACCTATGATAAAGTTTAATTTATAAATTGGGCACAGTAAGAGATTGACAACAGTAACTAATAATAAAATAGAACAATTATAACAAGATACCATAATAAAAGTTATGTGAAGGTAGCCTCTCTCTCAAAATATCTTATTGGACTTACTCACCCTTCTTCCTGTGATGATGTGAGATGGAAAAATGCCTACATGATGAGAAGGGAGGTGACATAGGCATCGTGACGCAGGGTTAGGTGACTGTTGACCTTCTGACCAGACGCCCGAAGGAGGGTCATCTGCTTCTGGATCATGGCTGACCTTAGGGAACTGAAACCACAGACAGCGGAGCCATGCGTAAGGGAGGACTGACTAATGTGCTACAACATCCCCACTTTACAGATGAGGAAGCGGAGGCCCAGACTGTGTGACGAGCCCAAGGGTCCTCCAGCCAGGAAGCGGCTGGGAGCCCAGGTGGTCCACCCCGAGACTCGCTCTTACTCCCCACACCTGCACTGCTCGTGCAGTAGCCAGTGAACTCATGGGACTACAGTTCCTCCTCTATTTACCATGGGATTACTTCCTGATAAGCCCATTGTAAATTGAAAATATTGTAAATCAAACATGATGAATACACCTAATCTACTGAACATTGTAGCTCAGCCTAGCCTAACTGAAATGTGCTCAGAACACTAACATTAGCCTGACGCTGGACAAAACCATCTCACAAAAACCTATTTTAAAATAAAGTGTTGAATATCTCGTGTAATGTATTGAGACTGTACTGAAAGTAAAAAACAGAATGGTTGTGAGTGTATCGGCCGTTCCCCCTCATGACCATGCGGCTGACTGGCAGCTGGGCCTCACGAGAGAAGACCATACTCCATATCGCTAGCCTGGGAAAAGATACAAATTCAAAATTCAAAGTACGGTTTGTACTGAATTCATGTCGCTTTTGCAATGCTATAAAGTCGAAAAGTTTAAGTCAAATCATCGTAAGTTGAGGACCATCTGTATTTAACTTTGAAGTAATTAAGATTAAATACAACTAAAAATTCAATCCCTCAGTTGCACCAGCCACCTTTCCCTTGCTCAGGAGTCACCTGTGATTAGTGGCTACCACAATACTGAATATTTCCATCACCACAGAAAGTTGTATTGGACACCGGTCTATATTCTACTACCTCTCAAGAATCAAGATGGAGCAATGGAAAATCATCTTTCAGTTGATTGAATAAAATAATTTACAGTATGATAATAATGGCTATAATTTACTGAGAGCTTTCTACGTGCCAGGCACATTGCCAAACCCATAATCCTTACTCAATCCCAGGCTCGGGAAGGTTACCCAGGGTCACAATAGTCAGAAAGTGAATCGAATCCAGGTCTGGATGACCCCAGTGGGGTTCCTCCCCCTCCAGCTTCACCCCCTGCCATGCTCCCAGGAGTTTTCAGCCCCTGGGGAAAGGAGGGGAAGGCAAATCCCTGCGTTTCACAAGAACAGGGATTAAATAAATCAGCACATAATTAACATCATCACATTTCCCCAAGCCTGTTGACCAGAACATTATGCTAATGAGGTCAAGGTCTTGATTTTGAGCTCTGTGAGTGTCACTTCATTTCACACTGAGAAAGCCTTGCTCCCTGCCCCAAGGGCTACATCCAGCCCCCAGATACTGTGATTAGAAGACTGGGAGAGTGGGGATCTTTCAGTGTGGCCTGTGGCTTGCTATCAGAGGCCCAGTCTAGGGCAGATTGCTTTAGGCAGGGAGAGGCTGGAGAAGAGGCCTCTTAAATGCTGGCCGGTGCATGGCTTCTTGACAATGGGGAAGAGCATGTCTTCCTTCTTTAGGAAGGATGTGGTTAGCAGAAGGCAAGGCCCATGTTTGAAGAAAAGATGTAGCAGAAGGTAGACCAGAATTTCTGAGACTTGCTTCCTCTTAGGTAAAACATTAGGGGAACATGGGGTTTATAGGGACTTTTGAAGACTTGACATGGGTAGGAAGATCTGCCTTTAGTATCCTGTAAGGATCAATCCATTGTTGGGAAGGTTATTTCCAATCATATGTCAATCTCCACATGCCACGTGGGGAGAAAAGACCCAGTGACTAGCAAGAATAAACAGTTCAGCAGAGAAGAGAGCCGTACAGACCTGAGATAATGAAGATAACAGTGCCTACACGGGACCAGGCACATGGTAGGTCTTAGTAGATGCTGGTTAATTAAATGATCTCTCTCCTCTAAGCAACTTTTTCCTGGGCCAGCACACCGCTGGGTTTGGAGGACTCTAGTGATATAAGCATTATGCCAAAGGCATGACCCAATGATTGTGTGCAAGTCAGGGTAGGTCATGTCATGCTGCAGTAACAAATGGACCCTGAAATCTCAGTGGATTCGCACCATGAAGGTTCATTTCTTGCTCATACAATTTGGCGAAGACAGATTAGGAAGGGAGCTGCTCCATATAGTTGATTAGGGACCCAGGTCATCGGATACATCCAGATCTCAACACATGTCTTCCCTGGTTGTGTGCAGAAGCAGAAAAGAGCAGCAGGGTTATGCCATGCCTTTTAACTGCTTTGGCCCAGAAGTGAGGGAGAGCATCTCCATTCACAGCCTATTGGCCGTCGCTAGTCTTGTGGTCCCACCTAATGGTGAGGTGCCTGAGACTTGTGGGAAGCCTGTGGGTATGTGGGGAGTAGTAAAGGTCTCTGCCACTCCACCACTTCCCCTCTCAAAAGCCCATTCTCTTCTCTTGTGAAAGGACTCCGTGGTGTCTTTTAAGTCTGGGATTTCAATTCTCCATGGAATGTTATTCCGCAAATATTCCTTAGGTATCTTGCCTAAATGCTGACAGTCCTCAGTTGTTTTTGACCCCCCCCGCCTCAGAGGTGGGCTAGATTTTTTTTAAACAATCAAGTTATTTGACAACCCAATTTAAAAATAGGCAAAAGATCTGAACAGGCAGCTCATCAAATGCAAATTAAAACAAAAATGAGAAACCACTACATTGGAATGGCTAAAAAAAAAAAACAAACCTGGGACTTGTGAGGATGTGGAGCACCAGGAACTCTCATTCATCACTGTTGGGAATGCAGAATGGTGCCGTCTTACGGTTTGGGAAAGAGTGGCAGTTTCTTACAAAACTAACATAGTCTTACCATATGATTCAACAATTATGCTGCTAGGCATTTACTCAACTGATTTTAAAACCATGTCCACACAAAAATATTTTTATATATTTGTCCACACATGAATATTTATAGCAGCAATTTATTCAGAATTGCCAAAAATATAATTGCCAGAGTAACCAAGATATTCTTTAAGAGGTGAATAGATAAACTGTGGTACATCCACACCATGTGATAGTATTTAGCAAGAAAAAGCAATGGGTTATCAAGCCACACAAAGACGTGGATGAATCTTAAATGCTTATTGCTAAGTGAAAGAAACCAGTCAGAAAAAGCTACATACTGCATGATTCCAACTATATGACGTTTTGGAAAGGGAAAAAGTAGAGATGGTAAACAAACCAGTGGTTGTCAGGGGTTTAGGATGGGAGGAGGGTTGAATAGGTGAAGCACAGGGAATATTTTAGGGTGGTGGGACTATTCTGTGAGATACTGAAATGGTGGATACATGACACTGAAATGGTGGATACATGACACTGCAATTGTCAAAACCTATAGAACTTTACAACACAAAGAGTGAGCCTTAATGCATGCAAATTTAAAAAGTCATCTAGGAGGTTAAGAGATCAAAGGGCAGAATACAGAACGTGATAAAAGAATCTGCTTTACAATTGTAAAAGCACCTCACTGAAGGGGATGGGAGGGAAGATGCTGACTAAGTAACTCTGGAAATGAATGGTGTCTGTGAGACAAGAAGAATCGTACAAAACACTATGTTCTAGCTGATAAAATTGTTTCTCACAGAAATAGGGGCTAACAATCTGAAATTATATACATGTATACTGGAATTGAACGATAAGTAAATGGATGGCAGATGGTCAGAGTCAGGTTTCTTCAGGAGTGAAAGGTTACAGACAAGTCAGGGAAGAAGGCTAGAATGATGCATGTGGTAGTGGATTAGATTGGGGACATCAGTATGAACTCGTGTTTAGCTTAATATAGTTGCAGATTGTTACATAAGGAATAGCTACAGAAATGCCTGTATAGACCAGTTCATTGATACAAATATATTTCCTTCTCCGTCAGCTGGGAGGGTCTGTAAGCAACTACATCCCAGTAGCAACAAGCTCAGCTAGTACTCAGATCTTGGTTTCTAATGCCTTTCTCCATGCAAAGAAGCCAGAGCTTCTTGGAGAAAAGCCGTCTCTAGGACTGGGGCAGGAAAAATACAGGACGAGCCCAGAGTATCTTATAGTGCCGGAAAGTAAGAAAGTGCTCAAAAATACCCCACAGGAGCCAAGTAGAAGAACTACAATGGCCAAAGATGGAACAATTTGAGAAATGAAATAAATAGGTTTGGTTTATAACTCAAAGGATACCGTAAATTCCCACAAGTCCATAATGCTATAAGGGGAGAAGTGACAAATCTCCTGTGCAGAAGAAATCTAAATAATTAGGCAGATGCTTCATTCTCAAGGAGGGAGAACATAGCTGCCACCCGTTAAGTGTAAGTCCTGCATAGTGACTTCCTTCCAAAGAGTACAGTATGGAAAGGGCTGGGGCATTGGGGAGGAAGAGCAGCGTATGGTAGAGAAAGCCGACAAACACCGCCTCAGCCAGGTGACCAAGGTCGACATCCACAGCGATAAGTCACGTGGATAGTATGTACCCTTGAGAGGAGGTGGCGAAAATGGTCTGTGTTCTTCTTCCATAAACCCCTCATAATGAGAAAAATATCAGACAAATCCTAATTGAGGAAAGTCTACAGAATACCTGACGAGTACTCCTCAAAACTGTTGAAGTCATCAAAAACAGGGAAATGAGAAACTGTCAAAGCCATGAGGAGACATGACCACTACATGTAATGTGGTGTCCTGGGTGGGGGCCCTGGAACAGTAAAAGGACATTAGTAAAAACTAGGGAAATCTGAACACAGTATGTACTTTAGTTAATAATGTATTGCTATTAATTCAAATAGACCGTACTATTTCAGATGTCTATTATGGAAGTCCCTGGGTGTGGAGTGTCTGGGGACATCTTGTATTATCTTTACAATTTTTCTATTTGAAACTATTCTAAAGTAAAGAGGGTTTTTTTTATTGTTATTTGAAATCAAGTTGAAAAAATAATGTGATGGATTAAATTGGGTTCAAAAAAATGTTTGATTTTAACTGACTTTAAAAGTGCTTGTGAGTAAGACTGCAGAAAAGTCCGGCAACATTGCTCTGGAGGCAGGGGAGGCTTCGGGGTGATTCACTCTAGCAAAGCCACCAGAGGAGGGGCCCGTGGCCCTGGCACAGGGCAGGGACAGAGACTTGCTCTTGACCTTCATTTTACACCTCTTTGATATCAATATATAAAACATAAAACAAAAACCACAAAATGCACTGAACAATCAGTGTACTCAGAATAACCGTTGCTATGAAGGTAAAGGTCTTGAATGACAACCTTACTTGTGTGTGTAAGTGCTGGTGTTTTTTATCAAAACAAAAAACTACCTGACCCACCTAATAGAGGACATGTTGCGCCTTGTTCCCCGGGGTGTGTGGGCAATGTGGTGCAGCGTACAGAACACAGCTTGTCAGAATACCTGTCCCACTCACCGACGGTGGGGCCCTGGGAGATTACCCCTCTCAGCCTCATGCCCTCAGTGCTATAACATAATATAATGGGGCCAGAAGTTTCCACTTACTGGGTGGTGGTGGGAAATTGAAGAGAATGTATGTGAGCTAACAGGTCAGCATCAGGCGTGGCAGAGAGACCTTCAGTTATTAATGATGGTGACTATTAGAGAAGGATGTGGAGGACAAGCAGATTAATCCCGTGGCCTGGCTGGGCTGCACTGGACAATGGGAGACAGAAGGCCTTGTTGACAGAGCGGCTCATAAAGGCCCGTCCTGCAGGTGTTCAGCATGTGGTTGGCAGGAAGGGGTGAGGGGTTCACTGCAGGTATAGGAATTGCAGGAGCAGGCACAGGAAGTGGATGGAGGGGCAGCTCCAGGAGCAGGCAGGAGAGGGAGTCCGGAGAGGCTGTGGGAGTTTCAGAGAGGGGCAGGGCCTCCCCACCCTGGAGGCATGCAGAGGTCAGAAAATCCCTTTAGTGTTTATCAGGCTTGGTGACCTCTTTGGTGACCCAGGTAACTTTTAAACAAATAAATGGTAGGTGATGGCACATCTGGGGAAAGAAAATAGACCAAGTCTAGAACCTGCACCTGGTCAGAGAAGGGCCCCTGCTCTGAAATGAATCCAGGCGAGCGCTCAGCAACTTTTCTCCCGGGGAGGCCTGGATGGCCCCTGCCCCCTCAGGGCCTTCACCCTCCCAGGGTAGTCTGAATTTACCTGAGGCCTTGAGCTGGTGGTATTGGTGGTCCAGTACGCCCTCCAAATGTGGAAGAGCTCCCCACTGTGGAGAACAGAACTGTGCCTCCATTTGGACTGGGCAAGAGCTGGGAAGGGGGGCTGAGGACGGGAGCTGTGTCTACACCTTCAAACTGGAGGCGCCTGTGGACAGGGGCTAGTTCTTCCCAAACACTGAGGGCTCCTCCGGAGCAGGGTTGCATCTTCTCCCTTAGGGTCCCGGGTGGAGATCTGTCCCAGTGCATTCTTGGGATTCAGAGGAAAAGCTCCTGCTTACTTAAAAAAGTGTCTCCCACTAACTGGGCCAAAGGACAAGGGCTAACATAAAACAAAGAGGGGATTTTGCTGTTCTTCTACTTGCCATAATTTCAAAATACATTTTCCTAGCCTGCTAGAAGATGCCTCCCCTGGGCCATGCCAGGCCTTAGGGTTGGGTGGCAGTGGGAAAGTGCTAAGGATCTGATTCTTGCCAAAATAAATCTTTCTCCCAGCCATCGTGGCCAGCAGAGCTGAGGCGGGCCCACCCAGCCCCACATGCAGGATCTTCCTGGGGCCGCCAGGCTGAGGCCATCATAAATAGTTTAACTGTGTTTATGTAGCAGTAACATGCATGTTACCTTCCACGGCGACCACATTCCAGAGGGCACTCGCGGGTGATTTACCTCACTCCTACTGGACCCTGCAGGAGGGGGGTGGCCCAGCTCTGCTGTCCCAGGAGGACTGTCTTTAAAGAGCTGCCCATGCCTTGCCATACCCCACCACGTGTGTGCTCCAGACCTGGGGAACCCTCAGCACCCTCCCCAGGGCCCCCGAGGAGTCTGAAGGTGGCTGTTTGGGGCCGGACCTCTGCAGTCCCCGCGCATGCCCTCCTTTCTTCTCACCTCTCTGGCCTGGGCAGTCAGTGTGTGGTACTCACCCATCACGTTCACAGAGACGGATGGACACAGGCTCTGGCCCTGCTCTCAGTCCTAGCCTGACACTCACTGCAGCAGCAGCCCCCAGCCAAGATACTAGAAAAACTGACCTTTGTTGAGCTCTTGAGAGGTACCAGGCACCATTTCTCATGCTTTATAGCTTACAAAGGAAGGGCTGTCATGAGCTGCTTTTACAGACAACAAAACTGAGGTAAGGAAAGTTTACGTAACTTGCCCAAGGATGCCCAGTGAGTGAAAGGCAGAGTCCAGACTTAGCCAGACAGTCTGCACTCCCAACCACCACACTTCTCCACCTCTCCCATGGATGGGGCAGGGCGACTGGCTGCAAGAAGGAGTCCAGAAAGCAGAGGATAGCTGTGCACCTGGGCACACCTGCACATACATGTGTCCTGTACATGCAGGTGCACACCAAGTGTGCACAGGTGCCTCCTACACAAACATGCATGTGTACATGCATCTCGTGCACCTGTCCTCACCCCACGTGTGCATATCCTACATAAATATAGGATATATATGTATTAATGATATATAGGATATATTCTCTGTATACATGATATACATATACACATGATACATATACATGGTGTATATATATATATATGCATAGGATATATATATACACACACATAGGCTATATATATGTGTACACAACATACATATATACAACATATATACCTAGGATATACAGACATATATAATATGTAGATACACACATACTGGACATATATATACAACATATATGTATTACACACACATACATATATGTATATATATCTGTATCTGCACCCTCTATACATGTATGTTCCCCCCATAGACACACATGCTGATGTACACACCACAACTTATGCCTGGATGGAATATGTCCTGCCACTTTGCTAACTAAGCGCATACTTCCTTTCCTTGACCTCCAAGCTAAGCGTCAGCCCTAAGACAAACAAGGCAGAAGTGGATGTTCTCATTATTTCATGTGTTCACTCAATCAATATTTCCTGGGTAGTATTTTGTTGTGTGTGGGGCCTTCTGCTGGGTACAGTGTAGAAGACACCCACTGGGGCTCAGCCCAGCCCCTCAGGGGCACCATATGCAGGGCGGAGGAGGCCATGAGCCAGTGGACACAGGGATCCTATTGCCAAGAAACAGCCTGGGGAATGGAGGCTCGAAGCAGGCTCCAAGCTCCTCTCTGGTGACAGCGTACCTGCTTCTGGAGAGCTCTCTGCCCATTTCTGGGCCCCCAGAGGACCCTGGGTTTTCCTGCAGGCTTGAGGTCTGTGGGTGGCCTAGGCTGGCCTCTGGAGGCCTTTGCAGGGCCAGGACCATTCCCCAGCGTTCTCAGAGTGGAAGCAGCAGCACGATGCGTGAGCAACCAGCGGGTAGGAGTCATCAGGCAGGCCCAATACTGAATGCCTGCCTGCCTGCCATCCCGCAGTGTGCTGGCCTGGCCTCGTCCGCAGAGCGTCCAAAAAGGTCCACAGCACGAGCTTTCCTGATGCTGGGCTCCTCTGCCAGCCCTGCCATGCCCTGCACTGTGGGTTAGACAGACTTTGCCAAGGCAGTGAGGGGCCAGAACTTTTGCATGGTGTCTGCCATCCAGGGCCATGCCAAGAAGAACTGTGAGCTGGCAGTTGGGCAAAAAACCCACTGGCCAACACCAGCTTTAGCGACATGTGTCCCAAAGGACCCACACTTACAAGGACCCCAAGCTTGGTTTAAAGCTCTGCTGTTGCCATCTTGAAATTCTTCATAGTGTTGGATTAAGGGCCCTGTGAATTACATAGCCAGCCCTGCGGATGCCAAGGCTTTCTGAAGGTGAGACTGACAGAGCCCTGCCCACCCCCCGCTTTCCTGCTGCTCCACGGGCCCCTCAGCCGCCCTGCCACTGCTGCCTTGGCCTCCTGCCACGGGCTGGCCTCCACTGCTGAGACGTGGGCGGCTGTGGTTTCCCGGCACCCACAGTGCAGCCACAGTGTTTGAAGATGCACTTCAGTGGTGTCCTCAGACTGTGTTCCTCCTGTCGCCCAGCCTGCGGTCACCCTCGCCGGCTCCCACCCCACAGTCGCTGGCCTGCTGCTGCTCAGGCCACGAAAAGCCCAGAAGGAGGGCCCTCAGCCCATATATTCAGCCTCTGGTTCAGAGCCCACACAGAGACTGCTAAGCCCTGGCCCAACCCTAATGGACACCAGTGGTAAACTCTCTCAACCTCAGTTGCTTCTGCTGTAAAAGGGGGATTAAGAGTCCTCTGAGTTACATTGGTGGGAGGAATCCTGGTAACAGGAAGCTGAAGCCTGGCACAGAGCGGGTGCGTGGAGAGCATTTAGTTTCAGCTGCTCATTAGTTCAGCAACTACAAGTGCCTGTTAAAAGCCGAGCCAGAGAAGGACAGCCCCTACTGATGGTGGGCTGGGTTTAACTAGAATCAGACAATACTGGGAAGCAAGCTCAGACAGTGCGGAAACTGAGGCTTAGGAGAGGATGTGACTTGCCTCCACTAGGACTCAGGAATCTTGTTTCTCTGCGCCAGATACCTGTCACTAACAGGCTCTGCCGTGACCCTGGCTGGGCAGAAGGGATACCAGTCCTGCTATTCAGCAGCATGCGCTGTGTGAATATGTTGTGTTCAAGGTTCCATCTTCAGGGCATGAGTTGGGGTCTTCTTGATGGATTGTGGACATCATTCAAACCTCTTCCCATCCCTTCTGATCCCTCAGTATTTATTAAGCACCACCTGTGTGCCCAGCACCTGCTAAGGCTTAGTGACCATTCTTAGGACACACCATAGCACCCACAGGGGCTGATCCCAAGCCAACAGCTTGCCCTTTGCCTCCTTCGAGCAGTGATGAAGAGACCAGCGTCACTCTGTCTCCTTGCCCCGTGGGCCTGGGCACACCAGGTAGGCCTCAGCCTCCTCCGCAGGGAAGTGATAGCTAGCTGCAAGTCCTGTGCTCCATCACCGCTTCTAATTCTCAGCCCCTTCTCCTGCCCAGTTCTGGGGTCACTCATCTTCCAGAAGCCCAGCACACCCTGAACAGGGCTTGGTGAGGACAGGCATGCCATGGGTATGGCTAACTGAAAGCAGAGAGAGGGCCCGATGACAAAGGGAGGTCTTGATGTCCACTAAAGGGAGTTTGAGCAGGGCAGTGGCATGCCAGCTTCATCTTTAGAAGCTCACTCTGTTGGGACATGGAGAAGGGGTTGCAGGGCCATGGTGGACACAGCAAGGACTGATAAGAAGGAACCGCAATAGTCCAGACACCCGCCTCTGGGAGGCCAAGCGCTCGGACGGGTGGGGAGGCCTCTGCAGAGGTTTGGTGATGGACCCCTTCCCCTCTCTCTGCCCGCACCCCCTGGCCTGGGAGTGTCCATCCTTCCCTGGGGCAGTTCCTTGTCCAGCCTGTGGTCCCCAGGGCTCAAAATTATTCAGCAAGGCAGTGAATCTCAGGTCTGCCCCAGGCCACAAAATAGATTATATTTTTTATTAGCTGTCCCTTGTTAACTCATAATTGCAATTGTGTAACATTTAATAAAGATACAAAGCCATCCCCATCTCTGCCCCACATCATTCATTAGCTAACAAGATGGAGTGGCTCATAAAAAAGGGCCGTTAAAAAAATTCCGGAGAAATGGAAAGCAGGAGGTGATGCAAGCCTTGGTTAACAAAGGCTGAGGGCTGGGAGGCGTGAGCGGGTGTGAGCGGAATAACCCAGCCCTGATAAGCCGCAAAGCAGAGCCGGCTGCTCCCTCCTCCCTCTGCTGCCTGAGTCAGAGAAGCCGGAATGTGTTCAAAATCGAGCAACGTAATTAGCAGGTTGCATCATGCCCCTTGATTATAAATTACACTGGGCACAGAGAGGGTGGATGGAGGAGCAGGGATTATATGGGCAACCCAATACTGGTGCCCTGGGGTCGGGGTGGGGAGGTTGGGAGCTGCCACCACTTGGAGACCCCCGTAGCCTCTGCCTACCATGTCACAGGGCAGCGACAAGGGTGGCTCAGTGCCCGCTTTGTGTAGCCTGGGATAATGATTTACAGACTAGAGGAGTCCGGAGGTGCGAAAAGAAGATGACCCTCTTAACCCAGCCATTGTCTACCCCGGCTGGAATGCCCAGTGACCCGCCCACCCTGTGCACCTGTGCACACGAACACTGTTTGGGGATGGCCTAGGTGAGGAGCCTTCATGGGGGCTGGGCTGATAAGATCTGAAGGGTCTGAGCAGGCAGGCTGGGAGACACTGTCAGGGCTGACTGAGACGCAGCACACAGAGATGGACCCCAGGGACCCACTGAAGCTTTTCTCTGCAGAGGAGCTGGGGGAGGGAGGGACAGGAGCTTGGCTCTGTGATGCCAGGGCCAGCTCTGCCCTGGGGGTTGGGGATCTGTATCAACCACGCTTTGCCACCAGCAGGCTGTGGGAGGCCAAGGCAAGCCATTTCTCCTCTTCCAGCCTCAGTTTCCCCACTACAATCCATCAGCTAGGCTACATGACCAGGGCAGGTCATTTCCTAGCTCTCTACCTCAGTTTCCCCACCAGGCCTTGCCACAGTTGCCATCTGAGACAAGCCCACCTCAGTGTAAACGGGGTCCTGGTTTTCTCCATGATAATGAGAGAGGTGGTCCAGACAATCTTTTAAGTCCAACTAGGGTATTCCCTGGGCCTAGGATGAACTCCTTCTCTAAAAGCTAACCACCTAGCCAGCTAACCTGTACCTTGGAGACCAGGAAGATGAGACTGTGGCTCTGCAGTCTGATCATCTGCATGAATCGGAGCCCAGCGAGGCAGAGGGGAGTCGGAGCACAGGCCCCAGCAGGCCCGGGCAAAACAAGGCCCTGGAGGCGCCACCCCCGGCCTGTGCAGGCACACCCTCTACTTCCTCCTCGTGGCTAAGGTCTGGCCTTTTGGTCTGGCCTTTGCAAACAGTCTTTACTCCGCAATGTTTTCTTAGCAGCCCTATTCTTGCACAGGAAATAATCCCATTAACTTTATTATCTCTGCAGAGGAAGGACAAGGATATAGATTTGCCCTTAAGTTCAATGAACTCAACTGCCTCTTGAAAGGAAAACCACAGAGTTGAGGCAACTGCCCTATGGGAAACTTTCTTTGAACAAGGCCTGGCCCTAGCAGAGTTTCCTTCTG
>JAVSCE010007251.1:0-32412 GCA_032199065.1 Smutsia gigantea
CCTCACTTCCCTCCCTTCCTCCCTCAGCTCTTGCATATTTCTCTGTAGATTCATCAGTATGGTTATGACTTTTGTTCTGAATTCTTTTTCAGGAATGTTGTGAATTTCCAGCCCTTCAGATTCCCTCTCTGGTGTTGTCTGGGTCTGGGTGAGTTTTGTTTGTACCATATTCCTCTGTCTTTTCATGGTGATAGAAGTGGTCACTGGTAGGTGCCACGTATGTCACCTGGGCTCTTTAAGACTTTTAAAAAGAAAATAAAAGAAGGAAAGGGAAAAAAATGAAAGAAAGAAAAGAAACGAACAGAAAAGAGAAAGAAAAAAAAACACCCCCCGGGAGTAGATTCTGTGACGATGCTGTAGGTGGCACTGTTGCTCCACTATTCCACACCCATGGTCGCACCACTCCTCAGGTCCCTTTGTAGCTCTGCCCAGGGCGGGAATGAATGGGAGGCAGTTGACCTCTGTGGAAAGTCTGAGTGCAGCTACTCTTTCCCAGTCTCCAGCCAAAGGGTCCGAAATTCCTCCGGACTCCCAACCTGATGGGCTGAGCGTGTTGGGACGATCCTGGCCCCTTGTCTCTTTAAGACGGCTAAAGAAAAGAGCGCATGCTTTTCTTTTGACCAGGGAGCCAGCTGTGAGGACCCGGTGCATTCCCAAGCTCAGATCCTGCACCCTCTGTCTCTCTAATCTCTGATACATTGTGCGATGTGTGTCAGCGCTCCCGGCGCAGACCACCAGGGGTGGTTATTTCACGGGCCTGTACTTCCACTCCCTCCCGGCTCTGAATCCTCTCCTCCCGCCAGTGCGTTGGGGTGGGGGAGTGCTCGGGTCCCGTGGGGTCGCAGCTCCATATCTTACCTGCCTCACGTGGTGCCGAGTCCTCTCAGGTGTAGCTGCAGGCTGTGTGCTGTCCTTTATCTTCTGGTCTCTTTTTAAGGAATAGTTGTATTTCTTGTATTTTCATAAATACATATGGTTTTGGGAGGAGATTTCTGCTGCCCTGCTCATGCCGCCATCCTCCCGGAACTCCCTACTGCAGTGCTTTTTATAATAGCCAAGATATGGAAGCAACCTAACTGTCCATCAGTAGATGAGTGGATAAAGAAGAGGTGGTACATATACACAATAGAATACTATTCAGCCATAAGAAGGAAACAAATCCTGCCATTTGCAACAGCATGGATGGAGCTGGAGGATATTATGCTCAGTGAAATAAGCCAGGCGGAGAAAGACAACTGCCAAATGATTTCCCTCATTCGTGGAGTATAACAACGAAGCAAAACTGAAGGAACAACATAGTAGCAGACTCAGAGACTCCAAGAAGGAACTAGTGGTTACCAAAGGGAGAGGTGTGGGAGGGCGGCCGGGGAGGGTGGGAGAAGAGGATTGTGGGGTATTATGTTTAGTACACATGGTGTGGGGAATCATGGGGAAAGCAGTGCAGCACAGAGAAGGTAAACAGTGAATCTGTGTCATCTTGCTATGCTGATGGACAGTGATTGAATTGGGTTATGAGTAGGGACTTGATGATATGGGTAAATGTAGTAACCACATTGTTTTTTGATGTGAAACCTTCATTAGAGTGTATATCATTAATACCTTAATAAAAAAATGGCCATCCTGCCTAAAGCAAAAAATAATAATAATAATAAAATAAAATAAATAAAAATAAATAAATAAAATAAAAAGAAGTTTAAGTGCTTTTTGTATGCTCATTTGATTGCAGCGAGCTTTCTGAATTAGTGTATTAGTTCTAATAGTTTTGCTTTTGGAGTCTTTAGGGTTTTCTCTTTATAAGATCATGTCACCTGTGAGCAGATAATTTTAGTCCTTCCTTTGCAATTTGGATGCCCTTTGTTCCTTTTGCTTGCCTAAGTGTTCTAGTTAAGGCTTCCAAGTACTATGTTGTATAGAAATAGTGAAAGTAGTCATTCTAATCTTATTTCTGATCCATGAGGAGAGGTTTTCATCATTCCACCACTGATTGTGGTATTAGGTGTGCATTTTTCATCCATGGCTTTTATCACATTGAGGAAGTTTCTTTCTATTTCTACTTTGTTGATGGTTTTTATCATGAGTGGGTGTGAATTTTGTCAAATGCTTTTCTGCACAAATTGAGACCATGTGGGTATTTTTTCCCTTCATCTGTTAATGTGATGTGTCACACTGTTTGGTTTCCTATGTTAACCCATCCTTGCATTCCAAGAGTAAATCCCACGTAGTCATAGTGTATAAACCTTTTAAAGTGATGCTAACGTTGGTTTGATAGTAATTTTCTGAGGATTAATATCCATAAAAGATATTAGTTGTAGTTTTTTTTTCTTTTGTGTGTGTGTGTGTGTGCGTGTGTGATGTCTTTCTCTGGCATTGGTATCGTGGTAATAATGGTTGCATGGATGAATTGAGAAGCCAATTTTCTGGAGGGGTTTGGAAAGAATTGACACTGATTCTTCTTGAAATTTTTGTTAGAATTCGCCAGTAAAGCCATCTGCTCCTGGAATTTTCTTTTGGGGAGGTTTTTGATTACTTAATCTGCTTACTAGTTACGGTCTAGTTATACTATATAGTTACAGTTTTATTCACATATTCTCATTCTTCATGACTCATTCTTTATAGGTCACATATTTCTAGGAATTTGTCCATTTCATGTTCACTATCCAGTGACTTGGTAAACAATTGTTTGTGGTACTCTTTTTAATCCCTCTTATTTTGTAACATCAGTAGTACTATCCCCCTTATCTTTCCTGAGTTGAGTCCCCCAGACACCCACTTTTTAAGTAAATCTAGCTGGAATTTTTTCACTTCCGTAACTCCTCAAGGAATCAACACTTTGTTCCATTGGTTTGCCTCTATTGTATATCTATTCTCTATTTTGTTTATGTCCACATGGTCATTATTTTTCCTTCCTTATGATAGTTCTGGGCTTGCTTTATTCTTCTTTTTCTAGTTGCTTGTGCTGTAATGTTAGTTGGCTCATTTCAGACCATTCTTCATTTTTAATGGAAGTGTTTACAGTGACACATTGCCCTCTTAGGACTGCTTTTGCTGCATCCCTTGGTATTGGGCATGTTGTGCTTTCATTTTCATTTTCTCAAGATATTGCCTAACTTCCCATGATATTTCTTCTTGGACCCATTGCTTGTTTAAGAGTATCATGTTTAAATTCCACATATTTGTGCATTTTCCAGGTTTCCCTCTCTTCCTTCTGCTATTGATTTCTAGTTTCACTCTACTGGGATTGGCAAACATACTTTGCATGGTTTCCATCTCCCCAAAATTTTTACGACTTGTTTTGTGGACCAACATATGGTTTATCCTGGAAGATATTCCAGGTGCACTAGAGAAAATGTGTTTTCTTTTGTTTTGGGATGAAATGCTCTCTGTATGTTTGTAAGGTTCAGATGTTCTATAGGGTTGTTCAAGTCCTGTATCTTCTTATTGATCTCTGGTTGGTTGTTCTATCCATCACTGAAAGTGGAGTACTGACATCTCCTTCAATTATTATAAGGCTGACTATGTCTCTCTTCAATTCTGTCAATGTTTCCTTCATATCTTTTTGAGCTCTGATATTTGGTGCAAATATGTTTATAATTATTATATCTTCCTGGTTCATTGACTCTTTTATCATTATATAGTCCCACTTTTAAAAGAAATCAATGTCTCTTTTAACAGTTTGCACTTAAATTCTATTTTTTTGTGGTATTATTATAGCCACGCTAGCTCTCTTTTACTTACTATTTGCATGGAAAATAATTTTCCGTCTTTCTCACACTCTTTATGTCCTTAGATCTTAACCGAGTTGCTACTAAATCGCACATAGTTGGATCGTTCTTTCAAAATATCCATTCTTCCAATCTGTGTCCTTTGGGCAGTTTATGCACTTACCTTTAAAGTAATTACTGGTAGGCAAACACTTTTTCGATTTTATTATTTGTTTTCTGTATTTCTGATGGTTTGTTATCCCCTCATTTCCTCCATTACTGACTTCCTTGTATCTAGCTGTTTTTTGTAGTTTCACATTTAGATTCCTCCCTTGTTTTTCTGTGCGTATACTTGATAGATATTGTCTCTGTGGTTACTGTGGGGATGGTGCATAACATACTAAAGTGTGACAATCTATCTTAAATTTATACCAACTTAACTTCAATTGCATACACAAACTCCAGTCCTTTACAGTTTTGCCTCCTTTTTTATGTCATTGATTTCACAAATTAGATATTTGTATATTGTGAATGCATTAACGTAGATTAATCATCATATTTCATGCACTTGCTCTTTATATCCTGCAGAAAAAAATAAATGAAGTTATGAACAAAAATTACAAAAACAGGTTTTTGTTTGCCCAGATAGTCACCTTCACTGGAGAACTTGATATTATCATGTGGCTTCAAATTACTGTCTAGAGTCCTTTAGTTTTAATTTGAAGGACTCTTTCTAGCATATCTTGGATGGCAGGCCTAGTGGTAATGAACTCCATCAGTTTTCGTTTGTCTCAAAATGTCTTAATTTCTCTGTAATTTTGAAGCTAGTATTGCTGGATACAGCATTCTTGGTTGACAGTATTTTTCTTTCAGCACTTCAATACATCATCTCACTACCTTCTTTACTGCAAGGTTTCTGCTGAGAAATTGGCTAATTTCTGTTTGCTCTTACAAATTTCCTCTTGGTGTTTTCAAGATTCTATCAGTGTCCTTGGATTCTGACAGGTTGATTACAGTGTGTCTTGGATGGGTCTCTGTGTTTATCTTTCTTGGAGGTCTTCAGTATCTTGGATTTGTATATTTATGTCTTTCTTCAAATTTGGGAAGTTTTCAGCCATTGTCCTTTCAAATAATGTCTCTGTGCGTGCACACGCACGTGTGCATGCACGCACACACACATACACACAGACACCCTTACCCTTCTAGGACAAGGCTTCCCCACCCCTATGGGGATGATTTCAGTAGTTTCATCACCATACAGTGGTAAGGGAGCAACCTCAAACCACGCACTAAAGGGAAAGTGTTCCAGCACATAAAAAAATGAAATGAATGGGATGGAAATGATTATAAAGCATATCAAAATTTGCTGGATGAAGCTAAAGCATTACTGAAAGGTAAATTCCTATCATTAGGGCTTACATTAAGTAAAAAAAAAAAAGTATCAGATCAATCTAAGTTCTTAACGTCAGGAAACTAGAAGAAGAGCAAAATAAACCCAAAGCAGGCAGAACCCAAAGGAAGGGAATTCTAAATATAAGTCCAGTCATCAATGACATCAAAGACAGGACACAATACAGAAAATCAATGAAACAAACATCTGGCTCTTAGAAAAGATCTGTAAAACTTACAAACAAAAGTCTCTCTAGTGAGACTGACAAGGTAAACCTACAATGGCTCACTGCATTTGCACATATTTACCAAGTGACTTTGATAATTCATGATGCATTTCCTATAGTCTACTTTCGAAGCCTATGTTCTCAGTATGTCTCGCACAGTGGAAAGAGGAATAAGGGAAACATCACACTCTTGATTTAAATTAGCAATGAAATTTGATTTCCAGCATAACAGCTAGATCGCTGTCCTTCATGGCAGAATCAATTTTTGGTAATATCTTTCATAATTAGCAAAAATTATTTCCTAAGTGATAGAAATGATTCCACAATATCTGTGCCACAAGTTCAGTTTTTAAGATACAATTATGTCTTTGCAAATTGGAAATCCTTGGAGATAAAATGTACCCAAAGTAGTAATTGTCCAGGGTCTCATGTCTCATGACTCACATAATGGTAAAAATAAGGCATTTGAAATTTTTTTCAGATTTTGAATCAATTACTCTCTTTATATTGTTGGAAAAGTCTTGTATTTTATAGACTTAGGTGAAGATCTTCAGCTTTATGTAAATTGTTACATAAGATGTCACAATTCTCTCACACACATTCTGTATCTGAAATAACAATGTTTTTCTTTTCATTTTTTACCACGTCTTCACCTGAAATGTCTGTGTGTATGTGCGTGCACACAAGATCCAAGCCATTTTCTAGCTGGCCAAATTTATAACTCAGGTGCTCTTAATAATTGTTAAAATATTTTATTCTGTTGGTGTTGACAGTTCATTCTAAAATCGGGCAACAGATTTTCTCATTCTGTTTGGACTGTCACAGGAAGTTCTTACCAAAGTCATCTTCCATCTATTTACATATCTCCTAAAATTGTCCACTTCATTCTCCTTATATTTCTTTGAGCACAACAAATAAGCAGCATCTCATCTCTCTCTGCTGCTGAGAACACAACAGCAGCAGCAATAGCAAGGTGGGGCGTGGGAGGCTGGGATGCTCGCCTTTACAGCAAAACGCCCACCAGCGGACGTAGACCAGAACGATAGATATAGAAAGCCACCATTTTCCAACCACCAAAGTCATAATCAAATCAGACGAGAACGCTGAATGAAAACTCAGGCCAAGAGGTGAAAATATTTTGGAGAATGGAATACCTACATGGTATCAAACTTTCACACCACGGACAGCTTATAAATCACAGAGGGACAAAGGTGCCTTTGCACTGGAGTGATCTGTCCAACAACTTAAATAGGTGATCAACCCGAGTAATGCCCATAGAGCACTCTCAGCTTGACAAACTGACAGGAGTCTCCAGATATGATGTAATGTGAACTACTCATCACCTACTTAATATTCTTGCCCAAAAGGTTAAGCATAAATCTAAGCAAGGAAAATATCAGGCCAACCCCCAAAGTGGACACCACAAGCAAACAGGCCTAGGCTCTTGTAAAATGTCCTTGTCATGGAAGATTTAAGTTGAGGGGCTGTTTGGGACAAGAGGATACTAAAGATTCATGAGAAATGGATGCAGTGTATGATGCTTGTTTGAATTACTGGTCCTCAAAAGCACATTATTGGGACAATTGGGGAAATCTGAACACAGACTATGTGGACTTAGATAATATGGTGTCACTGTCATATTTCTTCAATGTATGTTAGTACTGAGGTCAGACAGCAGAATATCCCAGTTCTCAGGAGACAGGCTCTGAAGTAATTGGATGAGGTGTTTGGAACTGTTAAGTGGTTAGGCAAAAAGAACAAAAAGGAGAGGTAAACAATGGGATAACACCAATCTAGGTAAAAGAATGTGGAGAAAATTACTCTAGGGAAACTTCACTGACGTGCAGTAGAGAGGCCAGCAGGGGGAGCCCTCAAGCCCTACAATTTCTCGTCAGTTGCAGACCCAGGCAGAAGAGAGGGACCTTGCAAGTCCATACTGCTTTAGGTAACACTTTTCTGCCCCAGCAGGGGGAAGGAAAGCTTTCCTCCTCCCTCGGCTACAGCCCAGCCAGTGGGAGATGGGTCACAACTCAGCCAACCCAAAGCCACTATACTTGGCACTCCCAGCTCACTCCAATGGACTTTTTGTTTACAACAGCCCCTCCCAACTCTGCCCTTTCCTCTGTAAAAGATCAGTTCTTCTCCTTTGTTCTCTGGACTTGCCCATGGTTTTGCCATAGCTCACTTGCCCTGAATTGCAATTCCCTGCTATTTCTGAAGAAACCCATTTTGGCTGGTAAAATAACCGACAGTTCTATTTTTAAGATCAGCAATGTTCACTTTTCAAATTTGTGCACTTTCAAAGGAAAAAGTTGAGGAAAATGGATTGTTCATATTCTAGAGGTAGGTAGGCACTGAAATATTTAGCAATAAAATAAGATGATTCCTGGCATTTTCTTGGAAACAGTCTGAGAGCGGGGTAGGAGTGAAGATACATGTGAAATGAGTTTGGCTATGAGTTGATAATGGTTGCAGTTGGGTGATGGATAACTGGAGACCCTTCACTATTCTGTCTTGTAGAGCGGTTCTCAAAGTGTTTGGTTCCCCCACCAGCAGCATCTGCATCACCAGAGAACTTGTCAGACAAGCGAACTCTGGGTCCTAGCCCATATTGTTAAATCTGAGGCTATAGATGTGGAGCTCAGCAGTCTGTGTTTTAACAGGCACTTTAGGTGATTCTGATGCAAGCTAATGTTCCAAGACCACAGCTCTACTGTAGTGAACCTGGAGTTTGTAAGTTTTCAAAGAAATTCTATTTGTATTTTGTTTGAAATTATCCACAGTGCAATTTAGAAACAAATAATAAAGAAAGACACCCCAGCAGTTTAGCAGTCAAGTTTTAATAATGAAGTCTCAAGACAGATAATCCTAATCTTATACAAACAATGCCAGAGGACAGAAGAGAGGGAGTGTTCCCCAACTCAGTCTAGTCTATGAGACTAGAAAACCTTGACCCTGGAATCAGCGAAGATAGTATGAGAAAGAGCAACATCAAGTCAATCTCTCTCATGAACAGAAGATGCAAAACCCCTGAGCAAAACTTTAGCAAACTGAACCCACCGGCATACACAAAGGATGAGACACCGTAACTCGGTTACATTTATCCTAGGAGAGCAAAGCTGCTTTAATAGTAGAGAAAGTATAGGTGGAAGGGGGCATGAGAGAGGTTTGTGTGTTGCTACTATGTTCTGTTGCTTGCTCTAGGTGCTAACTGAATGTGTATGTTTAATTTTTTAAAACTCATTAAGGTACACACATACAACTTTTGTCATTTTTTACCACAAGATCAACTTCTCTAACGATTTTGGGAAGACTTACTGCATCAAGAGATTAAATGAATAGACTCCTGCTCATTTTAATGGAGGCAGAAGAGTACAATTCAATATCTATTCATGATTTTTAAGACAAACTTGTAAAAGTAGGAATATAAGGCAAGTTTCTTCATCGGAGAAGGGGAAAAAAAGAGAGAGAGAAAAAGAAAGAAAGAAGGAAGGAAGGAAGGAAGGAAGGAAGGAGGAAGGGAGGGAGAGGGAGGGAAGGAAGGAAGGAAGAGAAAAGAAGGTAGTGAAACACAGCAAACCCATTTTAATATGGAAGTGTTGGCAGCATTCTACTTACCATTAGAAAGAACCCAAAGATGCTCAGGTTTGCCATCTCTATTCGATCTTGTAGTGGGTGTCCTCACCAGCTCAGTAAGAAACCTGTAAGTTGATTATCATAGTTCTGTTACTCACAGATTCACAGAAAACGGCAGAATGCGTATAGACAAATTATTAGATACCACAGAGTTTGGCATAGAGACTGATTTTAAGATCAATATACTTTTTTAAAAGCCCAATGGATTTCTAGAAATTAGATACAAATAGAAAATGTGATTTTAAACAAATATCAAGTTCAAGAGCAACAACGCTCTTGATTATCCTGGGATAAACCCAATAAAAGAAGTACAGGATCTGAATATATGAAAGATACAGCTAAATACTAAACTGAGAGATTAAAATGTGAAGGAAGACCCTGATGAATAGAGAGACATCCCATGTTGGCGACTAGAAGGCTGGACATCATGTAGTCGGTTCTCCCCTAACTGATTCCACAGATTCGATGAAAACGCTATTATCCAAATGTGTTGCAAATGAGTTTTCAGGGAGCAGGGCATGCTGATGCTAACGCTTATATGGAAGGGCAAAAGGCAAAGAATAGCGAAGATACGCCTGAAGATGATGAATAAGACGTGGGGACTTGCCCTGCCACAGACCAAGATGTCTTACCAAGAGATAAAAATTAAGACACTGTAGTGATGACACAGGAATAGACAAATTTATGTGTGGGACCGCACAGGCAGCTCAGAAACAGAGACGCAGGAATATGGACCACAGTGAGTCCAGACACTGCCAAATGTTGCCTGGGGGTGGAAAATCGCCCCTGATTAGAAATCCCTGACATGGGAATATGGATCGGTCCCAAGAACACATGCTGAATTTTGTAAAAGTAAATTACGGAATTCCAAGGCCATCAGTTCAACAAGTGCACGCACATATAATATTTCACACCCAGAGAGAGAACAGTCTGGGAAACAAGGCTTGGGGAGCACAAGACTCTGCTTCACGAGTTACTGGCTGGCCGAGTAAAGTGAGCAGAAGGAGCGGCCGCGGGGAGGCGAGCGGGGTGGGACTTTGGGGGGGGGTGAGCGTTGGTGCAACTCAAAGCTCATTGGTCGCCTGCCGCAGCGGTGGGAGGTGGAAAGTAGTGCTGGAAGCTCATTGGCCTTTGTGGGAAGGGTGGGAAGCGGAGTGAGAGCCAGGTCTTCTGTCACGCCTGTCGTCGCTGCCGGTTGATTCTGACCCATTGGAGGCTGAGGTAACCACGGGCTGGCATCAGGAATACGACCCTTGCTCTCCACACCTCTTCTTTCCTCCCTCCCTCTGGCTCTGGATTCCCAATCCCTTCTCCTCTGCACCTCAGCATGGTTACTTCACCTGCCCCGGATGTCCCACTCCGCCCCCTGCCTCCCCCTCTTTGGAGGAACCCTGTGGGAGGACTCCTTGCCCCAGCCCCCCGGGTCAGGGCCCATGCTCCTGCCTTTGATTCTGAGGTGGGGGCAGTAGTGAATGACTGAGCTGCCTGAGAGGAGTTGGTGCACTCCGGGTGTGTGTGTGTGTGTGTGTGTGTGTGTGTGTGTGGGACGCCAGGGGGGTGGGGGGTGGGTGTGCGCTGAAGCAACATTGTTGAAGCGTGATGAGGAGCATGGAAGATCGTTGGGAGGCTGTGGAGGCAATGCGTGGGTTCGCGTGAAAGCAGAGAAGATGCCTTGGTGTAAGAAATCAGTGCAGTGAGGAGTTGGCGGTTGACGAGATCAGGTCTGGCGTTCGATAGGGGGCTCAACAAACATCTATGCAATGAATAATCGAGGGGATGAATGAATGAAAACAATTATTGAAGGAGGGGCTTGGGATCCAGCCTAGTACTATGATTTCATGGGGTACAAAAAGGAGTGTCAGCTTAGGTACAAAAAGGAGTGTCGGCTTAAAGCGGGAGCAAGAGAATAATGAAGATTGCCGTGAGGTCCAAGAAAAAAGTCGGAATGGAGTGTGAGAGAAATTTGAATGTGGGGAAGCTAATATTGGACCTGAGTGCAAGGGGCATAGAATCATGGGTAGGGATGAGTGAAAGCAGGCGGTCAGGAAGACAGCTGTGGAAGTGGATGCGGAGAATAATAGTTGTGTAGAGCAGAGTACAGGATGATGCATGAGAGAGTAGTAATTGTTGAGGGGGGCACAAGGGTGCATGTGTATGCCTGAAAGGGGGGTCTCTGTGGAGTGAAGGTAAGCAAGGAGAATAATAATTGGGTTGCAAGTATACAGGATCCATGCCAAGAGTTTCATGGAACAAGGCTAATGCGTGAGTGGAGCTTCCTGGGAAGGAGGCTACATGAGCAAGAGGGAGGGTGCAACCTGACACCAGCAGTGAGCAGGCTGGAGAAGAATCCACTCGCCTCAGATGGGCTGTTCCAAGGGCAGAGGAAGCACTTGGAGGGTAGGGGGTCATGTGGCCATTGTGACTTCCACTCGTGGCTCTAGAACCATGGATCCCGATGAAATGCCTGCTGCGCCCTTTTGCCCCTCCAGCTCCACCACTGGGCGTGAGGCTGCAGCCGCATGCGGGGCTGACCTTGGACCCAGAAGAGCTAGAAGTCACTGTGCCCACTGCCACAACCACGGTATCACTGACCAAGTCAAGGATGAGGAGCACGCTTGCCTCTTTGAGGCCTGCGAGTGTCACAAGGATGCCCTCTTCTCGTGAGTATGGTGTCTGACAAGGGCAGGGGGAGCGGGCCTCCTATAAATGCGACTGACTTGAGACCTGCAATCCTCCACTTTAGGGAGAATCCCATGGTCTTGCCTGACGAGAGTGCCTTGAAGAGGGAGCAAGGGCACCTAAAGAGGCACCTGCCTCAAGGGCTGATAAGGAGTGGGGCCACCTCTCCCAAGGGTCACAGCCCTGTGAAGAAATTGGCCATTCAAGGAGGAGTCTTCAGTGAGTGTCGCTGGCCAGGGAGGGAGCCTGGGTTTCGGTGCAGGGAGCCTGAGTAGCTCTGTCACCAGTCCTACCTCCGAATTTTGATATGGCCTTGGGCGATACTTCTCAGGCCTTAGCTTCCCCAGCTCGGTTATCTACCAAGTGTTGGTGGGAAGCGGAGATCTGGGGAGGTCAAAGAGGCCCATGGTGAGATGAGAACTCAGACTGGGGGTGAGGTAGAGTGGGGGTGGGGGTCAGTGGGAAAGGCTCACCTAAGCTGTCCCCAGGCTCTCACATCTGGGGAGGAGACCATCATGGCCCAGCTGGAGGCCCACCCCTGTGCAACCGCCTGGGGAGGTAAGGAGAGTCCGGGGCCAGTGGGGGAGGATCCCACCTCAGCCACTGCCCAGACCCCTTCCTCTGTGTCCTGAAGTCCCGGGTTCCATCTCTAACCCTACTGCAACTTGCCATGTGACCTTGGGGAGAAAGTACTTCTCCTCTCTGGGCCAGTTGCAAGGTCACAAGTAGGACTGGCTGGTCTTCAAGGTCATTTCAGCCCTGATATCCTGGGCTCCTACCCCAATCACAAAACATGCCCACGTCTCCTCCCCATGGCTGGCCTGAAACCTGACTCCAACCTGTGCTCTCTGCTCCTGCAGGAAAGGTCCCAGGGGACTCTGCTGATAGATCATACCCCAGAATCTTTGTCTCCATCCTGGACTCCAGCAGCCTTGAAGATGCAACTGACAATTTCTCTTTCTAGGGATTCCCTCAGGCCCCCTGCACTGCCCAGCAGGTGAGTAGAGTGAGCAGGACCATGGTGCTAGTTGTGTGTTGTGTTTGGGTGCCCAGCTTTGTGTGCTTGATGCCATGGGAGATAGACGGAGAAGTGGAGGCAGTGGCAGATTAGGAAGAGGAGGAGGACGAGAAGCAGGAACAGGAGGATGTGGAAGAGGAGAAGGCGGGCAGGAGAAGGCGGCAGCTCATACTCCCACATCCAAATACTACAGATGCCTGCTCCTCTCTATCTACTGGTAGTATGTGTCTGCCAGAGACTTTAATCCCACAGCCTCTTCTTTCCTTGCTTCTAGATGCTCAACTCTGATCCTCCAGCCTTGTGCCAACCTTGACTCCCTTCTACTGCAGCCACAGATTCTGGGAACATAGTGGGGTCCCGAACCCTGGCAGGGGCAGAGCTTAGTGAACGGGAAGAACAGAGGCCTAGGGGTGGGTGGGGCCTTCAGTGGAACTGGGGACTGAAGGGGCACTTGTCACGCGAGGGGGGAGGTGTGGGTTCTCAGCCCCCATTCTCTCACACCCTTTCCTTTGCAGGCCCCCAAAGCTTCTGACTAGGCCTCGGTTTCTGCCTCAGAGTGGCAGCAGAAGCTGGAGGCAGCTGAGGCTCTGCTGAGTCTGAGACTCTCCCCAAGCCCCTTCTGGTTCCACTTTGCTGTTCCATCCCTGCATCGCACCGGGTAGCCTGGTCCTGGAAAGAGAACACAAGGTGGAGATAGTTGGGAAATGGGAGGGCGTTTTGGTAAGCAGGGCCTAAGTGGGGACACACAGGCTCCTCAGTCTGATGACGCCGGAGATGTCAGCTGACGGTTGCTGAGAGAATCATTAGTTTGTCAAGCTTTGTGCTCAACAGCCAATGTCCAGTGCCCTGATGTCAAGAAACAAGGAAACTGAGGCCCCGAGAGTGGCAGCGACTTGCCCCAGGGCATGCAGCATATCATGTGGAAACCAGGTGTCCTGACTCCCACCCCAGAGCTGACTACCGAGCCCCCCCCCCCAGTCTGCTGTGGTCTGGGGAGGACATACACACAGGTGATAAGAGCCTAGTCTGGAAGGAGAGCTGATCCCTGCCGTCAGGGAGCTTCCCGTCAAGGTGTAGAGCCCGGGCGCTTTCACAAGTTGTGTTCTTGGCTAAATTTCGATGATGAGCCTGGAGAGGAAGGACTGGAGGTAGTCTCAGGAGAGATAGATAGCTGGGGCAGCTGAGCACAAAGGCTGGGCACCCCCAGACCAAAATGGTGGGTGGGGTATGGTGTGTGAGTGAAGTAGCAACCCTGGAAGGGTTGAGAAGGGAGTGAGGCTGGAGAGGCTGCCAATCAAGAGGTCTGGCATGCTAGACCAGCGACTGTGGGTTGTGAGGAGCCAGGGACTGTCTGAGCCAAGGAGGAGAGTATTCAAAGGCCCTGGGCTTGACGAAGAGCAATGTGGTGGTTGTGATGGAGGGACTGGAGCAGGCAAGCCTTGAGTTGGGCAAATCAGCAAGGAGGAGCTCTGTGCAATAGTCCAGGCGACAAAGCCTGGATTGGGTGGAAAGTAAAGGAGGGGAGAGCAGGGAGGGGAAATGGATGTGACCTGGCTCTGACCCCTTCCTCCCTGTCTACAGCTCCTCCTGCTGGAAATAAGAGGACTCCAGCATCCTAGCCGCTCTATCCGACCCAGTCTGGCCAGCTCCATTTCACTGCCTCTAGGACATCTGGGGTGCATCTCCCTCTTGAGTTAGAAGCCCAGAGAACGAGGCCTCTCTGCACAAGAGTACTGTCTATCTATGCCTTTGCACAACGTTTAGTGTCCAAAGTGCTTAACACCTTTTTTAAGCCTCATGTGCTTTTGTAAGCTTTCATACCTTTTTTATCATATGGGGGCAGTTCCTTGGCTGAGGGCAGATATTCTTGTGCCTCCATCTCAGAATCCCTTGGAGCCTGGAGCTGTTCATGTCTCTCATAAAAACAGGATGTACAAGCCAAGCCAATCAGTCTCTAAATAGGGCTCTGTGTGAGTGCATTCGTTCATATGCCAGTTTCTCTGTGACTCATGATTGCTAGCATACCGCTGCACTCATGCCCATATCCATGCATGTGAAAATATGAGGATGTTTTCATTTTGGTTCTAAGTTTGTGTATGTGAACAAATAATAAACCCTTGTTGCTGTAAGCGACTGAGATACAGGAGTTGTTTGTTACCACAGTATAATCTAGACTATCCTGACTCTAACAGACTTGTTCAATTCACTTCTCAAAGTGAGAGCAGACTTGTGACATAATCTTTAGCAAATTTTAACAATGTACCTTTTAGATCGATTCCTAGACGTACTATTGCTGATTAAGGGCAAAAACACATGTAATCTTACCCATGACTGTCAAATTTCCCTCTATGAAGGTTGTACCTATTGCCTTTTCTCCATCAATGTATGAGAGTTCAAGTTTTCCCAGAGCTTCACCAAGAGCGTTGGCAGACTTTTGAATTTTGCCAGTCTGACTGATAGGTGATACATGGTGTATCAGTGTACTTTTAAACTTGCATTTACCTTAATGTGAGCAAGATTCACGCCATTTTCTTCTGGTTAAGACCCATTCCTGTTTTCTTTTTTCTCCTGCATGGCAAATTGATATTTCTTGCCCAGTTTCTATAGGGTCTTTGGTTTTTACTTCTCTTCAGAAAAGCTCTTTATATCCTACAAATGTACTAGGGCATTTGCCCCCCTTTCTATGATTAAAGTTGCAGATATTTCCTCACAGTTGTGCCCAATCAATTTTTCCACAATCGTTTTTAATGTGCTCATGGTATTGAAAAAACATTTTTGCCATGCGAAATCATTTTACGTTTATGCAGCCAACTTTATCAATACTTTAACTCATTTCTTCTCTATTAACAATCTTAGTTAAGATATTTTTCCTCAGTTTTACAGCCTAAAAGGGAAAATTTCTTGTGGTATTTATATGGTTTTGTAGTTTACATTCTAAATTTTGAACTATTCGGATTTTTATTTAAAAAACTTTTTAGGAATGCTGTTTGTAATTTTTAGTTTAATTTATGACTGAATTTCATTGCATTTTGTTTGCTTAGGTTTTAATTATTTTTACATTTTAATGATGTATATTTGATAAACAATATATATTGTTCTGAGTTGTACAACATAGTTACTCAGCTATTACACAAATTAAAAATTTCTCACCATAAGTGCAGTTATTTTATGTCATCATGCGAGAGGATGTGACAATATTACCTGTTGCATGGTGTGAGGGAGAGATCCAGTTATTCCAAAATCATTTGCTTGAGTGTGCACCATGGGAGTGACTTCAGAAAGAGGGCAAACAGGAAGCTGCAGGCCCTCCTTCCACTCAGAGAGACATTGCGTTAACACCATGAGCAAAAATAACTCTGTGAGAACTCTGGAACCTAGTTGAGAAGCTACAGCACCCAAGCTATTGGAAAACCAAGAGGCAAATCCAGCAAAATTGGCAGGAAGATTTGTGGTGTTTGGAGGTCTGTTTGTGCTCCTCCACTTATGGTGCACACCACGGAGCAACTAGAAGGAAAGCCCCATTTGGGGTCCCTGCAGGGAAAGGGATAAAATAGGTTGGACTGTGCGTTCAATGTCTGGATTGTCCAAAGGTTGTCTGAGGCACTGGTTTCTGTCTTGCCTGACTCATAGCACTGAGAGGACTGGTGGTAGAATTTGGAAGCTGCTGACGACAGAGGCCAGCAGCACATTTGAGAAGACTCCAGGGGGAAGCAAGAGATCAGAACGTTTTAGTTGTCTTCGAACCTCCAGCTGGGGTGATTGGTGAAGGTCTTCGACTGTACAAAGCCAGATTCAAAGACTGGGAGAGGCAGCTGTTTTTTCAAAATGTCCAAATTCCAGCAAAATATTACTAGGCATTCAAAGACACTGATAAACATGGCCCACTCAGAGGAACAAAATAAAACTTCCAGAAACCAATCCTAAAGAAATTCAGATCTTTAAGCTTCCTAACAAAGAATTTAAAATAATTGTCATAAGCCAAAGCATTCTTGAGAAAGAACAAAGCTGTGGGTATCACCCTTCCTGATTTCAAACTATACTACGAATCTACAGTAATAAAAGCAGTATGATACTGGCACAAGACCAGATACATAAATTAATAGAATAGACTACAGAGCCCAGAAATAAACCCATGACGATGTAGTCAATTAATATATGACAAAGGAGGTAAGACTATGCATTGGGGAAAGACAGTCTCTTTAATAACTGGGATTGGAAAAACTGAAAAAAATACATGCAAAAAGTGAAACTGAATCACTGACATCATATCCAAAAATAAACTCAAAAGGGATTAAAGACCTCAATATAAAGTAAAACTCCTAGAAGAAAAAACACAGACATGCACTCTTGGACATCAGCATTAGTAGGTGTTTTTTGTTTTTGTTTTTGTTTTTGGTACCTATCTCCCCAGGCAAGAGAAAAAGCAAAAATAAACAATTGGTACTACATCAACCAGAAAGCTAAAAGCTGCTACACAGCAAAGGACACCACCAACAAAACAAAGGGCAACCTACTATATGGTAGAATATGTTTTCAAATGATATATCTAATAAGGGGCTAATATCCAAAGTGTACAAAGAACTCATACAACTCATCACACAAATGAAACAAATAATCCAATTTAAAAATGGGCAGAAGATCTGAATAGACATTTTTCCAAAGGAGACATACAAATGGCAAGAGACACATGAAAAGGTGCTCCACATCACTAATCATCAGGGAAATGCAAAAAAAAAAAAACCACAATGATATATCATCTCACATCAGTCAGAGTACCTAATATAAGCAGGACAAGAAATAACAAGTGATGTGGAGAAGAGTGAACACTCATAAACTGCTGGTGGGATTGTAAATTGGTATAGCCACTATGGAAAGGAGTATGAGGGTATTTCTAAAAACAGAAATCACGTATGACATAGCAATTCTGAAAATTTACCTGAAGAAACCAAAAGCCTTAATTCAAAAAGATTTATGCATTCTTATAATTAGCATACACAATATAGGTAGGTCACAGGGAAGGCAGTATAGCACAGAGAAGTAATGACTATAGCCATCTTACTATGCTGATGGACAGTGATTGCAATGGGGTAGGGGTGGACTTGATAATATGGGTGAATGTTGAAACGACAATGTTGCTCATGTGAAACCTTCATAAGATTGTATATCAGTGATACCTTAATTTAAAAAAGAGAATCAATACATAGTTTAATGATAAAAAAGATATATGCATTCTAGTGTTTATCATAGCATTACTTATAATAGCCAAAATGTGGAAGCAACCTAAATGTCCATCAATGGATGAATGTAAAAAAGTGGTGGTACATATATACAATGGAGTATTACTCAGCCACAAAAATGAATGAAATCTGACCATTTGCAACAACATGGGTGGACCTAGAAGGTAACATGCTGGGTGAAATAAGTCAGACAGACAAAGACAAATACCAATACCACATGACCTCACTTATATTTGGAATCTAAAAACCAAAACAAACAAAAGAGAAATAGACTCACAGACACAGAGAACAGACTGGTGGTTGATATAGGGAGGTGAAGTAGGTAAGTGATATGGTGAAGTAGGCAAGGAGGAAGAAATTAAGTAATGAGAAGGTTTGATAGCTTGATCTGGGTGATGGTTACAACAGGGTATACACGTGTCAAAATTCATTGACATGTATCTCAGTAAAAAAATAACTGTCATAAAGATGCTCAAAGAGCTAAATGACAACATAGAAAGACAACAAAGTCACGAAAATAATGCATGAACAGAAAGAGAATATTTACAATAATGCAAAGTACAAAGGAGTTTGTGGAGTTGAAGAACACAGTAACAGCAGAAAATTTCATTGGAGCAGTTCAACAGCAGGCTTGAATAAGAATAGAGAGAAGAAAGAATAAGTGAATTTGAAGATGGTTCATCTGAAATCATTGAGTGAGAGGAAGAGAGTGTGAAGAGAATAAAGGAAAAAGCGGCTATGGGATGCTACCAAGCAGACTAATACACAGATTACACAGTTCTGAAGGAGAAAGGAGAAAGAGTTTATATGAAGAAATAATGATGAAAGCTTCCCAGGTCTGAGGAAAGAAATGGACACGCACATGCCAAAAGCCTCAACAATTTCAAGTAGGATAAGTCCAAAAAGAACCACCCTGAGAAACATAATAATCAAACTGTCTAAAGTCAAAGCCATAGAGAGAAAGCTGAAAGCAGCAATAGAAAAGCAATTTGTCACATACAAGGAAGCTTCCATAAGACTATGAGTGGACTTCTCAGCAGAAAATTTGTATGCCAGAAAGGAGTGAATGATATTATATTCAAAGTGCTGAAAGAAGAAACTATCAACCAAGAATACTGTATTTGGCAAAACTTTCCTCAAAAATGAAGGAGAAACTAAGACTGGCAAGATAAAGAAAAGCTTAAGGACCTCATTACCACTAAACCTGCTCTTAATTAGACATGATGAAGGAACTCTTTTAAGTTTAAACAGAAGGATTCAGAGAGCATCACTAAGCCATATGAAAATGTTTATTTTGTAAAGATAAATACAGAGACAAATATAATAACCTGTAATACTATAATTTTGGTGTATAAAATTTAAATGACAAAACCAGGAAACCTTATGTTAATGGGTATGCAATACCTAAAGATTCAGTCTCTGAGATAGGTAACATAAATGATGGTGGAGAAGTAAAGGAATAAAGTTTTTGTATGCAATAGAAGTTAAGTTGTTTTCTGTTTAAAATAGATTGCTATAGCTTTAAAATGTTATGTAATTACAATATAACCACAAAGCAGTATAGAGCATACACAATGGGAAGTGAGGATAGAATCAAATCATATCCCTACAAAAATATCAATAAAACACAAAAGAAGGCAGAAGGGAGGGAGAGAAGGGACAAAAAACTACAAGACATACAGAAAACAATGAACAAAATGGCAGTAGAAAGGCCTTCCCTGTCAGTAATTACACTGAATGTAAATGGATTGAACACACCAATAAAAAGACGTAGAATGGCTAGATGGATAGAAAAGACAGGATCCAACTATATGCTGTCTACATGAGACTCATTTTGGATATAAGGACACACATAGGCTGAGAGTGAGATGATGAAAGAAGATATTCCTTGCAAGTGGTAACCAAAAGAAAGCAGGGGTGGCTACACTAATATCAGACAGAATAGACTTTAAATAAAGAACTCTTACAAGAGACAAAGAAGGACATGATATAAGGATAAAGGGTTCAATTCACCAAGGAGACGTAAAAATTATAAATATTTATGTACCAAACCTTAGAGCTTCTAAATATATAAAGAAAACTTTTACAGACTCGGAGCGGAAAATAGACAGTAACACAACAATAGTAGGAGACATCAATACCCGACCTTTGATGATGGATAGAGCAACCAGACAGATGATCGATTTGGAAATACCAGACTTACAGAGCAGTATAAGCCGATCGAGCCTAACAGGCACATACAGAACCCTCCATCCAACAGCAGATTACACATTTTACTCAAGTGTACATGGAACATTCTCCAGGATAGACTACATATTGGTCCTCAAAACAAGTTGTAAGAAATTGAAGAAGATTGAAATCATACAAATTCTCTGTTTTGATGACCATGGAATGAAAGGAGAATTCAACAGCAGAAGGATAACTAGAAAATCCAGAAATATGTGGAAATTAAACAACATACTCTTAAACAACCAATAAATCAAAGAAGTCATAAGAGAAATTAGAAAATACCTTGAGACAAATGAGTATGAAAACACACCATTCTAAAACCTATGGGATGCAGCAAGAGTGCTAAGAGGGAAGATTATAGTTACAAATGCGTATATTAGAAAGGAGGACTGAATTCAAATCAACTTATTTGTGCATTTCAAGAAACTAGAAAAATATAAAATAACAGCTACAACAAAAGCCCAAACGTAGCAGAAGGAAGGAAAAAAACAAAGACTAAAGCAGAGATAAACAAAATAGAGAATAGAAGACTATCAATGAAATTGAGTTGATTTTTTTAAGACAAAAAAATTGACAAACTTTTCTAGACTAAGAATAAAAAAAGTCTCCAATTACAAAAATCAGATATAAAAGATGATACATTACAAATGATGTAACAGAAATAAAAATAAGACAATAATATGGAAAACTGTATGTCAACAAATTGGGTAACCTAGAAGTGGCAGTTTCCTAAAACACACAACCTACCAAGATTGAATCATGGAGAAATAGAAAATCTAAACAGACCAATTACAAATAAGGAGACTGAATGACTAATCTAAAACCTGCCAACAAAGAAAATCCCAGGACCAGATGGCTTCAGTAATTCTACCAATCATTTAAGAATAATTAATGCCAATCCTTCTCAAACTCTACCAAAAACAGGGGAGGAGGGAACACTTCCAAATTCCTTTTACAAGGACACCATTACCCTGTAACCAAAGCCAGACAAGGGCATCACAAGAAAAGAAAATTACAAGCCAATATCCCTGATGAATATAGATTGAAACACTCAACAAAACACTAGTAAACCAAACTCGACAGCACATGAAATGGATCATACACCATGATCAAGTGGGATTTATTCCTGTAATGCAAGGATGATTCAACATACAGAAATCAACGTAATACACCACATTAACAGAATGAAGAATGAAAACCACAAGATCATGTCAACTGATGGAGAAAGTGCATTTGACAAAATTCATCATCCATTCATGATAAAAACTCTCAATGAGTTGGGTGTAGAAGGAGCATGCCTCAATATAACGGCCATATGTGATAGTCCACAGCTAACATCATACTTAATGGTGAAGGCTGAAAGGTTTTACCCTAAGGTCAAGTACAGGACCTCTCACCACTTTTATTCAACATAGTCATGGAAGGCCTAGCCAGACCAATCAGCCAAGGAAGAGAAAAAAAGACACCAGAATCATAAAGGAAGAAGTAAAATCATCTGTTTGCAGATGATGTGATCTTATGAACAGAAAACCCTAAAGACTCCACCAAGAATACTATTAGAATAAATCGTCACAGTTGTAGGAAACAGAATCAGCATACATACATCAATTGGCTTTCTAAACACTGAAAATGAACTGAGGAAGAAACAAAGAACACAGATAAGACAGCAATTTCTACCAGTAATGATAGAAAGTATGAGAAAATGTACCTAGAAAATGTAAAGAACATACATCAAAACACAATGAAAGTTTAATAGTGGTAAAGATTTTGTTATATTTTCCTTGTTTTCTCTGTTTCCCAGAGTTTATGTCATGTACGCTTATAATTAATGCAATAAGAAATAGAGGCATATATAGAAAGAAAAGTGCTTTTGAAACTCTGGGTCACAGAGTTTGCTTTTAACTATGGTCAGTATCTAAATGGACTAGTCTCTCCTACTCCACTATCACATAGGATCTGAAAGCCACACTCCATCTCCACACTCTTGTATGGGAACTGCTGGTTTACTCAGAGCACCCTCCTTGCCATACATACCTCATTCCCAGGAACCATACCAGCAGGACAGAAGGGAAAGCCTAAATAGGTCCCTTGGAATGATGGCACCAGGATGATTACTTCTGTCCTCAAAGTTCCTTCAGGACTCTGGAATCCCAGATTCCAAGGGCAGGGGAAAGATTCTACATCCTCAGCTCTGATACTGTCTTCTATTCCAAATTTGCCTTGGCCTGCTGTAGGCGGCTGGCTTTAGAAGAAATGTTTTTCCTTGAGTCTGCTGCTTCCACCTCTCTGCCCAAAGCTGCACTCTCTTAATCACTCACTTTGGCTCACACAATACTGTGGCATCATTAATTTTCTCCTCTTTCCCCCATTACACTGCAAGGTCCTCAAGCAAAGTGATCATTTGTTGTAAGGCTTTTCATACCATACACTATCTGAGAATAACAGACAGGTGGCTATGCAGGGGTGCAGGGTGAGCAAAGGACCTGCCTTCCTGTTTGTTAGAGGGCCGTTCTGTCACCTCCTTCCTGACTGCCTTTTGAGTGGGTAAGCGTGGCCTTCAAAGCGGGAAGGGAGGTCTTGACACCTTGAATGTCTTTTTTAACTTCAAGGACATCACCTCCATGACCCTGAGTGTTATGCTCACTGCTGCTGCCACTCCTGGGAGCATCCTGGAGGAGGTCTCTGACAGTACCAAGAGGGCTCTCAGTACCTCTCCTGATACCTTCAGTGTCACCTACACTATTTCCCAGGCTTAGAGTTTCTTGAGAGGCCCACAGAAAAGTCAGGCCCCTTGGTGGGAAAAGTTTGTTACTCTGGGCAGGAAGTTCATGACCCCGTGCACGTGAGGGTGGCCTACCTGGCACTATCCGTACTGCTTCAGGACCAGAAGAAGCTGCCTGTTGCCAAAGCTGAGGTGCTCCAGTACACCATCAAAGAGCAAGAGTGCACTTGTTTCCCAAGATGTTCCTCCAAGCCAGCAAGCAACTGCTATACATCTCTGGGTACCAAGACATGGCACTTGAGCCTAAGGAGTGCTCATACATCCTTTTCAACTCTCTGAAGCCTGATGAAATGATGCCGAGTTCACAGGAAACCAGGACCCGGACACAGGCATGGTGGAACCTTGTACAATCATCCTAGGCTTAATCCTCATGCAGAGCAATTGCATTAGGCAGCAAGAGGGCTGGGGCTTTCTGTGCACACTGGGACTTCCTATGGAGCCCAACAGGGAGATTTTCCTCTTAGGAAAACCTTAGAGACTCACACTAGAGGTTCTGTAGAGTGGCCGTACCTAGAGTATAGGAGGGTGCCCAACAGAAACTCAGAGGAGTACGACTTTTTGTGGTGTCTCCAAGCATTCCTAGAAACTGTCAAAATGAAAAGTCCTGAAGTTTGTGAACAAAATTCACAGGAAAGATCTCACAGATATCCTGTTTCAATATGATGAGATCAGATAACGTGAGGAGGTGAGAGCCAGAACCAATGCCCATCCATGCTAGCGCTAGTGGTTCTTCCTCTGGCCCCTGAAGGCAGCCTGAGGCAGGCCCCTCTCCTTGCCTTTGAGGTGGGCAATCAAAGGGACTGCTTCAGTGCTGGGCTGTGGTGGTGGTGGGGGGTGGGGGGGCAAAGAACACACTGCCCAGAAGAATTTCCCCATGTGTTCAATCTGATGGCTTAGCTCAAGTTTTCCATCTTTCAAGTGTTTTGTTCCTTTTCAAAACATGCTTGAGTGAGCTTAATAATGCAGCTTTATGAATGACATTGGTTAATTATATTTTGTGTGCTGCTTCTGGTGCTTTTTGGGTAAGTGTTTTGCTAACTCTGCAAAAAATTTGAGCTATTAGCCAAGTTCTAATGTCTAAAGCAGACTCCATAACATCCTATTCAGCGGATCCTTGTGAAAGAAAATAAAGCCATTAGTTGCCTGATTCCCACCGTGTGTGTATAATTTTTGTGTACTGTCTCACTCTCACAGGCACTTGTGAACTCAATGCAACACACACATATATGCATGCACAGTCACACACACACATAAATACTGCATAAAAGTACAGATGAAAGAAAACTGATTGTCTACAAGAAAATGACTCACAATTGACATTTAAATGGTGACTGGACAAGGAGTTTCCAATATGAGAATTCCCACCACAACAGGAGGCCTGAGCCACAGAACCTAAATTATCTATCAAGGACACACATGACTCTTGTAAAACCAGGCACCCACACCAGGCCAACGCAAATTTAAATAAAGAGCCCCAGTTCTCCAAACCCACAGTGTCTTTGTTTCTCTTTCTGGCTCACACACAGTCACACAATATCTGATGTTCTCTACGCTCTTCTCTCTTGGCTTTCAACCAGGAAAGCCCTTGATACACGGATGATTTCTTATCAGGCTTTGGATTCCAGTCCGGGTCTTATCACAAGTGCTCAAGAACTGTTTGTTGAAGGGATGTTTATTGAGGTGGTTCTTCCAGAATGTGGATCCTGGCACACATGACTCCGGATTGGGAGACAGGAAGTGCTTTGATGTCCTTACAGGAAAAGTCCTCCCCGAATTCAACAGACCCTCAAAGGCACAGGCTCATCTCAGAGGTAAGATGAGCCTCTCGTTTCCAAACATGTGTATCAATGCACGGGAGACAAACAATCCACTTTGAAAAACTGACAAAAGACATGAGCAAGTACTCCACAAAACGGATACCCAAAGGACTCAGGAACATATAAAAAATTGCTCAGCCTCACTAGCAATCAAGGAAAGGAAGGCAAATTAAAATCACTACAAGATACCACTGCGCAAACATCAAATATCTAAAATTAAACAGGCTGAGGAGTGTTGGTGAGGATGTGGATCAAGGGGAGCCCTTATATACTGCTGGTGGGAATGTGAATTGATAAACCAGTTTGGAAAAACAAGTTTGTAATGAGCTACTTCAGGTGAAGATACACACATCATATGACCTGGAAATTCCATTCCTGGGCATATAACCAACAGAAATGTATGCGTAAGAGCACAAAGAGACATGCACAAGTATATTCACAGTAGCACTGTTTGTAAAGAGTCCCTAAGCAAAAACTACTCAGTTGTACATGAGGAGTGAAATGGATAAAAATGGATAAACAAAACAATGTTATCCAATAATGGATATGCACCAATTATAGTCACATGCAACAGCACTGATGAAACTCACAAACCATTTACGTAAAGAAGGCAGATGTAAAAGAGCACATAGTGAAGGAATTGCTTTATGTGAAGTCCAAAAAAGGCAGGTGGAGGTGGGAGTCTTGCAAGTAAACTGTAGTAATTAGGGATTCACACGTAGAGGGTAAAACTAGAAGAAAATAAAAAAGTAAGGAAATGATTACCAAAAATTTCAGAATAGTAGCTAACATTGGTATTAAAGCAGGTGTAGGGGTGGATATGGGGCTTGAGTGGGGTTTCTGGTATGCTTGGAGCGGGAGGCTTAAATACAGAGTGGTTAAAATAGTATGTAATTTGTGAAAAATAGTTTGAGCTAAACATTCTTGTTTGAGAATCTATTGTGTATGTGTACTCTAATTTACAATACCAATGGTTAAAAATGAAAAGTCAGCAAGATCACGACTGGGGGATTTTTAGAAATATAACCGGCCAATGGAGAAATGACAATGTGCTTAACCTCAGTGAGTAACCGTGACAAAACTAAAACATAATATTGGTCACCCACCAAGTCAGCCAACAGTATAAAGAGTAATAACAACAAACGGTGGTGAGGGCAGAGTAAATGGAAAATTTAATAACTCGTGTGTGAGTGTGTTAACTGGTGCAACCGTAATTGAGTGGCAGCATCACTGAATGTTAAATGTACGTACATTGCTACTCCAGTTTCCTTTTCCAAGTATCTGTTCTACAGCAATGCATGCACTGTAAAGAAAACGGCATGCCCAAGGATAACAACTACATCAGTATTGGCAAAATTAAAAAGAATTTCGATCAACCTAAGTATCCATCAGTAGGGCAAGAGTTTAATGAGTCATGGCTTATAGAAACTACAGAATACTATGCAGCTGTTAAAAATGCGAGATATGCAAAAAAGAAGGAAAGACTAAGAAGTTGTCCCAGAACTAAGGAGACATGAAAACTAAATGCAACTTGGTGTTCTGGATTGAATCTTGGAACAGAAACGGTACTAGCAGAAAAACTGAGGAATCCAAATAAAGCCTACAGTTTAGTTAATAGTAATGTACCAATGATAATCTCTCAGTTTTGGTAAATGTACCATGGTTAGATAAGAGCGAATATGGGGGAAAGCTGGGGGGAAGGTGTATAGGAACTTTGTACTTTGAAACATTTCTATAAATGCAAATTTCAAAAAAGGGAGTTAAAAATAAAGAGAAAGCTATCTCTATATTAGCATAACAAAGTCCCTCATGCTTATGTTTAAATTCAAAAAGCAAATTTGCTGTATGCAGCATGGTCCCATTTATGTACGTAACAAGATACATAAACCAAAAAATTGTGTTTCTATAGGTGTGAATATATGTATTAAAATATCTTGACAAAAGTCTTGAAGGAAACACACCAAACTGGTAATTGTGCTCATCCGCAGCTAGAGGGCTGTTCATGAAGTGGGTGATCAATAGAGGGCTATTTTTTAAATCATTTCCAGTAAGAATGCACACAGGGAATATTTGCATAAATAAGACAACTTCCAAAGCAGATGGAAAGAATAGGGGCTAGTTACATTATTGCTGTCCCCAAAATGATAAGCTCCCCTTCCCTTCTTGGAGGTATTTCTGAGAATTTGGCTATACTTGTCCATCCTGGCGTTCACCAGAAGCTTATTGAGAGCCTAGTCTGTCCCAGAGGCCTTCATGTATACAATCACATCCAACTCTCATGGATAGGAGGCACCCGTTATATCCCTTCCACTGCAGCATGTCTCTGCTTGCATACAACCCTCTGGTGTGGCTAACTCACTATACCTCATGAAGCCTTGGGCTGACTGGACAGATGGGGAGGATTTCTTTATAGTTAACCTAGTCTCAGTGTGGAGATCTGGTTAACTTCAAGCCCCTTCCCCTAACCCTGTCTCTAGAAATAACTTCTGGGGATAAGCTGAATTCCCTAGAGTTTTAGTCCAGATTTTATTCTCTGAGCCTCAAGGCTTATAGTTTGAAGACCTGGACCCTCATCTTCTCCTCCTACAACTTCATGTCTCACTACGTTCTCCACTCAGTTTTAACCTGCAGTCCCATGGAGGAAAGGGCAGCTCCAGACACACCCAAGATGTCCTGCCTCAGTCTTTGACTTATTTCTATTCTTTGGGCCGACTACGTTCCCACTCTCCTTAATGCTTGTCCTCTAGTTCTCTGACGACATGTCACCACAAGGAATCCTTCTGTCTTCTCCCCAGCTACTCTCACCCCATGCTTGTTAGGTGTCTCTCACAACATAGTGAATTGATACTGCTGATTGGTTTGCTTCTATGACTTTCTCCAATCCCCTCTGCCCACTCTCACTTCTTGGACAGAGTTTGTGTATCTTGTTCATCCTCCTATCCTCAACACTAGGATAATTAACATAGTTTAATGTATGGGGAGTAAACGAGTTAACAAGCATTATGTAGTATTCCACAAGTGTTCACTTTCCCCTTTGTACTTAGGTATACAAGTGAACCCACGTAAGTGACACAGACTTAAATACAAAACTAAGCCCACCAGTTTCCCTTTCCTTTCCTTTTCTTTTTTGTCTTTTAGGAAGCTTTCAAGGAACAGGCAATTCCAATCCTATGCAAGAAGTTATCAATTCCCAAAAGATAAATACTCCTGTATGTGAAAGGATGATTACACAAGAATTTCCCTGGAGCACTTATTACAGTAGGGAAATATTGGAAACTAGTCTTATGTTAATCACAAAAACTGAAATAATTTTTTACCAACCATATAGTGAAATATTATTTGACCACTGAAAATAATATGAGTGACATTCTGGAAAAGGTGAAAACGCGGGGACAGAAAATACATCAGCTGTTGTTGGGGGTTGGGGGTGGGAGGATGGGAAAGAGTTGTCCACAGAGTAAACTAAGGAAATTTGGGGGAATAAGTGAACTGTTCTGTATCTTGATGTTGGTGGTAGTTATATGACAGAATGCATTTGTCAAACTTCTAGCATTGAACACTAAAAGGGGTGGATTTTACCATTTGTAAGTTATGCATCAATTTGAAAAGAAAGAAAAAGTTATCTTTAAATCTCAAAGTATATCTCCATAAAATAGTCATTCATTAAGAAGGGAAATACAAACTTTATAGTGGGAACACCCAACAGACACCAACTTGACCTAGTAATAAAGGTTAATATGACAGTCATGAAACACAAAGAAAGACTGTCAGATGAAAGAAATGTGACAACCAAATACACCATGTGACCCTGAATTTGATCATGGATCAGGAGAAAGAGAAGTTTGGTATAAAGAACATTATTGGTATAAAAATTAAATAGTGAATAAGGTTTATAGATTAAATCATACTATTGTATCAGTGTTAATTCCTGATTTTTGGATTATGTAACAGAATGTCCTTCTTCTTAGGAAATATGTACTCTGATCTATTCAGTGGACAATGGCCAATTCAGTCTGCAACTTGGTCTCAAATGGCTCAAAATTTATACATTATATATGTATATAATTTATACATTACATATACATATGTATAATTTATACATATGCATAGTTATGTGTATACATATGTATAAAATGTCTACATTATATATGTATATGTGTGTGTGTGTGTGTGTGTGTGTATGTATAGAGAGAGACAGATGCAGAGAGAGACAGATTAATTTGTTGTGAGAAAATGGTTCACACAAATATGGAGGCTGACAAATCCCAAGATCAGCCAGGTGAGTCAGTAAACTGGAGACGAGGAATGCTGATGGTACAGTCACAGGTTACAGTGCAAAGGCCAGTAGGCTCAAGACACAGGAAGTGCTGATGCCTTAGTTTGAGCCCGAAGGCAAGAAAGAGCTGATGCGTCACAGAGGAGAGTCAGCCATTTTGTTCTCTGCAGGCTTTCAAACGATTGGATGAGGCCCACCCACCTTAGGAAGGGCAATCTGCTTTACTCAATCTACTGCCTTAAATGTGAATCTCATCCAAAATCACTGTCACAGGTGCACCTAGAATGACGTTTGATTAAATATCTTGGCACCCATGGCCCAGTCCAGTAGACACATAAAATTAACCATTGTCACAAGTGCTAGCATATGCACAGAAAATATCCTAGAAAGAATACACACCTTGCTTGTAAGTGGAAGGAAAGAGTACATTACAGGGAGTTTTCACAAAGTTATATATTTGTGTAATATTTCAAATATTTTCAACAAGAATATGTAGCTCTTAATCTGAAAAAGAAACCAAGTATTTTTCTACTGAGAATCAGATCACGTCCCTCATTCTAATTAGACCCTGTTGCCTAAAAGGTAAAGGTCTATACCACTATATTGGCTTCTGGTACCTTCAAAATGTGTCCTAAACCCACACTTTCAATGTCATGTCTCATCATTGTCCTCAGTACAGTTTATTCCTATACCTGGGATTTACGAGGAAAGAGAAGCTTGCACTTACAGGGTAGAATTATTTTTGTCACTGTGAGTGAAGTTTTAAGAGGTTTAAGAAGTAAGTGTTCTCCTTACAATTTCCCAAGGAGAAAATAATTTATAACTGTAGAAAATGTGATAGATGCTCTCCAATCATCTGGAATTATTGTCATTCTGACAGATCTCCCTTTATATACTTAACACCAGAGAACCGCTGGCTATGAGTTCTCTTCGTTTGTTTATGTCCCAAAAATGCATGTCCTTTTTACTTACTGTGGTTAAATATACATAACATAATACTTATGACTTACCAATTTTAATTGTACAGTTTATACTCATTAAACAATAATTCCCCATTCCACCCTCTCTGCATTCCCCCACTGGCATCCACCCATTCTACTTCCTTTCTCTATGAATTTGACTCTATGTGACGCACATAAGTAGATTCATAGAATATTTATCCTTTTGTGACTGTATATTTTATTCAACATAATATCTCCAGGTCTACCCATACTGAAGTTTGTGTAAGAATTTCATTCCTTCTTGTTGCTGAATAATCTTCAATTGTACGTATATACTGCATTTTGTTTATCTATTCGTTTGTCACTGGGCACTTGAATTGTTTCATATTTTCACCATTATGAATCATGCTTCCTTGAACATGGCTCTACAAATATCTGCTTGAGTCTCTGTTTTTAGTTCTTTTAGGTATATACCCAGAAATAGAGTAGCTGGATCATATATTTCTACGTTTAACTTTTTCAAGGACTGCCATACTGCTTCCCATTTTCCATTCCCACCAATGATACACAAAGGTTCCGATTTCTCTACATCCTAACACTCATTGTTCCCTTTCAAAAAAGGTAAGGTCCATCCTAATGGGTGTGAAGTGGTATCTCATTGTGGTTTTCATTTGTATCTTCCTAATGATTAGTGATGTGCATCTTTTCATGTATATCTGTATAGCTTAGAAAAATGTCTATTTTGGTCTTTTGACCATTTTTGAATTGAGTTGTTTATTTTTTGGTTGTTGAATTGTAGGTGTTCGTTATGTATTGTGGACATCAATCCCTTATCAGATATATGATTTACAAATATTTGCTCCCACTCCGCGAGTTGCCTTTTCACTCCATTGATATTGATGCACAAAAGTGAACGTACTTTTATTTCAATTTAATTTTAAGGATGTTTTCATAGATAGAGAGTTCTAGGATTAACAATACCTTTCAGCTCCTTGACAATATTTTCCCATTTTCTTTGGTTTCCATATTTCCTGTTGAAAGGTTAGCTATAGGTCTAATTGTTATTTCTCTGAAGGGGATGTACCTTTTTTCACTGACTGCTTTTAAGATTTCTCTGTCTCTGATTTTGTGTAGTCCAATTATGATATGCCTAAGCATGGCTTTCTTAGCCAACTGAGGTTCACAGAACATCTTAAATATGTGGCTTGATGTCTTTGCTCAGTATTGGAAAATCCTCCTCCATTATTAAAACATTGCTTCTCTCTCTCCTCTCCTTATGGGGCCCAGATAAATGTAAGGTTACCTTGGACTTGAATCCTCTACCCTCTCTTCTATAAATTACATCCTTCATGTCTTGAAGCTTCATTCCAGATTTCTATTTTACCTATTGTTAATTTCACTGTATTTCTATTGTATAGTACATGAAATTCTCTCTTTTGAACACTTAACCTGCTATCTTTTGATTTATTATGTGGAAGAAATATATATTTGGTCTTTGTCCCTACTTCCTGATACAGAGCTCCTGAATCCCTTGGAATGTCCTGGATGATAGGAGCATCTTTTGTTCTAATGTGACAACTTTTGGCAGGTCCCTATATAGCTTCAAGATGGGACTGGTTGCCAGGGATACCAAACCTTGATAAGAAACCTGGAGCTTTCACTTCCATTCCCCACAACCTGTGTGTGTGGCAGGGAGACAGCCCTGGAGATTGAGTTACTAATCAATCATTCCCACATGATGAAACCTCTATAAAGCCCCTAAATGAAGGAGTGCGGAAAGCATCTGAGTTGGTTAACACTGAAAAGGTTAGGAGGTGCAGAGACACAGTCTAGTTGGGAACCACACCTCCAATGTGGTGACCCATAAACAGGAGGGATATCACAGGTGCTCAAGTCCTTCCTGAGGAGTGCGGGGTTTAAACTCCACATTGGACACAACCTGCCTGGGGGACCTGCTCCTGGAAGACAAGCCCTCATAATTTCTGACTTTGAAAATTGTCATGGCTTAACTTAGGAGCTTTGAAAATTAGTGGGGCTTGATTCCAGGAGAGATGAAGGGCTACAGAAAACTAACTCTGCTGATAAAGGGCCTTCAAACTCACTTGCTCCAAGACCAAGCACAGAGGCAGCAGTTTTAAAAGTGCCTGAGCCATACATGAAGATTTATTGGATAAGTTTAGGATGTATGCTAGAGGAGCAGGAATCTGTAGGATATTTCTACAGGAATAGAAGTGCTGGTTAATAGTTACCAAAGGGAAAGGGACTGGGGAAAATGGGCGGGAAGGGAGGGATAAGAGGGAAAAAGGGGCATTACGATTAGCAGATATAATGTTGGGGGGGCACGGGGAGGGCAGCACAACTCAGAGAAGACAAGTAGTGATTCTATAGCATCTCACTACACTGATGGACAGTGACTGTAATGGGGTTGGTGGGGGGGACCTGATGAAGGGGGTAGTTTAATAATCATAATATTGCACATG
>JAVSCE010007252.1:0-10075 GCA_032199065.1 Smutsia gigantea
AGGCGTGAACACAAGTGCCCACAAGTGACCTGGCGGGCAATGTGCCCATCCTCCCTGACTCTCTGCCCAGCCCCCACACAGCTGCCCAGGATCATGCCCCAAATAATTCCTTGCTCCCCTTGCAGCTCACCAGGGGTGGGAGTGTCTCCAGAGGCCCGGGCGTCCAGCAGAGTGGCCAGCCTCTCCTGGGGTCCCATCCCCACCAGCTCCCCTGCATGGCCACATGGACCCTGGCAGCCCCACCCCTCCGCCCAGGGCCCCCCCACAGGACTTGCCATCCTGGCCTGTGTAGCTGCACCTCTGCCTCATCCCCCCAGCTCTGACCCATGCCACTTCGTCCCAGGTCCCCTCCTCCACCCCACTCTTCCTGAGGCCAAACGGAGGGGAGGTGATACCTCCAATACCTCTCCTTGGCTCTCAGCATTGCTCCATGATGTCCTACTGCGGCCAGGTCAGGGGGCCTTCTGGAGAGCTCTTCCCACCCCCCTGGGCCCTCCACTGGAGGCATTCTGCTCAAGGCATATCAGGGTGGGACCCTCACAGAGCGGGGCAGCCCTCCCGAGCTTGGACAGCACGCCCCAGAGGAGGCTCGGAAGTGGCACCAGAGTCTGTCTGCCCTCTGAGACCTGCTGGGGGCGGACAGTGAGAAGCCAGAGCCGGTGGAGAGAGAAGAGCAGCAGCCAGGAGGCAGCGAGGAGAGGGGCAGCACAGGCCTGGGAAAGGGCCCCCTGGGTTTACGTCCCTGTGTCCGTGGGCTGGGCACCTAATCCTTTTAAAACCTCAGTTTTCTGGACTCTAAAATGCAGGTACTGACGTCAGCTCCACAGGCCGCAGTGGGGATGCAGTGCGAGCATGAGGCCGGGCCTGGGGTGGCACCTGCGGCAGCGCTACGGCCATCACTAGTGACCATTTTTCACGTCTCTGAAACTCTAGCTGATATCGATGGCCACTCGAAAAGGAAGAACAGATTTCTGAATCAGCATGATTCAAAGAATTTTCTCCCAGCAACAGTTGTTCAATGCCAGAAGCCTTAGGATTTCTTTTACAAGAGGATTCCACATTGTCGGGCTTGGGCGGTTCCTGAGAAAGAAAAGAACTAGATGATTCAGGTTCCCCCTGGAGCCACAATGCCTTGGTTCTGTGACTCCTCAAATCTGCCTGATTGAATTGTCTGGTGATCCTGCTCCTTGAGACCCCCACCCCTGCCTCTGTGCCCAGCAGGCATCGCAGCGACTGCACGCACACGCTCGCTCCGTGCAGGAGGCAACTTAGGCTGTCTGTTTGCAGATTCCCCGCCCTTCCGCAATATGCTGCCCAGACAGACGGCCGGGCTCCGCGGCCACCCCCTTTGTGCGAGGGCCAACTGGTAACAGGCAGTTGGAATGTCTCCTGGGCAGACAAAAGGCCCGCTCAAGTGTGCAACTATCTGGGGCAGCCGCCACTCCCTCGGCTGGTGGTTAGGGTCTGTGCTGCCTGGACCCAGCTGCTGAGTCCGTGCAGAAGAATAGAGCGGGCATGTGGATTGGACAAAAGCAGTCAGCCCTGTGCCCCTGGCCACCCCGCCATGCAGGGCATCCCCAGCATATGGGTCCCCGGGGCCTTCCCTCATTTAACAATCATGACTTCCCTCTTGGGGAGACAACAAAATTTGGAGACGTTAAATGGGCCGTGTGACTAAATTAAATTCCCAAGACAGCCAGCACCAAGATGTTAATTGGCTTGGCTCAGAGTTCTTCCCCTCCATGACACAGACCAGCTCATTTTCCAGATGAGTAATTATTCATTGGAGCCATGAATAGAAAGAGATGGGAAGGACCTGTCACTCCCTGCTTAGTAAATGTTGAAGCTTTGTTATTTGCGGGCACAGTAGAGGGGCCCTGGCTGGTGGGGGCGTACAGGCTGTGCTGTTACAGCTTTTCCATGGAAAAGCAAATTTGGTGGAGAGGCTGTTTACCACGAACTGTCACCATCAGACAAGGTTGGACAGAGCGGGGGCGGGGGTGGGGGTGCAGGGCAAGAGCCACAGCATCTCGGGCCTCAACAAATTCAGACTTTGGAGTGTGATTCTGTTGTACTTTTAACTCGTGTCCCACTATAAGACCACGCCTCTGACATTATACATACTTACAATAAATTCAACAGTTACCTTGTGAACAACCTTGTGACACTATGTTTGATAGATTAAAAGCATTTCTTTGTTAAATGCAAACGATTAAAATATACTTAACTTTGTGGTAACCCATTTCCCCCAACATTTTGTTATGAAGAATGTTAAGCACACAGGAAAGTGGGCAGTGGAGGTCCATCCCAGAGTTGTACCTGCCCCTGGCTCTGCACAGTCTCTCCCTCTGCCGGCTGTCGGCCCATCTATGCTGTCATCAGCGCTCTTCCCCCGAACGCTTCTGCATGAGCTCACTGACCAGAGCTCACTGTGTTTGTGGGGATTCACAGGGAAAGCACATAGAAAGCCACGCTTGCCTCCAAAGTGCACCGTTCCATGGGTTTAGAAGAGCATGTGCTCCTGCGGCCAAACCCCTATCACGGTATGCAACATCTGTCTCCTTAGAAGGCTCTCGCCAGGTCCCCCCAGCTCACCCCCACTCCCACCCTACAGGCAATAACTACTGATTTTTTTTCTACCAGAGTCACAAACCTTTTTGCTATTTATGTTTTAATATTCCTAGAACCTGAATAAATAGAAGTGGTCCAGGACTCTCCCAGCTCCCATGAGGCTCAAAGAACGACCACACTATTCTCAAAAGAGAAATCATCAGTACACCCCGACCCCAAGTCTAAGAAGGCAGAGTGCAAATTCCAAAACTTAGCTGGTTTTAAGTCCCTGGTTACAAGAAGCCATTTTCTTTTCTGCAAACCGGCAACATTGAAGCCTGGCTGATTGGGCCATTTTTAGGGGCCGCTTCAGAACAGGCCATTGTTGGAATATATACTTGTTTTAGAAAACGCAGAGCTCTTGCAATCTTTTGAATCAGAATACAACTCTCAAACACAAAATTAGGAATTTATGTGAATCCCAATTTTTTTAGGCAAAAATCATCACTGGATACTAAAATGGGTGGACGCTGGAGGAGTATGAAGATATTTACACAGTCTCCAAGTATTTCCTCACAAGGTATTTATTAATTTCACAACGAAATACAGGAACTCGACGTTGGAGAGACCAGGCAGGCATCACCTTAAGCCAGTAATGGAAGTCGGCATCACCAGGGTTGGACAACCGACACCATGTGCCCTCGGATAGGGCACACGGAATGGGCACAGCCCCGCCCTGTGATGTCCTCGCAAAAACACATAAGGCGAACCCAGTCATGAGCAGGCATCAGAGGACACACACTGAGAGGCATTTTACAGACTAATTTTCTCTTAAAAATTGTCAAGGTCTTGGAAAAAGAGAGCTGAAAACTGGTGCAGATTAAAGGAGATGGGCCGTGACCACTGATGGAAACACAGGGCCAGAGGCTTTCTTTTGCTATAAAGGATATTAATTGGAACAAAAGGCAGAATCAAATTAAGATACATAGTATTATTACGTACTATTGTATCAGTGAGTTAGTTTTTGATTTTATCAACTGCACTGTGGTTGTGCAGAGAAGATAATTATTTTGTAACAGCTTTATTGAGATATAATTCACGAACCATAAAATTCACCCTATTAAAGGGTTCAGTTCAGTACCACCATTATCTAATTTTAGAACATTGTCATTACTCCAAAAAGAAAACCGTTAGCAGTCCCTCCCGTGCCTCCCTCCCCAGTCACTGTCAATCACTGATCTGCTTTTGGCCTTTATGGACATTCCACTGAATTCCAATAAGTGGACTTTTGTGTCTGGCTTCTTTCATTTAGCATAATGTGTTCAAAGTTCATGTTGTAGCACAAATCAGTACTTTACTCCTTTTTATGGCTGAGTAATAGTCTAATGTATGGATATACCACATTTTATTTATCCATTTATCTTGATGGACATTTGAGTCACTTCCACCTTTTAGCTACTGGGAATAGTGCTGCTGTGAACATTCATGAACAATTTTTTTTGGAATATGTGTTTTCAATTCTTTTGGGTTTTACCCAGAAATGCAACTGCTGGACCATATTGTAAATCTATTTTTTTAAACTTTTTGAAGAACTGTGGATCAGTTTTACACAGCAGCTACATCATTTTATTTCCCAGCAGCAATATATGAGGTTTCTAATTTCTCCACATCCTCACCAATTTTTTTCTCCTTTTTTTCGTGATAGCCATTCTAATGGAAGTGAAATGGTACCCCCTACAGTTTTGATTTACATTTTCCCAATGTCTAATGATGTTGGCATCTTTTCAAATGCTTATTGGCCATTTATATATCTTCTTTGGAGATATGTCTATTCAAGTCTTTTGACCATTTGTTAATTGGGTGAAAAATTATTCATATATTCTGGATTATTCATATATTCTGGATACTGGACCCTACTTAGATATATGACTTACAAATATTTTCTATCATTTTGAGAGTTTTCTTTTTACTTTCTTGATATGTCCTTTGTGGTACAAAAGTTCTAAATTTTGATGAAATCTAATTTATCTATTTTTTCCTTCTGTTGCCTGTGCTTTTGAATCTAAGAATCCATTGCCAAATTCAAAGTTATGAAGATTTACACCTATGTTTTCTTCTAAGAGTTTTATAGTTTTACTGCTTACATTTAGGTCTTTGATCCATTTTGAATTAATTTTTGTATATGGTATGAGACAGGGTCCAACTTCATTTTTTTGCATGTGGATATCCAACTGTCCCCGCACTGTTTGTTGAAGAGACTTTTCTTTCCCAATAAATGGTCTCAGCACCCTTGCTGAGAACTGGCCATAGATATCTGGGTTAATTATGACACTCTCAGTTCTGTTCCATCAGTCAGTATATCCATCCTTATGCCAGTGCCCCACTGTTTGAATCACTGTGGCTTTGAATAAGTTTTTTGTGTGTGTGAAATGATTATCACAGTAAGTTTAGTTAACATCCTTCAACATACATAGTTACAAATTATTTTTTCTTGCGATGTGAACTTTTGAGGTTTTTTTCTCTTAACAACTTTTCAGTACACAAGACATTATTGCTCACCATGCAACCAACAAGTTCCAATACAGTGAACAAGCTCCCACAAGGTGAACAATGCAAGGAACATAGTGAACAAGTTCTCACAAGGTGAACAATGCAAAGGCAGTCATATCAGAGAAACTAATTCAGTTTCTATAATCAATCAAGTCAACTATGATTATTCATATGATTTTTATACCTAAATTATAAGTGAATCCCACATTTCCCCCTTTTTTGTTTTAATTGACGCAAATGCATATGCATATATTTGTGGAAGGTACCAGAATAATGATTAGCTGGGCTTGGCCTGTGACATAGCTTGTCACAGGCAATGTCTCTCTCGTCTGGAGGGGTGAGGTTCTATGCCTCACCTCAGTTGGCCCCCACGTTGCTCACCTGAGGTCCCTTGCAACTGTGCCTGTCTTAGGTTGTTCCTCCCATGAGGAATCTTACCCGTCTCTGGCTAACAGCCATCTCCTGGGACCCAACAGGGAGATAAAATACGAAAGAGAGGACAGCCAGCGGCTATAATTCTGGATAAAATCACAGTATACATGATTATTTTCTTGCAGCAAATGCAGGTGGGGAATCAGTATATGATTTCACAAAGTTGTTTAAAAGGAATCACATTTCTTGAAGTTAATTCTTGAAAAGTAGCATATGCTTGTATTGGCTTTAAAAGACCAACAACTGCCTTCCGCACACACACTAGGAGAACAGGAATACAAATGCGTAACGGTATTAGACCTACAATTACAGACCATATCCAATGAAACAAAGAAAAATAATTTAACAATCCAGGCATTTATGAAAACTTATCAATAACATGGTGAATGTTGTCTATTTGATCTTGAATAGTATGCGAAACATCAGACAAATTAAAACAACACATCCCTGGAAATGGTTCACATCCCATATGTTCTTTTTTTTAAAATCACTTATTTTTTATTAGCTTCTCCTAAGTATTCTTTTTTTTATAATTTATTTTGGATCATTAATCTACAATTACCTGTGCAATATTATGATTATTAAACTACCCCCTTCATCAAGTGCCCCCCACCAACCCCATTACAGTCACTGTCCATCAGCGTAGTGAGATGCTATAGAGTCACTAGTTGTCTTCTCCGAGTTGTACAGCCCTCCCCATGCCCCCCCAACATTACATCTGCAATCATAATGCCCCTTTTCCCCCCTTGTCCCTCCCTTCCCACCCATCTTCCCCAGTCCCTTTCACTTTGGTAACTATTAGTCCGTTCTTGGGTTCTGTGACTCTGCTGCTGTTTTGTTCCTTCAGTTTTTTTCTTTGTTCTTATACTCCACATATGAGTGAAATCATTTGATACTTGTCTTTTTCGGCTTGGCTTATTTCACTGAGCATAATACCCTCTAGCTCCATCCATGTTGTTGCAAATGGTAGGATTTGTTTTCTTTGAATAAGTTTTGAAAGTGGAACACACGAGTATTCCAACTTCGTTCTTTTTCTCAAGATTGTTTTGACTATTTGGGGCTCCTTGTAATCCCAGGTTAATCTTAGGATCAGCTTTTTGATATCTGCAAGGAAGGTTGCCCGGTTTTGATAGGGTTTGCTTCAAGTCCATGCGTCCCTGTGGAGAACACTGCCACCCAAGCAATATTGAATCTTTCAATCCACAAATACCAGACGGCTTCTCACTTACTTAGATCGTCTTCCATTTCTTTCAGCAGCACTTGGTGTTCAGTGTACAAGTCTCATACCTCCTCGGTTAAATGTATTCCTAAGTATTTTACTCTTTTTGGCACTATTGTAAATGAAATTGTTTTAATTTCCTTCTCAGATTGTTCGTAGCTACTGGACGGAAATACAGCTAATTGTGGTATATCACTCTTATATCCCACATGTTTCCGGAGCTCTTTATCAGCCCTAATGAGTTTTCTTACGCTGACTGGTTTTCATATGTTGAACCACCATTGCATACCTGGGATAAATCTCACTTGGTCACAATGTATAATCCTTTTGAATATGCTGTTCAACTAGGTTTACTTGTATTTTGTTGAGGATTTTTGCATGTACGGCTAGAGACTGAATTGTGTCCCCCCGCAAAATTCACATGCTGACGCCCTAACCCCAGTGGGACTGTATTTGGAGAAAGTACCTTTAGGAGGTAATCAAGGTTAAATGAGGTCATAAGTGTGGGACCCTAATCTGGTAGGACGAGTGGTCTTATAAGAAGAGGAAGATCTCCCTCTTTCCACTCAGAGGAGAAGCCCTGTGAGGACTGCAGTGAGAAAGTGGTGAGCTCGCACACCAGGAGGAGAGTGCTCTCTGGACACCGGCTCCTGCCAGCCCTGCAGCTAGGACCTCCGGCCTCCGGAGCTGCCGTGTGAGCAACCCTGTCTGTGGTGCTTCGTGATGGCAGCCCAAACAGACTGATACATACATTCCTAAGGGGTATTATCTGTGCTTTTTCTTTCCGTCTGATGTCTTTATCTGGTATCAGGGTAATAAAGGTGACCTGATAGAATGCGTTAGGAAAAGTTCTCTCCTATTTCTTAAAAGAGTTTGAGAAGCATTGGCGTAATTCTTCTTTAAATATTTGGTAGAATTAAACCAGGGAAACCATTTGCTCTGGGACTTTGTAGGGAGGCTTTTAATTACTGATTCAGCATATCTATACACATAAACATATATATAGTATGTATATATATGGTTTTTATATATACACATAAATATAGTTCTGAGATTTTTTCTATTTCTCCTTGAATCAGTTTTACCAGTTTGTTTCTAGAAATTGTACATTTCAACCAGGTAATCTAACTTGTTGGTATATAATTGTTCATAGTACTTCCTTTATAATCCTTCTTATTTCTGTAGGTTAGTAGTAATTTCCTGTTTTCATTTCTGATTTTAATAATTTGTCTTCTCTCTTCTTAGTAGTCTAACTAAAGGATTTGTCAATTTTGTTGATGTTCTTAAAGAACTACCTTTTGCTTTGCTAATTTGCTCTGTCTTGTTCTGTTCTCCACTTTAACTCCACACTAATCTGTATTATTTCCTCCTTTCTTCTAGCTTTGGGTTAAGCTTGCACTTCTTTTTCTAGTCCCAATGGTAAAGTTAGGTTATTGGTTTTTCTTTCTTCTTCTCTTAACATAAACATTTACAGCTATAAATTGCCCTCTGAGCCCTGGTTTTACTGCACCCTATGGTATGCTCTGTTTTTTTTCACTCATATTAAGGCATTTAAAAAATTTTCCTTGAGATTTCTTCTCTGACCCCCTGGCTGTTTAAGAGCATTTTGTTTGATTTCCTCATATTTGTGAATTTGCTAGTTTTCCATCTGCTATTGAATTCTAGTTTAATGTCATTCTAGTCAGAGATGATACTTTGTATGGTTTCAGTCTTTTTAAATTCATCAAGTCTTGTTTTTTGGCCTAACATAGGCTCTATCCTGCAAAATGTTACCTCTGCAGTTGAGAAGCATGTGTGTTCTGTATATACATCAGCTGCATCTGGTGGATCTACAGTGTTGTTCAATTTCCTTATTTACTTGTTGCTCTCCTTTATGTTCTATCCATTTTTTGACAGTGTGGTATTGAAGTCTCCCACTATCACCGCAGAGCTGTCTGTCTCGCCCTGTGGGAATCTGTTGCTGGGTGTGCATATCTCCTTGACAGACTGACCCTATTGTAAATTTATGTTCTTCATTTTTTTTTAACAGTTTTTTATGTAAAGTCTATATTGTCTAAGATGAGATGGCCACTTCAACTCTCTTTTGGTTATTATTCACATAGAATATCCTTTTCAATCCTTTTACTTTCTATTTTTTTGTGTCTTTGGACCCAAAGGGATTCTCTGGTGGACAGCTTGTAGCTGGATGGGTTTTTTGTGCCTTTTTCTAATCTGTGCATTTAATTCAAGAGGTTCATGTCATTTATATTTATTTATTATTATTTTTAAATATAATTTATTTTATCATTAATCTACAATTACATGTGCAATATTACGGTTATTAAACTACCCCTTCATCAGGTCCCCCCTACCAACCCCATTACAATCACTGTCCATCAGCGTAATGAGATGCTATAGAATCACTACTTGTCTTCTCTGAGTTGTACTGCCCTCCCCGTGCCCCCCCCAACATTATATCTGCTAATCGTAATGCCCCTTTTTCCCTCTTATCCCTCCCTTCCCGCCCATTTTCCCCAGTCCCTTTCCCTTTGGTAACTATTAGTCCGTTCTTGGGTTCTGTGAGTCTGCTGCTGTTTTGTTCCTTCAGTATTTTTTCTTTGTTCTTATACTCCACATATGAGTGAAATCATTTGATACTTGTCTTTTTGGCTTGGCTTATTTCACTGAGCATAATGCCCTCTAGCTCCATCCATGTTGTTGCAAATGGTAGGATTTGTTTTCTTCTTATGGCTGAATAATATTCCATTGTGTATATGTACCACATCTTCTTTATCCATTCATCTACTGATGGACACTTAGGTTGCTTCCATTTCTTGGCTATTGTAAATAGTGCTGCGATAAACATAGGGGTGCATCTGTCCTTTGCAAATTGGGTTGCTGCATTCTTAGGGTAAATTCCTAGGAGTGGAATTCCTGGGTCAAATGGTATTTCTATTTTGAGTTTTCTGAGGAACCTCCATACTGTTTTCCACAATGGTTGAACTAATTTGCAGTCCCACCAGCAGTGTAGGAGGGTTCCCTTTTCTCCACATCCTCGCCAACATTTGTTGTTGTTTGTGTTTTGATGTTGGCCATCCTCACTGGTGTGAGGTGATATCTCATTGTGGTTTTAATCTGCATTTCTCTGATGATTACGATGTGGAGCATCTTTTCATGTGCCTGTTGGCCATCTGAATTTCTTCTTTGGAGAAGTGTCTATTCATGTCCTCTGCCCATTTCTTAATTGGATTATTTGCTTTCTGTTTGTTAAGGTGTATGAGTTCTTTATATATTTTGGATGTCAACCCTTTATCAGATACGTTTTATATGAATATATTCTCCCAT
>JAVSCE010007253.1:0-185431 GCA_032199065.1 Smutsia gigantea
GTATCTTGTTTGGTACTATCCATGGTTTCAGGCATCCGCTAGGGATCTTGGGCGGGCTGTTTCCCCTGCAGATGAGGGGGACAACTGTACCCATTAAACAGTCTTTCTGTTGACAAAGATGTTGTCCCTTTGGGCATCTGAATTTCCTTCATGGGGTTCAGCATCACTGGGGGAAGCAGACCTAAACCTAAGGACAGGATGCACATTCTTTGCTCACCTCTCTCTCTGAGAATAACTAGATTTCAAGCACTGGGTACTCGAACAGATGTGAAATAAAGGAAATGAAGTGAAAAGTAGATCAGAAAGGTCATTTTAAGCTGAAGGAAGTGGTCTCAATGACAGACAACACTGATGAAAGGTATGGCGCATGTGGCACAGATCAGAGCCAACTATCTTCCTCCCATCTCACACAAAGGCTTGCTTACCCAAGCCTCTTGCAGTGTAGATAGCCAAAGAGAAGAGATGCTTCAAGATGGTGAGCATGCATCTTCCACTTTTCTTCTCACCTTCCAGAAAGGATCTGAGGCTGTTTTATAGCCAGTAATTTTGTTGGTAGGGAGAAAAATGACTTTCCTAACTAGAATAGAAATTTCTTGGATTCCATACTAAGAAATGTCCTATCCTGACCCTGAAGGTGCTCCAGCTAGATTAGGAGTTTGGGAGTAGGCAATGTGAGGTGCAGTGAGACCCCAGAGTAGACTTTTTGAGTGCTTGATGATAAAGTTTGATCCTTGAATGCAACTCTGGACCAAGACTGTGTGAAGCAGGCCATGTATTACTTGGAACACTGCAGGCGAGGACTTCATATCCTCAAAAGAAGAATTTGAGGACTATGCAATAAATAGTTAACAAGAGAAGACACAGAGAAGCAGAGATGGGCTGAATGACACCAGTGCCTCTCTACAAACATCACTCTGCTTCTTCCTGTGGCTGGCAACTTTTTAGCCTTATTTACCTTTAAACCACACCCATTTTTTCAATATAAAAATATCAATTTGTTTGTGATCTGTGAAGTAAGTTCAACAGCCTGATTTCACTTCCTTTGTAAATATGTCTGAGATACTTTTGACTACTTGCCATCAGAGGGATGAAATTGCTAGGGAGAGTTAAATTTCTGATTCCTTCCTGTTCTGTGACATATAATACCTCCACGGTGGTTTCTGACAAGCATGGTAGTTTCCTTTCTGATGGCTTGGAGGCTAGTGAGATACCTCTGCTGCAAAGGGCAACACTCTTCCTTGTTCTTAAAAAGGTTTTTTCTGCTAAGATTACACAGTGTTCTGAAATACAACCAGATTCAAGCAGTGCACCTGGCTTTCTGAGATTTTCTTGTTCTTTCTTGTTCATGATAGAACAGGTTATGTAAATCATATCTTGAAGGAAAAGAATTAAAAGCTTGGCTTTCACTAATAAGAGAATGTGTAGTTACTGAGGAAAAACAAAATAATTTCCATGAAAACATTATACTTTTCATTATCCCTGTATCCTTTGGAACATTCTGCTTTGGCAGGAAGTTAGTGAATAATGGAGACTATGGGGAAAAAAAATTTCCTTTGGGATTGTTTAAGCAGAATAGATCCTAGATCAGTTTAAAACTGGCAGAACGTGCAGTGTGCTCATGTGTTCTTCTGTATGCTCACATTCATACAAGTGGAAGCTTTATTTGAAAGTAGTGCCCAGCACTAAGCCAACTGCACATGGGTCTTTAAGAAATGCCTTGGCACTATGATGTTTCTCTGTAATATAATAATTCTCTATAATTATTAATTCTATAATAACTCTCTAAATTATTATATACAAGAAACAACTGCATACAAAGGCTGGGAATAATTGTCTTAAGCTTCAGAACATGAAACCTTTTGTCTAGGTATTTAATTCTTTGTTATTCTAAATATCTGTAAAGATTCTAAATTTTAAGGAAAGAATAGAGGATCTGGTGTCAGAAAACCTGGTTTGAATTCAGGTCCTACCATTTATTGTGTAGGGGGTCTTGGGTAAGTTAATTAAAATTTCTGTACTTCAATTTCTTCCTTTATAAAATTGATGATATAATAATATCTGCCCTACTTGTGACTCAGATATTTTGAGAATCAAAAGTCATGGAGTTCGTAAAAGTGCTTTACATATACCAATTTATAAACCAAATGTAAGTTGTATCTACTATTATTATGCACAATACTGCAAAGAGCTCTGGATCTTATGTTGACATAGTATGGTCAGAAGACAGAGGCTTTCGAAACCAGACAGACACAGGTTCTAGCCAGGTGCTACTAGACTCTGCTTTTGTGGGGTACTGCTCATTTGGGGATGAAGCAGCTGAAGTGTGGACAGGCTAAATGCTTACCAAAGCCATATAGCTCTACTAAGTCTACAGCCATAACCAAACCCGGAAGAGAAAGCCAATCAAGCTCTGGTTCTCAACCATCTTCTGATCACGGCACATCTTCACCTACTAGAATTTTTGACAATACACTTAAGGTATTAAAAGACTTAAAACACTGAAGAACCTAAATAAAACAATATTGTGAAGAGTCTATGGTTCCATCTACGTGGCTCACTCAGAAAAGCCTGTTTTGCTGAGATCCGCTAACTGCCCCAACTGTGCTCTCGTCTAGCCCAGAAAGCACTCTGTAACTTTAACACTGCTATGACATTATGTCATCTCTCACCTTTTCCTAAAAGCTGTACGCTGCTCTACCACAAATCACATTATCTGCTTTGAGCAATGCTCCATCATACCTCATTCCTGGCTAGAGTTATTTACATTTTCCACATTTGTCAGATACACTGGCAATGCTCCCTCGTTGAGAACCAGGATGTGTAATTAATGTGAGTCACCACCACACTAACAAGGCGCTGGCTTTGAGAATACTTACCATGGTAAGATAGAATTTCATCCCAAGCTGTCAGATCCTGGCTCAACATGGTGCTACAGCAACATGACTCAACTGTCGGTTATCTCCCACAATTAGGATATAGCACATTTTATGCACTGAATGTGTTTTGAAAAAGGTTATATGTAAACCAATTTTTTCTGAAGATTTTTAAAGGCACAAGGAAAACAAACCATTAAAGAACCTCTGTTTTATAACACTCACTCCCCTAATTTATTTACCTTACAAATCCTTAATATATAATGTTTTTTGAAAGAGGAAAATTCCTCCTAAGCTCACAAGCAAAGCAAACAATACCGAAGAACTCTATGTCCCCTGAGGCAGTTTTCTCCTTTAGGCAAGATTTAGATTGGCACAGCTCCAATGAGAAAGAGACACCTCAGTGTAATTTGTAAAGACGAAATCCTTTGTCACCAGTAGTCAAGATGCCCAATCTATGAATTATTGTGATTAAGAAGAGGACAAAGTGAAGAGAATAAGGCAGACCATTAAAAGACTAAGTGACACTGAAAAGTATTTCCTAGGCACTCAAAACCTTGTTCATGTGAGTGGAGGGGGAGGAGGATGCGTCCTCAAATAGAGCAAGATGCCAACATACATTGTATTAAATATTTAACTTCTTTTGATATTCTGGGGATCATAAGTGTATACAGAGTAACCTTGAAATAGAAATAGGATATTTACCTAAGAGATTAAAAAAGCCTGGGGATCAAGAGAAGTAATGAGAACTCTGTATGGGGACGGTACTATCAAGGGACCAAGGAATGAACAACAGAGCTTCAACCTCTGGCCACCTCTTGTTCACACTCCTGACAATGTAAGTTCACAGCCAGCTTTGCAGAGGCCAGCCATGCTTTTGTATTCTCAATAGAAAGAAAAAGTGTTTCAACTTAACCATGCTAGGAAATAGCCTTGTAAAATAAAATGAATATCACCCATTAATGACATTAAATGTGGGGTCAGTTTTCCTTATTTCACATTTACCAAAAGAAAACAATGTTATTCCAAGATCAACACTTTCATTTCAGCTAACCTCTTTTCCAAATTACAAAGGACAATATAAACTTCTAAAACCCATCCAAGACCTTTACTTACAAAGGAAAGGAAGAACACAATTCCATTTACCAACTTTTGCTTAGAGTTTATCAGTTTTCTACTTCATAACAGAACCTGATATTTAATTACCTAAAATCACTATGAGTACTTTGCAGAGATGATCTCATTTAATCATCACAACAAGCCAACAAGATACATCCTATTATTACACTAGTTTTGCAGAAGGAGAAGTTGAGTCAAAAAATCATAACTTGGGAGACTTCTGGGAATATGGCGGGGTGAGCAGGGCGGCAGAAATCTCCTCCCAAAACGAAATATATTTATGAAAATACAGCAAATACAACTATTCCTAAAAGAGAGACGAGAAGATACAGGACAACACCAGCCCGCAGCTACACCTGAGAGGACTTGGCACCCCGCGAGGCGGGTAAGATACACAGCCACGACTCGGCGGGACCCGAGAACTCCCCAACCCCAGCGTGCCGGCAGGAGGAGAGGATTCAGAGCGGGTGCGTGGTGTATCAGAGACTGGAGAGACAGAGGGTGCAGGATCGCACCCAGGTCCTTGCAGCTGGCTCCCCAGGACAAAGGAAAGCGTGCACTTTTTTTAGTGGTCTTAAAGAGACAGGGGCCCAGGACCGTCCCAGCACACTAAGCCCAGCAGTCTGGGAATTCTGGACCCCTTGGCTGGCGACTGGGAAAAAGTAGCCGCACTGAGACTCCCACAGAGATCAACAGCCTCCCATTCGTTCCCGCCCCGGCCAGAGCTACAAAGGACCCTGCAGAGCAGCGCAGCCCCGGCTGCAGAATAGTGGAGCAACAGTGCCACCTACAGCATCCTCACAGAATCTACTCCCATTGGGCATTTTTCCCTCCTCTTTTCTTTTCTTTCTTTCTTTTTTTTCTCTTTTCTTTCTTTTCTTTGTTTTTTCTTTTTAAAGGTCATAAAGAGGCCAGCTGGCGTATGTGGCACCTACCAGTGACCACTTCTATTGCCATGAAAAGACAGAGGAATATGGTACAAACAAAACTTACCCAGACCCAGACAACACCAGAGAGGGAACTTGAAGGGATGGAAATGCACAACCTTCCTGAAAAAGAATTCAGAACAAAAGTCATAACCATATTGATGGATCTACAGAGAAATATGCAAGAGCTGAGGGAGAAAGTGAGGGAAGACAATGCAGAAATGAGACAAGCCATAGACGGGCTTAGAAGCAGACTGGACGAGATGCAAGAGACTGTTAATGTAATAGAAATCAGAGAACAGGAATACAGAGCAGCTGAGGCAGAGAGAGATAAAAGGATCTCTAGGAATGAAAGAATATTAAGAGAACTGTGTGACCAATCCAAACAGAACAATACTCGCATTATAGGAGTACCAGAGGAAGAAGACAGAAAAAGGGACAGAAAGTGTCTCTGAAGAAATAATTGCTGAAAACTTCCCATGCTGAGGAAGGAAATAGTCTCGCAGTCTACAGAAGCCAACAGATCTCCCAACACAAGGGACCCAAGGAAGACAACACCAAGACACATAATAATTAAAACGGTAAAGATCAAAGATAAGGACAGAGTATTAAAGGCAGCTAGAGAGAGAAAAAAGATCACCTATAAAGGAAAACCCATCAGACTATCATCAGACTTCTCAACAGAAACCTTACAGGCCAGAAGAGAATGGCATGATATATTTAACGTAATGAAACAGAAGGGCCTCGAACCAAGAATATTGTATCCAGCACGATTATCATTTAAATATGACGGAGGGATTAAACAATTTCCAGACAAGCAAAAGTTGAGAGAGTTTGCCTCTCATAAACCATCTCTACAGGATATTTTAAACGGACTGCTCTAGAGGGAAGCACTCCTAAGGCTAAAAAGATGTCAACAGAGAAAATAAAATCATAGCAAAGAAAGCAGACCATCCAAATACTAACTAAAGGCAAAGAATAAAACACCAAGTATAGAAAGAATGGAGGAGGAAGAATAAGAAGGGAGAGAAAGAAAGAAACATCAGACTGTGTTTACAATAACTTAACAAGAAAGTTAAGTTAGATTGTTAGATAGTAAAGAAGCATCCCTTGAACCTTTGGTAACCACGAATCTAAAGCCACCAATGGCCATAAGTACATATCTATCAATCAATAATCACCCTAAATATAAATGGACTGAATGCACCAATCAAAAGACACAGAGAAACAGAATGGATAAAAAAGCAAGACCCATCTATATGCTGCTTACAAGAGACTCACTTCAAACCCAAAGATATACACAGACTAAAAGTGAAGGGATGGAAAAAGATATTTCATGCAAACAACAAGGAGAAAAAAGCAGGTGTTGCAGTACTTGTATCAGACAAAATAGGCTGCAAAACGAAGAAAGTAGCAAGAGATAAAGAAGGACATTACATAATGATAAAGGGGTCAGTCCAACAAGAGGATATACCATTATAAATATATATGCATCCAACACAGGAGCGCCAGCATATGTGAAACAAATACTAACAGAATTAAAGGAGGAAATAGACAGCAATGCAATCATTTTAGGAGACTTCTACACACCACTCACTCCAAAGGACAGATCAACCAGACAGAAAATAAGTAAAGACACAGAGGCACTGAACAACACACTAGAACAGATGGACCTAACAGACATCTACAGAACTCTACACCCAAAAGCAACAGGATACACATTCTTCTCAAGTGCACATGGAACATTTTCCAGAACAGACCACATACTAGGCCACAAAAAGAACCTCAGTAAAGTCAAAAATACTGAAATTCTACCAAACAACTTCTCAGATCACAAAGGTATAAAACTAGAAATAAATTTTAGAAAGAAATCAAAAAGGCTCACAAATACATGGAGACTTAACAACATTCTCCTAATTAATCAATGGGTTAACCACCAAATCAAAACAGAAATCAAATAATATATGGAGATAATGACAACAACAACACAAAGCCACAACTTCTGTGGCACGCAGCAAAGGCAGTTCTAAGAGGAAAGTATATTGCAATCCAGGCCTATTTAAAGAAGGAAGAACATTCCCAAATGAATAGTCTGAAGACACAATTACTGAAATTGGAAAATGAAGAACAAATGAGGCCCAAAGTCACCAGAAGGAGGGACATAATAAAGATCAGAGAAGAAATAAATAAAATTGAGAAGAACAAAACAATAGAAAAAAAATCAATGAAACCAAGCGGTAGTTCTTTGAAAAAATAAACAAAATAGATAAACCCCTAGCCAGACTCATTAAGAGAAAAAGAGAATCTATACACATAAACACAATCAGAAATGAGAAAGGAAAAATCATGATGGATCCCAGAGAAATACAAAGAATTATAAGAGAATACTATGAGAATCTATATGCTAGCAAGCTGGAAAACCTAGAAGAAATGGACAACTTCTTAGAAAAAAACAACCTTGCAAGACTGACGAAGCAAGAAACAGAAAACAGACCAATCACCAGCAATGAAATTGAAGCAGTAATCAAAAAACTACCCAAGAACAAAACCCCCAGACCAGATTGATTCACCTCTGAATTGTACCAGACATACAGAGAAGAAATAACACTCATTCTCCTTAAAGTTTTCCAAAAAACAGAAGAGGAGGGAATACTTCCAAACTCATTCTATGAAGCCAGCATCACTCTAATACCAAAACCTGGCAAAGATCTCACCAAAAAAGAAAATTACAGACCAATATCCCTGATGAATGTAGATGCAATACTCAACAAAATATTAGCAAACCGAATTCAAAAATACATCAAGAGGATCATGTACCATGATTAAGTGGGATTCATCCCAGGGATGTAAGGATGGTACAACATTCGAAAATCCATCATCATCATCCACCACATCAACAAAAAGAAGAGCAAAAACCACATGATCATCTCCATAGATGCTGAAAAAGCATTTGACAAAATTCAGCATCCATTCATGATTAAAACTCTCAACAAAATGGGTATAGACGGCAAGTACTTCAACATCATAAAGGCCATATATGACAACCCCACAGCCAACATTATACTTAACAGCGAGAAGCTGAAAGCTTTTCATCTAAGATTGGGAACAAGACAGGGATGCCCACTCTCTCCACTGTTATTCAACATAGTACCGGTGGTCCTAGCCACGGCAATCAGACAAAACAAAGAAATACAAGGCATCCAGATTGGTAAAGAAGAAGTCAAATTGTCACTATTTGCAGATGACATGATATTGTACATAAAAAAACCCTAAAGACTCCACAAATAATTCTAAAATTCATATGGAACCACAAAAGACCCCGAACACCCAAAGTAATCCTGAAAAGGAGGAATAAAACAGGGGGAATTACGCTCCCTGACTTCAAGCTCTACTACAAAGCCATAGTAATCAAAACAGTTTGGTATTCGCACAAAAACAGACCCACAGACCAGTGGAACAGAATAGAAAATCCAAACATTAACCCAAACATATACAGTCAATTAATATTTGATAAAGGAGCTTTGGATATACATTGGGGAGATGACAGCCTCTTCAGCAGCTGGTGTTGGAAAAACTGGACAGCTACACTTAAGAGAATGAAACTGGACTACTGTCTAACCCATACACAAAAGTAAACTCAAGGTGGATCAAAGACCTGAATGTAAGTCATGAAACCGTAAAACTCTTAGAAAAAAACATAGGCAAAAATCTCTTGGACAGAAACATGAGCGACTTCTTCATGAACGTATCTCCCCGAGCAAGGGAAACAAAAGCAAAAACGAATAAGTGGGACTATCTTAAGCTGAAAAGCTTCTGTACAGCAAAGGACACCATCAGTAGAACAAAAAGACATCCTACAGTATGGGAGAATATATTCATAAATGACCTATCCGATAAGGGGTTGACACCCAAAATATATAAAGAACTCATGCACCTCAACAAACAAAAAGCCAATAATCCAATTAAGAAATGGGCAGAGGACATGAATAGATACTTCTCCAAAGAAGAAATTCAGATGGCCAACAGGCACATGAAAACATGCTCCACATCTCTAATCATCAGAGAAATGCAGATTAAAACCACGAGGTATCATCTCACACCAGTGAGGATGGCCAACATCCAAAACACAAGCAACAACAAATGTTGGCGAGGATGTGGAGAAAAGGGAACCCTCCTACACTGCTGGTGGGAATGCAAATTATTTCAACCATTTATGGAGGTTCCTCAAAAAACTCAAAATAGAAATACCATTTGACCCAGGAATCCCACTCCTAGGAATTTACCCTAAGAATGCAGCATCCCAATTTGAAAAAGACAGATGCACCCCTATGTTTATCACAGTGCTATTTACAATAGCCAAGTAATGGAAGCAACCTAAGTGTCCATAAGTAGATGAATGGATAAAGAAGAAGTGATACATATACACAATGGAATATTATTCAGCCATAAGAAGAAAACAAATCCTACCATTTGCAACAACATGGATGGAGCTTGAGGGTATTATGCTCAGTGGAATAAGCCAAGCCGAAAAAGACAAGTATCAAATGATTTCACTCATCTGTGGAGTATAAGAACAAAGAAAGAAACTGAAGGAACAAAACAACAGCAGACTCACAGAACCCAAGAACAGAGTAATAGTTACGAAAGGGAAAGGGACTGGGGAAGGTGGGTGGGAAGGGAGGGACAAGGGGGAAAGGGGGCATTACGATTAGCAGATGTAATGTTGGGGGACACGGAGAGCGCTGTACAACTCAGAGAAGACAAGTAGTGATTGTATAGCATCTCACTACGCTGATGGACAGTGACTGTAATGGGGTATATGGCGGGGACTTCATGATATGGGGAGTCTAGTAACCACAATGTTGCACATGTAATTGTAGATTAATGATACCAAAAAAAAAATCATAACTTGTTAAGGTCAGAAAAATAGTAGATATGGGATTCAAACCCACGTAGTCTTGATAAATACACTTTTGTAGTTCACTTTTTTTTCCCCAAAGAGCATATACATATGAGTTCAAAAATCAAGAAAAACAGCATTTTGTATTTAATCGTGTCATTTTATTAAAGCTTTTCAATAAATATTTCCCACTATGTGGTAAGAGTTAGAAATTCTAAGAATTATCTTCTCTTTTGAAAAAGTTGAAAAAAGTTAATTTTAACCCACGTCACATATAAAAAGTGTATTTCCCTAATGATATTATAAAGCACCTGAAAATTAGTTAAGTTCAATATTCCTACAGAAAAATATACAACGGATATGAGGAATTCACGAAGCAGAAATATAAATAGGTCTTAAAACACACAAAAAAGATGTTCAATGCCTCTCATTTCAGAAATGGACATTCCATAAAAACAGAGGCTTTGCCTGTTCATTATTGTAACCTCAGCACCTTGAATAGAATCCAGGATAGGGGTTCCAAATATATTTGTTGAACAAGTAATTTGATACATATATATTTGTTAACAAGCAAGATCAAGGACTGTATGTATGCATTTCTGTCATTTGTGTGAAAAAAACAGTATTATACGCAGTAATAATGGCTGCATTTGGGGAACGGAGAGTAGCTAACTTAAGAAGAGGGAGAGAAAATGTGCAAAACTACTCTATTACCTTTCTGAATTTTGAACCACATGAGTGTATCACCAATTAAAAATTTTAAAGAGAATCACCTCTACATGAAGCTAGCACACACATGTATTTTTTTTTAAAGAATAGCCTAGCTGAATAATGTCGAGGAATATGAGCCCAAAGGAATTGTAATTACTACATATTGAGTAGGGGGAAAAAGTGAAGTTGTACAGTAGCTTTTATAAGAAAAAAGGGAATATCAATATATCTCTGCATTGTTTATATTAAAAAAAATCTTGTAGGGGAAGAACAGAAGTAACATTGAGGTGATAAAAATGAAAATTAGATTTTTCTAAATATACTTTGTTTTGTAATTTTGACTTTGAAATAATGTAAATATTTTACATAACTATAAAAAATTAAATCAAAAGAGAATCCTTAAAACTTGAAAGCAAATGAAACAAATGAATCTATGTAACAAGTCAGTAGTATAACCACCTGGAAAGGAACCATTAAGAGACACCTTCAGACACAACACTGACTGTACATAACAGATAGACTATATTAAAAGGATAAAAAGAGCCAAAAAGAAATATAAAATTCTTCTCAACAATCACATTATTAACAACAGTACTTGTGAGTATACATGTATGAAACAAAAATATCAGAATAAAGCAAACAGATAATTATATTGATGGAATCATAAAATACAAATAAAATCAAAGGAATTAAGGTGTAAACAAGTAGAAAAATACTGGTATGAACTCATGAAGCATCTTCTCTTAAAAGAAAGAGGGGGGTGCTTTTTCACCTTTCCAGTGACAAGGACTGAAAACCGTGGCCAATCCGGTAGACCTGAACATCATTACTACACGGATTGTTATATCTAAATGTTCTTTCTCACTAACATGAGCTGTGGCTCCTTAGAGAAACAGCTGGCCCTAGGTCTTGGGCAAGAAGTGTACCAGATAAACCTAAAACATCCCTTTGTATCAGAAGGCAAGGCAGCCAGCAAGGACAACTGGATTACTGAATGCAAATTATACCTAAAAATCAGTGACAGAAAAACCAACTGGGGTCCTGTTAAAAGGACACGAGTCAATACAGAGGGCTCCCTTCTGGGCGAAGATGGGAAAAGATAACTGTAACAGATTTAAACAATCCAATCTATGTGTTCCTACATCACCTCTGGAGGAGGTTGGGAAACCAACATATTTTGAAAAGAGGTAACGGGAAGTTCGTTCTTTACAGAATTCTAGCAAATAAAAGTAGAAGAAATGACAAAAATGTAGTATGACCGTTTTGCAGCTCCTAATAAAATGAGGATGTAGACACCCATCAACAACGACGGCTAAAATCATTAGGTTCAAGGCTGTATGTGTCAGACTGACAATACCTGAACCCAGGAATCAAGCTCAACATTACAAAAAGCAAGAAAATGAGACAGCATATGCCCCTGATGGATATAATGGGAGGTACACCTACTTGATGTGTTCCTGTGAAGGATTTTGTGCCAAACAACTCAGACCTAAATCTGCTTGAGCCTCTCTATATAACCATCAGCTTACAGGAAAGTCAGGAGTAGAAGAGTATGTTAAAGGACACCATGGGAACGCAGCCAGCAGTATCTAGACTGTGGATTATTCCTCAGGACAAATGACCAGATTTCTTCCACAAATGATGAGAGAAGGATGGGGAAAAGGAGAAAAAAAAAATCTAGACATTAAAACAGATTTAAGAGACATAAACCAAACACATTATGTGGACCTGCTAATATTATTTTTAAATGATATTTTAGATCTGATTACTGAGTGACATTTACAAGACCAACAGGAAAATTGGAATACTAAGTAAATATTTGATGACAATTAAGACATTATTTTTTGATAATGGTACTGTGATTTTAGAAAATAAGAGAGTCCCAATGTTTAATAGATATATACTGAATTAATTAAAGATGAAACAAAGGATCTAGGATTTGATATAATTTTTTTAATTAAGGGGGCTGAGAGATGGAGACATGTGTAAATGCAAGTTGAACACATGGTAAATGTTGAAAATGAATGATGCATATGAAGGGTTCATTAAATTACTCTATTCGAATGTATTTTGGAAAATTTCCATACTAAAGTTTAAAAAATGGGGTTATATGCCTGATAATGTACTCATTTTTCTTCACCCTAAGCAAACAACATAAATTCATTAGCTATTTGTTATTTTGCAAGCATAGCTTTAGAGATTATGGCTGTCCAAGAAAACTACTCTCATTTGCCCACAAAAATCACTGATCTAGAACAGATTAGTCCTGAGAAGTGTGTCTCACCATCATTTGCTTGCACAATGCTAGTACTGGAAAGATTTTGTGTTTTTTTAACCGTTAAAGAGCTCACACCTAAAAGAGGTGTATACTAGGGATTGGGGTGGGATAAGGAGGTGGGCCAGTGGGCCTCTGAGCTTCTGCTTCCAAAAGGGCATCTTCTCCTCTTCCTAGTTCTAAACGACGGCAGGGAGGGGTGAATTATATGGAAAGATGTCTCATAGTTTTCCTAAAGTAATTCCTGGCATAAGTTGGGCAAGTCAACTCGGTTTTGTAAAGATAATTACCATGAATTTAGATTCACACTGCTTTTTTTTTCTCCTTGCTAACATACTCCAACTGACCCCATGGCCTACCAACTTGCTAGTCCTAAAGAAAGTCTTTGCATTTGAACCTGTTGCTGGATGTCTAGGCCCCACTACCAAGTTGCGACTCCCTCTTACTGGTCAAGGAATCTCCAGTGTGTTTTTGCAGGACAGAAGGGTGTCCCACGTAATCAGAGTGGCCTGCTGGCTGTCGGCTGCTTTAGCCACTGCCATCCCACTTGCCAGTCTGTTGCCAGTGCCCAGTCCCCATGGCCCCTGCGTTTCAGGACTGCCAGCAGTCTGCCCGCACGGCCGTCCCCTGCATCTACATTTCAGAGTGTCAGGTATGTTCTTTCTGCTTCTCCTCGTGGACCTTCTGTTTCTTGATCTCCGTGCTCCTGACTGGCTCCTGACACAGGCTCGTGCCCAGCTTGTTAAAGAGGCAGGCCTCACAGGAGAGGCATGTGAGCTTTTAGAGATACTATTTTTTCCCCAGCTCTCTACTTTCCTCGAGTATACTCCCGGGCAGGGAGGAGAGTGAAAGCACAGACACAAATGCCCTTGGAGCCCCCACTCCCTCCAGCCCCCAGGCCCTACTACAAGCCTGACTAATTCTGGGTAGGGCTCTTGCTCTCTTGCCCAGAACTCCAGGCACCTCTGAAAATCTGAGACTATCTGAACTCCTGCTTAAGTCACCCTAGTCACTACATGACAATCAGGAGTTACCTCAAATATTGCTGACATACAAGGGTGGTTTTCTACCCAGGGCATCAGAGGACATCTGGGTGGCGTGACTTATTACTGACCATGTGCCCTGCTCTAATCAAATCTAAAACCGATAATCTGTCCCATATCTGGAGGGAGATTTCAAAACCAAGGTGATTAAATATATTCAGAGTTGAGTAATTTTCATTTACCACTAAACATTTTTTCAATATAATCTTATTTCTACTTCAAAATACAAAGATGTTTTATATTTCCTTTTAAAAGTTTTTAAGTTTTGCCTTTCACATGTATGTGAAGTGTTTGATTCATCTAGAATTTATACTTGTGTATATGAAACAGGGATCCACTTCCTCCCCCAACCCATGTCAAATGACTATCCCAGCACCATCTATCTAACCACCTCTTCTTTCCCTCACTGATGTGCTATGTGAGCTCTACTGCATATACCAGGTGTCCTTATATATGTGGGTCTTTGGACGCTTTACTTCCATTCTACAGGTCAGTCTGCCTCTAGAACAATTCTGCACTAAAGATTTGTTATTCTTCTTGACATTTAGTAGGGCAAATGCCTTGCTTTCCCCCAAACTGGTTCTTGAGCAATATACTGGCTCTTCAAAGCCCTCTGTGCTTAAATACATATTTCAGAACCCATTTGTCAACTTCTAAGGACATTGCAACTTTAACTAAAATTATATCCAGTCTATAGATCAATTTGGCAAAAACATCTTCATGACAAAGAATTTTCCTCAGTAAGTCTTATGTCTTTCGCTTAGTTTTATTATTTTACATTTTTTTGCTAATATTTATTCCTAGGTTTGTGACTTTTTACTACTTACTCTTTTCCCCCACCCCAGTTTTAACTACAGTTTCTGTCTGTTGATGGTGCACAGAAATACAATAATTGATTTTGTATAAAAGCAACCTTGCCAAACTTTCTTATTAATTCTAATAATTTTTTCTATAGAAACTTACGGTTTATTTCTAAATTTTGTGAATATGTTATGTCTCTGGCTACAACTCTCCAAATAATGCTGAATGCAAAAGATGATAGCAGGCATCCTTATCTTATTCCTTATAAGAACTGTTTTAATGTCTCATTATCAAATAATTTATTTATTGAAAGTTTTAATTAGATTAAAGAAGTTCTCTTCTGTTTCTGGTTTGCTAAGATATTCATTACTCCTAAATGACTGTTTAATTTTATTGACTGTGTTTTCTTTATTAGGATGATCATACGGCTTTCTCCTTTAATCTACTAATGCTATTAATATAATGAATAACATTTACAGGATCAGAACATTGATCCACTATTTCAGATTCTGACTAACCTGTTCTACATTAATATCTTTTACACCATATCCAGAGACATGATGAAGTAAGTATCAGTATCTTTTATCAAATATAACAACTTTGGTCAAACTGCTGCAAGTTGAAAGATTAGCCCTCATAATAAATTTAATAAATTAGGTCCAAGAGTAGAGAAGTGATCCTATGGAACTCCGCCAAGACGACAAGAATCCCTGTAAATATAAATCTGACTATAGCATGGTGCACGCAGGTTAATTTTCCACAAAGCGACTTGGTGTATTTTTGGGGGGCCGAAGGTGTCACTGAAATAGAGCATTTATTTTGTGTATTCTCTATCTCTGCCATATCTCTGGTTCTAGGTCTTTAATAAAACCCCAATTGTTTCTGGTAACACTTCTCTAGAACCAGAAAGCTCAATGACGTGCACAACACTAAGTGAAGATCACTGGCTGGTAGAGTACATGGCAGGCATATCAGTAATTCAGACTAAATAAAAAACATAATACAATTTTTTCCCCAGGCCTAATAATATTAACAGACAATGTGTAAGTTCTCTAAAATTTCAGTCTCGTTGAAAACCAATTTTCAAGATTTCAGTTTGCAATCACAGGATTTTCGGAGTGAGAAGTCAGTTTATTTAGTCCAAACTCTTATTTAAGAGATGATTTAAGTTACCTACTTGACAAACGGAAGAATTACTTTGGTGGTAATTATCACATGGGATGGACTAACAACCTGTATGTAAACTTTTATTACCATAGATATAAACTCAATTAGCTTGGCATGACATGTGCCCTATAGCTTATGTTTCCCTGGAGATTTTCAAACCATATCCCATGTTGTCACCCTATGATAACTGGGTGGAAAAGGAAACAAGAGGGCAGAGGTTCTTCAGAGCAAAGCAAATCACTGTCTTCGAGCTGATGGGGAATACACAGTTAAAAGAGAGCAGCCGCACTGAGCGCTTGCTCCGCGCGGGCACTCCCGGGGACCCTGGGTGCGCGAGGCCACACTACGGAGCGGCAGGAACAGGATGGGACGGTTTACTGTGTTACACTGGGATGCGGGGCCTGCTGTTCCTGTAGCACATGCTGCGGCAATAAAGTCTCAATACTTTTTGGGGGAAGGACGTGAAGCAGATACAGTGATGCCCACTGAAGCAGGAGACTGGGGAGAGAGAGGAGACGACTCGTGTGGGGAGGCTTGTCAGTCTCAGAAGGTGGTTGAGGTTTTAACAGTTTCCACACTAAATTTCTGTTGCACAAATGGCTCCACAGCTAAATAACAAAAAGGGTTGAAAACCCTTATCTTATTTTATCAGCAAATTAGTTAAGCCATGATTTAGTACCTTCCATGTGAACTACAATTTGTAAGGCTTATCTTTTCCCATTTGAAAATATGTATTTCTCTCTTTTAAATTTTATAATCCATGTTCTTCCCATGCTTCCCTCCCTAAGTGTAAGTGTGCATATCCCAGGGATAAGTGATAGTATGGGTGAGGGAGAAATGTAAGATTTGGGGGAAGAGTTAACTAAGAGGTGAATAAATTATTTTTCAACACTTAAGTAGTAGAAACATATAACAAGGTCAAATACAAATTTCATGTGACTTTTAAAGGTAAAACAGAAGACTTCAAGTAAATGTCATGGTCATTTCAGGTCAGTCCCCTAATAGCCACATACATTTGCTTTTCTAAAACATCATTAAAATTACTATTCAGTCAAATTATTCAGTATAATAATTAGCCATTATAAACTCTGATTACTTGTAATGCAATTTAGGATGCAGGTAGGAGAGATTTTATAACAGTGAATACTCCACCATCTTCCATTCTAAAGTAAAACTTGTAAATTATGTGAGGCACATGTTGTTTTTTGGTTAGAGAGGAACTTACTGAAAACAAGACAAGCAAAAAAAACTCCTTTAACAGCTACTTTTTAAAACAGGAAATTGTTATGTTTTCCCACATATTTGCTGATAATTTCCTACATTGTCCTCTTTTCATATGAATAACTGAAGAATCTCTTATTACATTTATAGGTATAATAATTTGCATCTTTTTTATCAGTTTAACTTCTCTGGTTAGTTACTATCTAGCTGCAATTCTTCGTAGTTTTTCTTAGTGATCTGTCCTGAATTCATTTTTTGAACAATTCACCTTTACTTTACCATTCTGGGTTGACTTAATTAAGACAGAACACAGAGTCTATGAATATAGTACAATAAATTTCTGTCAAAGTCAAAGTAACTACTGTTAGGATTATCAGCACACATACACACGGGCTACCGGTCCCTGAAAAGCAGTAGAGAAAACCCTCTCCAGCCATAGGATATGATAGCGTCTAGGCACAGTGGCTCTTTCTGATATTTTAACAATTATGCCAACTATCTGTATGCTTCTCTGAACATCTGCCTGTGTTCTCACTGTACTATCATGATGTATGTGTTAAATAGTTAAAGGCTGCCTTCTCTTTAGAGATTGGTAGACTTGCCAGGCTTCCTGTTAGGTATTTCATATCCTGCATAGAACTTAGCCCTGGACTCCAAAAGGAGACAGTAACTGAGGAAGGAATCAGGAAAGACTACTAGCCACATAATTTGCAGTGGTGAATTTTGTCAAAAGATAACCATAAATTAGCATGTTTAGAGGACACCCTTTAATGTAAAAGAATACTCTGGTTTTATCTAATTTATTACCTAAAATTCACTGATTTTTCAAAATAAGAATAATTGAGACATTTCTTTTATAAGGACAAGTACACATAAGTCAAAAATGATATGTACGTTTTTTTCCAGAACATCTGGGACAAACTGTGACAGAATCATGGTGCAGAAATAGAGTTATACAACCTACAAAGTATTAAACAAAAACTATCTTGTAGAAATTAACCTTTAATAACTTCTTACCCCAAAAGTGCTTTCTACAATGACAACAGGATATATCCTTCACTGATAATTTGATAAAATATTTTACTCTAGAATACCAGCACGCACACGTGCCACTGTGTCTGTAAACATGTACTGAAACCAGAGAACTCTAGTGTCTGTTACATCTCATTAATTTGGGGCAATCTCTAGGATCATATCATCAAGGGAATAAAAAGATACTAATGTTATAGTATAAAATGGATATGTTCAACAAACCCTGGGTCTTAATAAAAGTCTTTGTTTAAATGTAACTAAATTGTATCAACAGGCAGGCAATATTACCATCCATTCTTAATAAACCAGCAAGAAGATCAGATGACTAGAAACTAAAATAGCATTGGGAGGCAGAGTCATAAAAGATATGTGAGAAAATGAACCCAGTATCAATTTCAACAGCCTTTTAAAATCACCAACTAAAGGATTTATGTTCCCCAAAACCACAGCTGCTAAAACCAAGGTTTGTGCTTCACTCTACAATTACACACGATGTTCTTCTCTGAAGGGACAAAGTACTTTAGGCTAAATCCTTTCTTTTAGGAGACAGAGGTATATAAATTCCCAATACAGAGGGGGAAAAAAACTGAAGAGAAGTTTCTTTCTGAACCCATGTACTTTATATTATAAAGTCAGCAGTGGTAACTGTTAAAGGCTTTCCTACCTGTACTTTTTGATGCCATTGGAGAGAGCATCTCCTCCACTGCAATCCTTTCCTTCGGACATTCTGTGTTCTCCACTGTCCCAGCGCTGTTCTTCTTCAAAGGAGTGTGCTGTCACTGCTTCCAATCTACTCAGGGACCGTTCGGACTCGGAATCTGTGTGTGAGCAGGTTCATAGTCAATGAATTGAATGTTGGTGCAGGGCCTTGGTGACAATGGATATCTCCCTTCAGGCCTCAGGCTTTGAAACTTAAGCAGCCTGCTTTGTCCTTCAATAATCCACTCGTTAACTACCTCCTCAGGGAATTCAGAGACCCTGTATGCAATAAGGCCAAGGCAGATTTATGAACCAGATATGGGCTTATATAGACTTAAACAGTGATCTGCATTAAGAGAGATTTCCAAAGATTACCAAATCCTTCAAGAAATCATATTCAGTCGTTCCCCCTACCCAAATTTCTATTTTTATCTTCCTTCTCAAAGCATCTTACACATGATTTACAAAAAAAGCATTCAGTTTTTAAGGTTCCCATATAAGGAAAAAGCTGTTGTGGTTGTACTTGTAGGAAGTTTAAATTATAACTGAGACTGTAAACACAATAGTAAAGATAGTTTTAAAATACTTCTTCCTACGGCAACTTTCGAGTTTGTTTGAATGGTGGGTGGTATTGACAGCCACATGTAACTAAAATTTATGGTGTTTGAGCAACATTTTTATATGTGATAATCAATATAATGTGCTTTCATTAAATCTTGTACCATTTAAAAAAAAACCCAATTTCTTCTGGTGTGATATTATTTAAATTCTCAAGAGCTAAAACCAAAGTATCCTTATAAAATATAATCATCAGGCAGGCACTTTTAGGATGGCAATATCACAGTGCCGTTTGGTTATGTATTAAGAGCACAGCCGTCTGTTTGGGAATGAGACAACTTAATTTTGTACGACACATTATAGGTTTCAGGCACATTCCCATTCTTCACGTCCTTTCACTATTCCCACGGTGCTCTGACGGCGGCAAGGCAGGGCTATGGGGCCAACCTGTATGCTGATTTGAATCGAGGTCTTCTGGGTCCTTGTTTAGCGCTCTATATATTTTAGCTCACAGCAGCAGTTACTCCACCCCCGATAACTTTCAATGGTGCCTAACTTTTTATTAAAATAAAAAAGGTCACTTCTAACTCCCTTCATCAGCAGGTTACTGTACACTCAACAGTGCTCACAGCTCTAGAGAAACACTCTTATATTCAAAGAGTGTTTCCTTAAATAGATTCATTGACCATCTGCTTAGTATGGATTATGGCTAAGCTATTTAGGAAATCAAATTTTGTGGTGCTTTCTTGTCCCTCGACCGTGTTCTATAATTCAGCCCAAATCACGGAATCAGATTCTCATCCCATTAGGTTGATTAGTAACAGCTGCCTGGCAAACACAGCTGCAGGCTGGGCAACTGAACTCTGAACCCATCGAACGGTATATGTTACTTGCAGACAGACTTTCAAGGACAGTCAAGTGTTTATTTTTATTTGCTGTAAATACAACTTTACTGGAATTCATGGAAACATAGTTTTGTTCTGTCACATAGCTTATAACAAAGAGATAAAATTCCAAGAGATACATTTAAAGAGGTGTTCATTTTTCACTGCCAATTTTGGCAGGTAGTCTTTATCTTTTATTGAAAAAAATTGAAGACAACCTGAAGAAGCTGATAACAAGGGACTGTTGCCCATTAGATGAAATCAGCAGTTGTGAAAATTATATTTACAAAAACAATTGAATAAAACAGAAAGATGCTTTTAATGTCATGCTAAGACAAAAAAAATCAGGACACCATTTTATGACTAAAATATAGAGCAAGAAAAATAACTTTACTTTGCTTTAATGAAAGACCAGTCTTGTTCAGGGAAGCAAATATATGTACAAATAAGAGCAGTAAAGATGAGAAATTTGTCTAGGGCACAGTGAGGCAAAGAATGCTCCATGTCCCGGGGCAGGCAATCGGCTTTCAGGAAAGGCTCCACAGGAGAGGTGGTGCTAATGTGTGAATCTTAAGGAAATGACGTGGCAGAGGCGCAAGAGGAGCGGCTCAGAGCGGGCAGCCTGAGAGACCTGAATCTGAGATGGTCCTGACGCGGACTAGGGGGGCTTATTCACTTCTGCATTGTCAAATTTGTTTCATATGATAAAAAAGTAAGAATTTAGAGGCAAACAAAGACTTGTGTCTGCATTGGTTAGTTTACTTAAGGTGCATCAGTACTTTATAATTTAATGTCCGGAAAACAAGAGAGCAGGAAGCAAGAAACCGCAGGCATTTACTGAACATCAGTAACCGTGGATAGAGTGTGTGCTATTTAAGAGACACACGTTGTAAGACACGGATCTGTCCACCTAAAAAAAAAAAGTTCTTAACAAAACGCAGGTATACAGCAAACACCAAACAAAAGGTAAGGCAGTTAAGAACTTCTATGAGGCAAAGACAAACTTTTGCCAAACAAGATTTTAACTTAGTGAATACAAGCTGGAGACCTGTTACCGCCATCCTGGGGCACTGTGCTCGCCCTGTTACACCATCAGATGGCAGTTCAGACCCTCATCCTCCGTGGCGAGCGGGACAACCGGACTCCCTTTCTCTGCCCCCTCCCTAGTCCGTCTGTCATCTCCACCTCTCCTCACCTCTCCCAATCCTTACTCCTCTCTACCCTGCGCCCACCTCCTTCCCTCTCTAATATAATCAGCCTATGCCTGCCCTTCTTTCCGTGAAGGGCTCTGATGAATGACATCCACACTGCAAAGTCCTGTGGTCATTTTCCTATTCTCACTGAAAGAATTACTGGTCCATCCATCACACCTGACACTGCTTTTTGTTCCTCTCTCCTTTTTCAAGTACAAAGCACGGTGCGACTCACAGAACCATAAGATCTGATCCCTGTCCACGGTCTAGAAGTGGACTGTTTTGAGACCGCCTGAGTTCAGAAATTTTTCTAGGTGCAATAACAGAAGTCTGAACGAGGTCAGCAGGCCACAAAGGAGGTGTCAGTCAGTTTTAGAAGGAAGGACAGCATGTCTGGAAAGACTGTGCCTGATGGTTGAGCTGAGGAAGGTGACAAGGGGTGGGGGCAAGTTACCACAGAGGAACTGTTCCAAGCAAAGGGAAGAGAGCAAGCCAGTGCAGGGAGGAATGCGGCACTCAGTAAGATGGGCGTGGAAGGCACAGCAAGGAGTGGCGGTAGGAGTGATGGCACGGAAATAAGCTATGAGTCAGACACGAAACTGCACAGGATAAATGAAACTCAGAGGCAGGCCTTGGGACAGAGAGAATATAAAATGAAGCAAAGAATGAGGTGGTATCCCAACACATGCCATGAGGTTCCATACACTGGCTAAAGGTAAATCACAAACTTATCTCTAAGCATTCTAGCTTCAATGGCAAAGAAGGAAACATGATTGACTGCATGATTTACAGTACCCAAGAGATAAAAATTAACAAGTTACTTGAGAATAAAAGGTCAATTATATCTAATACTTTAAACAGACAGAGGTTGTGTGTGTGTGTGTGTGGTGTAAAATAGTTTGAACTTTGTTGTCAATAGGGAGCCATTTTTTTGAGATCTTATAACTTATTTTAATTGAGGTGTAGTTGACATACATTAGTTTCAGGTATATAACAAAGTGATTTTTGACATTTGCATACATTATGAAATGCTCACATCAATCTAAATCCAGTACAGCATGGATTCTTATGGAGATTCAATAGTTCTAGATACATTTAAACTCAAACATATTTAGCTAAAAACCAAAGAGGCCATAGCCGCTGTAGAGGTTTACTAATTGAGGTGAAGCCTGTCCACAGAAATAATTTTCAAGTCTCCCTGTACAAATGAATTAGTATTAATATATATATATATATTACATATATATATATATATACATACATACATATAATATATATAAATCACTGCCTCTGAGATCGTAAATCTCAATCTTAAAACTTCAGGTTTTTCAATTTTGCAAACATATAATCTAATAGGCCAGACCTTATCTACCATCCAATGTTAATAGGCAGTACAGTAATGCCTTAGTGGGAAACAAAGTATTGGAAAGAGTGTGCTTTCAGTGCCTCCTAGATGGTGGCTATAGTGAGCTTTTATAATAGTGTAAGGCCATTATAGTGATGCTTCAAAAACAAGGGCAGGTGGGGAATTAAGTGTGTAATTGGTACAGAGTTTTGGTCTGGGATGACAGAACAGTTCTGGAGATGTTTGTACATCAATGTGAATGTACTTAATTCCACTGAACTATGCATTTTAAAATGGTAAATTTTCTTATATTTTACCACTAAAACCAAACACAAAACAAATCCTAAACAAGCAAACAAAAACCCATCAAGCCAAAGCCAAAGATCTATCATCTGGGTACCTGAATTGTATTCTGGTCCTATTCTCACTCACCTCAATGCCAAGGACAAAAGAAAACCACAGAGAAGCAAAATTGGTTGATGATTCCACAGACATATTTCTAAAGGCAGCAAAAGAAATTCTAACAATATACACATCTATATTTCAAAATTCGCCTCTCATTATTCTTTTCATTTCCCACTGCATTTTCCCCTTATAAAACGTGGGGTTTCTGTAATAAGTAAAGCACCCCTGAAATTTTCAGGATACTTCACTGACCCCTAAAAAATAGGGTAAAGGAGTTTGAAATAGTCTTATTTACTGAACTTCTGATGGGCAGTTAGGAAAATTTGTATAGCTCCAAGCAATGATGGAAAATGCAATACTTAGCACTTATTTGTGGCTTTGCTTATTCCCATCCAGTTTCAAAAGAATTTCAGATGGCTTAATTGATAATTATGTTTAATAGAAAAAGTGTCAGAATAACACTTTGAAAAAGACTAGACTTTACAAGATAAATTCTCTAGCCTATAGTCAAGCATTTAAGGTAGATAGAAACTTGGTCTGATTAATTTCCCAGTTAAAACAACAGTATTAATAGAAAGTTTGTTTTAACATGATAAATTGCCAAAGGCTTAGATCCTTAAAACTGTGCCCATATTAGGACTTAGAATTATTTTGAACACAATCTCCTTTCTTATCCAAATGGCATGGAAGCCAATGGCAGTGACTGGGTTAACATGACTAACACTTTCTCATCAAGTTGTATACATTAAATATATACCACGTTTTATGTGTCATACCTCAATAGTTTAGAAAAAACTTTAGAATTAAGAGGATCATTACTTCCACCCTACTACTTTGAGCTTTTCCTATTAAAGACTGAAAGAGGTCATGAATTTAACAATGTAATGGGCCAACAATTCTTATGTTACCCTTACACTTTTTTATGTGACCTTTCAAAACTAACTTGAGAACAAATAGTACAAAGGAGCAAGACATGGAAGAACTGTGGATAATGTCCAAATAACCCCTCCCCCTATTACTTAAGGTAACAGGAAATGTTCAGACACACACACACACACACTCATTTCATGCCTTTATTGTTGGTCTTCTGCGCACTAGGAATGTTCCAAAAATCTCCAAAGCAACTCAAGCTTAAAATATCAGTGTCAAATTTTTATTTAGCTTTAAGGTACAACTGCATAAGCTCAAAAAAACATGGTAAATGTAAAGAACACAAAGAAAAAACAAATAACCTACACCACACTGAACATGAGGATTTTCATATTTTAAGTCAAGAAGAGGCTGCCAATAGACTGCTACAGTAACTTACTGAGGGAGTGACAAAAGCTTGAAACAATCTTGGCAGCAAGCAACCAGAGTCGGAGGCATCTTAGACACATCATCCCTGAATGGTGTGCAAGGTCAAAATCAGTCAAATACTATAGTGTTGCTTATGACAGAGTTTCTTAAAAGTATTGGCTTGGCCCCAACTAACTAAATCTACATCTGTTTTCCACAACTTGCAAAATCTGCCTGTGTAACTGAAGATGAAGAATTACACAGACCCTAGTGTGTGGGCTACTGGACATCTTATGTACATCTATTTTGGACTTCCAAATCCAGAGCTTCCCAATTTGTCTGGTTGACATTCTTAAAATTGTTTGCAAGAAGGTCACATATGCATTCACTCTATAATGAAAATAATTCTAGAACTAAGACCAGTCACAGCACCCATATTTATAAAGCAAAGTATTTTCATGTGACTTCAACTTAATAAAGCAAGGAACTACCATCCAAAAGGTAAAGAGTCGGCTGGGAAGCAGTTTGGATTGATCAACGAGATACAGTTGGTGCCCTCCAAGTATGCAAAGTCCAAGCTAGTGGATGACACACGAGTAGGCATATGTTCATACAAAGTGTTTGTGGGAACTGTGGAAGAGGACACTCTTAGTGGAACATGGATAAGTTTCTAAGCAGAGATGACATTTAAGCTGCACCAATGAAGAACAGTTTAAGGCAGAAAAAAAGAATAATGGTGTGAGGGGTTAGAGCAAACAGCCCCACCACCTGAAAGAACAAGGTGTGTGTCCAAGAATATCTGGCATGGCCTAGAGAAGGGGGCTGAAGGAAGAAGGTGCGGTCACCAGAGATAAAACTTTAAAATGGATCAGATCACAGAGTTTAGATTTAACATGTTGTAATGGGGAAAGACTGGATGTTCATCCAGGGAATATGGTAAAATCAGTTTTAAGACTTTACACGGAACTCTGACACATCAGTGTCGTATGGCCACTGTAACAATCACCATAAACTTGGTAACCCAAAACCACAAGAATTTAGTCCCTCATAATTCTGGAGGCCAGAAGGCCAAAATCAGTTTCACTGGAGTAAAATCAAAGTGTTGGCAGGACTGCTGTCCCTCTGGGGGCTGCAGGGGAGAACACATTTCTGTATCTCCTTGCCCTGGTGGCTGCCCGAGTTCCTGGGCTTGTGGCCACATCGCTCTAGTGTCTGCTTCCATTCACATCACCTTCTCCTCTGTCTTACCTCCCCCTGCCTTTCTCTTACAAGGATACTGTGACAGCACTCAGGTCCTGCCTGAACAATCTATGATGACCTCCTCATCTCACAATCCTTAATGTAACCAAAGATGTTCTTCCAAAAGAAGGGTCACAGGTTCCCGGGATGGGAAGCAGACGTGTCTCGGAGGGACCACTTCTCAGCCTCCCACACCTCACAACATGCAGTGTGGAAGACGGGCGGGTAGGGGTAGACCAGAAGCAGGGAAACCTGTTGGCAAGGTACTGTCTCACAGCCTGTGGGGTCAAAAGAAGGGGTTCGTTGAACTAAGGCCGTGGCTATTAATACCAGGGGAAGAAATTGCGTGAAAAAGACTAGATACCTAGATACGGGGGGTTGCAAGGGAAGGGGGTAAAAGATGACTTCCACATAGGTAGTAATGATGCCATTAACTGAGACGGGCGACATGAAAGGGGCAGAACAGGATGACAAGTCCATTTCCATCATACAGAGTTTGAGATACTTTGGGCCAAAATGGGAATTTTCAGTAAACACATGGAAATCCTAAGGGTATCATTATTTTCCACACCAACTGGTCCTCAAATTCAGTCAACTGGCCTTAAAAATATATCCCAAAACTTTACTCACTTAAATATTAAAACTCCTAATATGTGCCAGTATCTATACTGGTTGATAGGAATACAGAGCTGCTCAGGGAATTTAACGTCTGGTTGAGAGGCAGGACTGGCAAAAACCAAATCATCGGGACAGGAAATGCTAAGGCACCACATACGGTGAACAGAGCCTGTAAGCGGGAATGCAGCCCGTCCAGAAAGTCAACTGTGCTTCCCTGAGGAAGCCTATGGCCCTTGAACAGAGATCAGAAGGATACATGTTCATTAGAGCAATAAAGTGAGAGAACCAAGACTTCCCATCCTCACTTAAATTCAAACTCTTTATCATTTCTCATCTAGGACACTAGGTCCTTAAATCAACCATCACCCCTAAACACAAACATTCTACCAGAATGTCAACTCCTGTGTAGGGACCATGCCTTATTTTCTTGGAATGCCCAATTTTAAGAATAATGCAAGCATATTATAAGAATTCTGCAATGTTTACTACAAAAATGAATCTTTATAAACACTAATCTGATACGCTGTACACTGAAGTCTCTCTCTCAGTCCCCCATTTGCTAAAAGTCAAATTCCTCAGAATCCCAAGACTAAATCACCTTTTTGGCTTCATTTCACTACGCGTTCTCAGGATCTAGAACACTCACCCTCCATTTCATGGGGACCCTGAAGGGGGCAGAACTTTCTATGTCCCCACACCACATTTCATGGTGTTTTTGAAAACGATTTTTCTCTATATTTACATATTGATCTTTACATTTGATAAAGAATATTCTACCCCCATCTTTTCTGTATGGAAAATGCTTTACTGACTCTTCAAAACACCCCTCAAATGTCTTGTATTTTGTGATGCTTTCCCCTAACTTTTCCCAAGCAGTTAGCTGCCTCCCCTCTGAAGTTCTGTAATGCCCTTTAGGTACCATTTTGGTGGTACTTACTCATTAACTTGTTTAACAAGTATTCATTGAGCACATCTTTGTCTAGCACTACTTTGGGGGCTGGGAATACATCAAGTATGCTAAACAAAGTCTGGCCCTCACTGAGGAGCTTACGTTCTAAATATGGGAGATTGATAAATATTATGTGAAAAGGTCAAGAAAAAGGGATTAAAAAAACGATCCGGTGAAGGTCTCTCTCAGCAGAAAAATGAAGGACGTGAGAGAGCAAGCACTGTAGATATTTGGGCTACAAGTTCCCAGCAGAGGAAATAATGAACAGCAAAGGCGTGAGGGAGAACATGCTTGGCAAATTCAAGGACTAGCACCGAGGGCAGCCTGATAGGAGAGAGCGTGCGAGGAGGACAGCGGCAGAGTTCAGAAAGGAGGCAGAGAGCCAGACCATCTAGGACTTTGGCTTTTACTCTAGCCAAGAAGCCAAGGTATTGGCAGCTTCTGTGCAGATAACTGATGTGAACTGATTCATGTTTCGAAATGGTCACTCTGAATGCTGTGCTTAAAATACTGTTGGAGGTAAGGGTGGAAGCAGAAAGACCAGCTAGAAAGCTACTGTAATGACCCAGGTGAGATGATGGGGGCTTGGGTCTGGATAAGAGCAGAATTATTACTAGTGGTCAGGTTCTGCTATGTTTTGAAGCCAAGTCTCATAGAATTTGCTGATGGACTGAATGTGAATGTGAGACAAAAATAAAACAGCCTGTGATGGGTAACTGAAAGGCTCTCAGACTTGGCCAAAGCAACTGGATAAGACAGATCTTCCTTCTACCAAAACATGGAAGACTACAGAATGGGTAGGCTTCTGAGTAGAAGCCGAGAGTTCTTTTCTGGACATTAAAGCATTTAGGAGGTTTCATTAGACACTTAAGTGAATACGCCCAGTGGATAGTTAGAAATGAGTCTGGAATTGAGGGTAAAGACTAAGGTTAGGGACATAACCTTGTGGATCAGAATATAGACTAAGGTCATGGAAGACAATATTGCTCAAGCCTTAATGTCCATGTGAATCACCTACAGATCTGAAAAGGGCAGATTTTAGTTACTAGGTCTGAGCTGGGCCTTAGGTCCTCTATTTGCAGTAAGCTCCTAGCGATGGTGAAGCTACTGATCCTCAGAGGCTCTGAACACAAGGGGTCTAGAGAGTAAGCACAGCGAGAGGGGCTCAACGCCTGCCCCCCGAGGCAGTCTAAGATCTACAGTGGAAGGACGTAAGAGACCCAGCAGAGGAGACAATAAAATCAAAAGAGAGTGTTACTCTGGAAGCCAAGTAAAGAAAGGGTTCTCTGAAGGAGAGAGTGAGTAATCAGGGCCTACATGCTGGTGAAAGGTTAAGAAAGAAGAGAATCGAACAAGGGCAGCTCAGCAGGTTGTCACATGCCCTGCAGTGGTGGCCTGGTCAAGAGCGACCCAGGGGTGATATGAGAACATATGTAAAGAGGGTGTTCAAGAAAGAATGACAAGGAAGTAGTGTGAGGTTAAAGGTATTTTTATAAGATAACAGCATTTTTAAAGGTTAAGATAGCTGATGGGGACAAAGAACAGCTGCCTGGGAGAGAAAGAATGGCATTAACGTCCTTAAGCAGGTCACAGATGGTGGGGCCCAGGTGCACATGGAAGGACCTGCTTCAGTTAGGACAGGACAGTAGGCAAGGCAGAATATGCACATATATGTCCACATCCAGGCATGTGGATGGCTTTGACAGTGCAAATATGAGGAGCTTCTCCGTGACATAAGCAATGTCTTCTGATGGAAAAGGACAGAGGTGAAGGTATTAGGAATTTCAGGTGATGTAAGTATGAAAGAAACACGTAAAAGGAGAAATGTGGCAGGACTCCTGGGCAGCCAAAGGGCACAGAGGTTAAGAGCACGGATGAAAAGCGAGCCTTGCCAGCGTGGCCTGAGCACTGGTAGGAAAGGGGGACAGGGACGGCCTGGAGTTTTGTCTCATGAGTATAAGGCAGGGGAAGGGGGAAGGAAGGGATTGTAACACACCCCCATGCTACCTGAGCCTGGCAAGGGGGGAAGTGTGGACACGAGTGGAGGGAGGGACAGTGCAAGGATGGAGCTAAGATTGTGCTGTGGCCACAGAAACATGGGGCTGGGGTTCGGGAAGAGCAGGTCAAACTGTACAGTGTACAAACCTGAGGTTATGGCATAGATCATGTGGCCAAAGAAGGCAAGCTCGCAGAGGCTCATCGTGGAGTGCGAAGCTGCAGCAGGATATGGAATGGAATGCACAGAAATATGGAAGGAACACATAGCCGGAATGGCTTTCTTCTTCCCTGAAGTGGTTCCTTTCTACACTCTGTGTATATTTCTACTGCTGTGGAATTTGCCCACAGAGCTCATCAGCCTTTAGTTTCTCAAGGAAATCTTTGTGCTTCAATACACATGACTACTTAGCCCTTCCTCAGGAAGTGTTCACTTCGAGAAATGCCAGAAATTTCACTTGACACCACCATTCCTTGCTTGCACACACAGATCCACAATGAGGACAAAATGTGAAACATCATCAGACTTAGCTCCTTCTGAATCATGTCACACAACGGAATTCAAAACAACTGTCAGAAAGAAAACTGTTTCCTTCAGGGAATTTTATGCACTCTTTAGTCATTGAGCATATTGGAAAAAATTTTTAAATAATCAAGGGATCCCCTGAAGCAGGAAAAATACTACATTGTGTGCTTGCATCTAGGTCTGTCTCACCCTCCCTAGTATTGTATTCTCACTAATCCTGCTTATCCGGAAAAACTTCAAGGGACAAGGGAAAACGAGAAATCCCATGGACTTAAAAAAAAACTAACGTTTTAAAAGAAACCTCACAAGTTGTAAGCAGCTTTTACGAGAAGTGTCCGTAGAGTTCTTTTTTCACATCTTTTAAATGTTAGGATAGGCTTGATTTCATCTACTATTCTGATTCGGCAGTTAAACTAAGCTTCACATGAAATACAGTTTTGTGTACTTTCTCTTGTTCTCACTGAACTCCATCTGCCACTGCCCGCTCCTGCGTCTGAAGAAGGGAGGAGCGCCGGCGTGGCACGGACACAGCAAGTGAGGGAAAAGGGAACAGAGACAGGAGGGAAGAGACAGGCAGGGTTTGAGTCCTGCCAAGAGCCCTGGAGGCTCATTAAGGAAGAAGTCTGAATATACTCTAGGTACGAGAAGCCAGTGAAGGATTTTAGGTGGGGGCAAGGTGAGGATGTGACTGCCTACAAAGTGTCACCATAGGTGCTGTGCACTTCCAGAGGGCAAGGCTGGGGGCAGGACAATCAGTTAAGAGGCTGGCAGCACGGGGCATGGTGATGACAGCCGCCATCTGTCAACCCCTTAGTGTGCCCAGATACTGTTTTATCTACAAATATGTATTAATTTTTTCCTCGCAGTAATACCATGACCCATCTGCAGACAGACAAAGGAAGCACAGAAAAGCGAAGTACCTTTCCAAAGGGTGCAGGGATCGGTAGAGCCATAACTGACCAACAGCCTCCTAGCTCCAGCACCCAACTTTTAAGCACTACACTATAGTAAGAGAACACAGGGGCTTTAAGGTGTGATGTGAAGGCAGAATGGCCAGGCCTTGGGTCAGGGTTTCACAGATGTGACACATAAATGTCACAAATCATTCCCAGGCTTCTGGTTTTAGGACATGAATGAAGCACTATTTATTAAAGTGAGGCACCATAAGGAAGAGGGTCTGGGAGGAAGATCACGAATTCATTCTTTACTCATCCAGCTGAGAATACGTCTCTGAACAAGAGGTCAGGGTTGGACATATATAAATTTGGGAATTGGGGTAGTCAGAATAATGCAACCCTCCCTCTTCTCCAGCCCCAGCACGTCCGTGTCCTAATCTCTGGAACCTGCAGATGTTATCCTACAAGGCAAAAGGACTCTGCAGATGTGACTGAATTAAGGACCTTGAGATGGGTGGTTATCCTGGATTATTGGGATGGGGCCACTGTAATCCCTAGCGTCCTTATAAAGGGGAGAGAGGAAGGTCAAGGTCAGAGTCAGAGGGAGACCCTGGAAGATGCCACATCGGTGGCTTTGAAGATAGAGGATAGGATCTCAAGCCAAGGACTACAGGTGGTCTCTAGAAGCTGGAAGAGGCAAGGGAACAGTTTCTCTCATAGAGCCTCCAGGAGGGACACAGCCCTGCTAACACCTTAACTTTAGGAACTCTGACCTCAGACTATCAGAGAATAAATCTGCACTGTTCAAGCCACTGTGCTCGCAGTGACTGGTTACAGCAGCCACAGGAAACAATGATGGGGGTTGTAAATTAGCATATTTAAAATGACATGGTATTAAAAGTGGAGGTGGAAGAAACAATGACTAAACAAATTCTTTTGAAGGCACAAAGAAATGGGTACCTGAACCAATGAGGAGGGGATGGCTTTAAGGCTGGACATTTCTTCTTTCGTAACAAAAAGGAAGGAAGCAGGAAGGGAGAATGGAGGTGACGTGCAGAGACAGTAGTGAGAAGATGAAGTCCTTCCCAAATGATGGCTGTTATCATCTCCGTGATTCTGTGGCTAGGTAGGAAGGTCAAGGCTTGGATGCAGGGCATCTGACTCTTAACTTTAATGTAGTTCTACACTGTACCAAATGAGTCCCAAGATGTTTAACAGGAAATAGCTGTGACCACAGAAAGGCTACTATGTTCCGGCAAACACAACAAAGTTCTGGTGGGTCATTCAGGCAGGAAGGAGCAAACGCATCCCTTTCCCTAGCTTCCTACAGTCCTGGCAGAACATCCTGGTTAACCTGGCACTTGGGCTCCGCCTCAGGACCTTTCTCAAGGCAGCAATCCACCCAGCAGCACGCACCTCCAACAGTCCGCGTCGGCCCTTGAGACGAAAGGCACTTTGTCTGACCTATGCACTGTAGTTCTTCCACCTCCTCCCGGAGAAGAGGATTGTGGAGATGGGTGTTCACATATGACTGAGAAGCAGGAAGATGAGAGTAGTTGCTAAATATCTATCAAGAAGAGAATGACTAGGAAACTGTGATAAATAATGTCAGGGACTTTCATGCAACCTTTAGAAGGAATAATGAGTTGTAGAAATGACAGGTAAGATTTCCAGGATATGTTATTACATGAAAAAACAGACCCAGAACAATTATACAGCCACTTCCATTCATGACTTTTAAACAAAATCCATTTGTACACATTCACCTACATGTGTGAATGCTTTAAGAAGGTCTGGAAGAGAATATATATCAGGCTGTTAATATGAACCTCTGCAAAGCGTGCATAATTAGGATATGGGATGAAGGGTTTATAGTGATATAACAAATTTTTTAAGTGTTTTAAAGGACATAAAAACTGAGCAGCTGAAATGTCTGGGCTCCTTTAAATTCAGACCTCTTTTGCATTTGATCCTATAATCCCTCAAGCGACTTTCCAGTTTTGGATGCTCCGAATAGAAGGACTACAGATAGGCTTAGCACAGGGTGGATGTGCATAACTTTCAGCAGCCTCGAATGTCACTCACCCTCCCCTCCCTGCTCCCTCAGTCGGGTTAGATAGCTCCTTAACCCCACCCCTCAGTCCACTGCTTTCAAACCCTATCATTACTTACTCTTCCCAAGGAGGCATTCTTTCCACTAAAACCATTATCTCACTGACATTATAATCTTTTCTCTAATAATTCCAAAATCTGGCTATTAAAATTACATTTCCCCCTTTCTTTTGATTATATTACACATCTATTAATAATGTTCCTATCTGCTCTGTTTATCTTATATAATGCATCTTTTCTCCGTAAGTCTACCAATGTCACTTCCCTTGTCCTATATTATCACACAATTTTTTTCCCTTCCTCGGCCTAACCTCCTTTAGTTCTCATTTCTATTACCTTTTACTGGGCTTCCTTCAATTTCCTATTATGTATTTGATCCTTTAAGTCCATATCCACCCTGCTGTCCTGCTTCCATAGTCTAGTTTTGTGAGACCCAGTAATTGCATATGTTCACCTATTATATGAGCACTTAATTTCCTCACATAAAAGAATTAATTCTTCTCAATCTCACTGATCTCCAACCACTCCCCTCCAAGCTTCCTTTCACTCCTCCACCCACAACCTCAAAAATCCTAAAGTAAATTCCTAAAAGGTCAAAACCACTCAGTGGTACCTCTACTCGCAAGCGATTTTCAACTCTCCACACTCACCTTACATTTTTTGAGTACCTAGTACACACTGGGCACTGCCCTAGGCATGATTCAAACACGTGAACTCATTTAATCCTGACTCAATCTGTTGAAAGGGATACTATAACTCTCCCCATTTTAACTATATATAAACTGAGAACAATAGAGGTCATGGAACTTGCCCAAGATCACTCAGCTGGCTAGTGTCAGAGGCATGATTCCAATACAGGCAACCTGGCTCTGGAGTCCATGCTTGCTACCAGCATGTCACACTGTCTGTCCTTTAGCATGTGTTTCCAAGGAAAAGTTAAGCAATGCTTTTTTTCTGCTCCAACTACACCATGGTCTCACCTCTACTTGGACACTTAGCATACTGTACTGGAACCAACTGGTACTTATCTGTAGCTTTTACTCTAAGGATACACAGTACTCTGAGGACAGACATTGTCCATTTCTCTGTCCCTAAGCATGTAACAGCACCTGGAATGAGGAGGTATTTAATGGTCAATGAATAAAGGAATAAACCCAATTCATGCAGTTTGCAACAGCACTTAATTCCTAGCACAGCATACCCTGTCAACATGGGCAAACTCAGCGATAACTTTCATTCCAAACTTCCAGGCTCCTGCCTCAATAGTACAACAAAAAAATATAAGTAGTTAAGATGCTATAGGCTATAGTGACGTATCTCTGCTTACTCCAGGACACTCAATGTGACATCCATTCTAAGACAACATTCAGGTGGTAGACTTTAAATCTTCAACAATACAGACAGCTGGATTCTAGAATTACCTGACAGTGCATCATAGAACTCGTCTTCACTAAGGATGCTGAGAACTGGTGAGCCTTTAACCAGAGACTGCTCTAATTCATGATGTTCGGTAGCCAAAGTCTCCAGTGCTTCTGACAAAATTTTGTTTTTTTCCTGCTCCTGCTCCAACTTAAAATTCCTCACCTGGAATAAAACAAATATACAAAAAAGACTTCAGAATGACAGGAGACAGATTTACTCAGAAGAATGTGCATTTCTTTTCATCCAGTTCAATTGCAACATCAAAAATGAAAACAGTTGTGTTACATACACACACGGATGAATGAGCAAATTTACTAAGCTAACTCTTTTCCTGGGGGGCCTTTTCTCACAACATCTCTAGCTAATGAAAACAGATTAAGAAGAGCAAATTCAGCTCAAATGTTCAGGATCCCAGTGTAAAAACATTGGCCAATTCATAAAATTTTCATAAGAAAAGAGAGTTTCTCTCTTAACATTAATGAAATTAAGAAGCCAGTTTTTGAACAAAATAAAGGATTAAAACCATTCTAAATATTAAAATATGTAGCATATCAAAGAATAAGATATATCCTCCAGTTTATTTCCAAAACAGTTGGTTTATCAAATGAAAGGAAACTAGCGGCCAGGTAATGACATTTTAATTTCCATATTTTAATTCTATAGTTTGGTTTTCGTTCCATATTTTATCTTGAATTTAGTAAACTAAGAAAAAGGTAGATTTTAGAAAAAGCAAAGCCTGTTTTGATTTTTCATCTTTTGAAGACACAATCTATTCTTTGTAATTAATTCAAGAACATCTGTAGCCTTTTAACTAAAATCTTCTAAAACTGAAGTCACCTAATCCTCACATAAAAGAGCAGATTCTAGGTTTGGCGCAGATAGTTTCCCCTATTTTGGTACCAGAACTCTGGAAATCACAACTACTCTGTGACCCTCCTCAGTTTCTAGAGCCCCATGGTGCGTCAAGAGCCAGAGAAGCTTGGGTCTACTGTGAGCCACTGTGTCATCTTCAAAGTCTTGAGTTCCTCAGATTCCCATCTAAAAAAACTAGATGAGACAACAGAAGAATCAATCCTCTCACCAGTAGTCTTCAGTCAGTGGTTTCAAACATTTTTTAAACTTTAGCAGCAGAACATGTTTCTCAAACAGAATCCCCACATACAACATAGATGTTTCAGAACGCAGACTGCGTTGGGAGACACTGGGGAGATGAGGAGCCTCTTGGACTTTCTTTCCCCTCCTTCCCCGAGGTTCCCTCAAGGCCCAAAGCCAGCGGCTGGTCCAAGGGCTTGGAAAGCACTCGATGGGGCGACCTCCAGAGCCTGCTCCAGGTCTCCGGTTCCGCCCCGGGGCCCTGGGAGCTGTGGAACCTGTGGAACTCTCAGTGGCTCTGCAGCTCCTCACTCCCTGCTGAGCCGCACTCCTTCACTTCCTGGCACTCCCTCTCACCCTCGCGTCCCTCTGGTCTCCAAGGACGCAGCCATCTCTGCTGTTCTGCCTCCAGAGGCCCTTTGTGGCCCTGAGGTCCTGAGAGCCACATCAGGTACAACACTGCAAGAGTGCCAGATAGAACTTAAAATACAGCTTTACTGAAATGCTACGCTCACAAGAGAAACAGAGTTAAACCTTTATTATCTTGGGAATAGTCCTAGCCCTCAAGTACCTTAGTGTTTATCATTACAGCAACTAGATTATTATTAGGCTGTGATAATGAAATAAAAATAACAATAAACGGTAAGTCATAATGAGCAGAAAGGACGTGCAAAGCTAAAACAATTCCTTATACAATTACAATTTTTAAGAAGTTGCAAAATACTTGCAAATATTCCTATAATCTACATTTTATCTCCAGAGTAAGAAATATCATTACTATGGCCGAAGTCAACAAAAACAACAAAAAAGGTTGGGGGTGGGGGGCTGTTCTTCTATTTGATGGGTTAGACAATTCATTTATCTATAAACAAGGAAAGACAGTTCATTTATTTATAAAGCATAATTTGAGCACAATGGCCAAACGGCCCTTTGTTTGAATGGAAACGCTCTTTCAGCACCGTTACTGATTCCAAACACCCCCCTGTAGGCAGATCTGAAGTTGGTCACCACTGCCCACCTGCCCCCTTTTACTTTCTTGTCAGTTTTTAAATGCCAGGAGGCAAACGCACTGCTGACACTCTCTACCTTTCAATATATGAACCAACTGAAATTTCTTTCTAGTGCACAAATACCTAAGTATTACTACCTAAATTCACCTAGCAGAATTCAGAAGGGCAGCAAAATAAATGATCAAGGCCCGAAAAGATCACGACCCCTCAACAAAATCTTACTCAAACCCAAATTTATCCTTTATCCATCTAAAATAAGCGTCACTTCACTTCCGCCATCTGAACCTCTGTTCTCACTTGTGCTTGAGAGGAGTGAAGGGATGGGAAGCAGAAGGGAGCAAGGCTCTCACTGCTGGTCTAGTTCTTGCCTCATGTTTATTTGTCAGTTGACCTGAGTGCACGTGTATTAGTTCGCAGTGTAACAGGATCTTCTGCAGTGTAGAAACCTTACCCCAATGCTACCCACAAACTGGCAAGTTCTCCTATCACATACACTGACGTATCTGAGAGAGTAGGTGTGTATATATGTGTGTGTATATATATATATTCATATATCACAGAAACTGTACTAGTAAAGAGCTCCTTACTGCTTTCGAGAGGCATCTAAGAACATACTTAACCAGCACTGATACTTTTTGGTCAGTTAGATCACTGGAACAATGTCATTCCAAATCCTCTATTATCTCAGTACTTCAGAAACACCTAAAGTATATCCTACATTTAAAAAACAGTGTAGAACTACTGATAGAGGTATGCAGAAGGCAAGTTCATAATTATTGGAGCTCAACATATGTGTTCACAATTACATTAGGACATTTCCAGGATACAGCTGACATTTTATTTTTCATATTTGCATATAAAATTTGTATCCTCAGTCCTATGACTCTCTCACAAAAATTACCATATATGTTAATTAACATAAGTAAACATAAATACCAAACTTTTTATTAGGAAAAACTTAAGGATTGAACCACCACACACTTAATAATAACCATATACACACACCAAAATAAACCGTGCCTGTGGCCCCTTTAGACCAATGCAAGCCTTTCCAGTATTCTCCTCAAACTGCTTCAACATGACAATCTTTCATCTTACTCCATTTCCTGCTGGCAGGAAATTCACAATGAATCCTTCCGAAGTGTTCTTCACACGATGATGAATGGATGCCAGCAAAAGAATCCAGTGCTTTAAAAACAAGTCATGTGCTAGCCCATGTATACACATCTTATCTGCTCTTTCATTCTGTAAAATACCCTGTTATTTACCTATGTTTCACTGGGGTTAAATCAGGCAGAGATTAATTAAATCTGGCAAAGCCACACCACTAAGTGAGGAGTAAGTGATCAGTATTCACAGAAAACTGTGTCCCAATTGTCCAATTATAGGTTGGGTGAAATTCTGGCCCTGATCAATCTGATGAAGCTCTTTCACTGGCCACACTCTGGTCAGTTCAATAGCATTTGCTTTACTCATTTCCTTTTTGTTGGATGTAAGGCTATAATAACCAAGAATGCTGAAATACTAGATCTTGCATTTTAAAACATCTAATTTATCTTTCTGATAAGGAATTACACTGACACTTATTTCAGTGGTTACAGGACCAACAATATACTGACTTCAAAACTTTTTTAAAGATAGGTGCTTTAAGTGACTCCCTGCTATGGCCACATAGCTGTTAAAAAGTGGGGGTGGTTATCGGCAGTTGGTAAGGGCTCTCCTACTCATAGAAGACCACTGCGTATGAGAAATACAGAGATCAGGAAACAAAGACGTCATCAACCTACAGGCCCCAGCATGTGATGTAATAAGAAGACTCTAGTCTCAACATTATATACAACATAAAAAATTTCCCCTGAGATTAAAAATGAGATTGTACCCTAGGCCCTCCAAAGCCTTACTCACACTACCCTGGTCAACCCAAGACAGTGCAGCTGTTCAAGCATTTTCCTCTTGCTTACAGTCATCTGTAAGTGGCTACTGGCACCATTAAAGAAAGGCCCCTTTCTTACTGGCAATGCCATCTTCCCCCATCTGGTTCAAGCTGAGAGAAAAGGCAGTTGCACTGGGAATTACCTCTGTACCTCTCTGCCTGAGTCTCCACCTTAGGAAAGATGAGGGCTTGTATCTGTTTGTTGACTTACTGACATAGTCTAAGTAAAATGACCTCAGTGGAGCTTATTAAACTGCAGTTTCTGCAAATAATCTGCTAAATCAACTACTTCCAAATATATCTTTGGACATTTAAATCAATGAAGGCTTTGGGGGTAACTGGCTACTCCTATATGTAGGACAAAGCCCAATAAAGCACTTAAGTATTTGGTAAATAGATGAGAGGAGGTGGTTTAAAAGCAAGGGGATAATGAAACTTGGGAGGATCAATATAAACCCAGGATATTTGACACCTATTTTTGTCAGACTGGTTTAAAAATAACCTCCCAAACCCTAGCCACACTCATTAAGAGAAAAAGAGAATCTACACACATAAACAGAATCAGAAATGAGAAAGGAAAAATACCGACAGAACCCACAGAAATACAAAGAATTATAAGAGAATATTATGAGAATCTATATGCTAACAAGCTGGAAAACCTAGAAGAAATGGACAGCTTCTTAGAAAAATACAAGCTTCCCAAACTGACCAAACAAGAAACAGAAAAAGTAAACAGACCGATCACCAGCAATGAAATTGAATCAGTAATCAAAAAACTACCCAAGAACAAAACCCCCGGACCAGATGGATTCACCTCTGAATTCTACCAGACATATAGGGAAGAAATAACACCCATTCTACTTAAAGTTTTCCAAAAAATAGAAGAGGAGGGAATACTTCCAAACTCATTCTATGAAGCCAGCATCACTCTAATACCAAAACCGGGCAAAGACCTCACCAAAAAAGAAAATTACAGACCAATATCCCTGATGAACGTAGATGCAAAAATACTCAACAAAATATTAGCAAACCGAATTCAAAAATACATCAAGAGGATCATACACCATGATCAAGTGGGATTCATCCCAGGGATGCAAGGATGGTACAACATTCGAAAATCCATCAACACCATCCACCACATCAACAAAAAGAAGAACAAAAACCACATGATCATCTCCATAGATGCTGAAAAAGCATTTGACAAAATTCAGCATCCATTCATGATTAAAACTCTCAACAAAATGGGTATAGAGGGCAAGTACTTCAACATCATAAAGGCTATATATGACAAACCCACAGCTAACATCATACTTAACAGCGAGAAGCTGAAAGTTTTTCATCTAAGATCGGGAACAAGACAGGGATGCCCACTCTCTCCACTGTTATTCAACATAGTACTGGAGGTCCTAGCCACAGCAATCAGACAAAACAAAGACATACAAGGCATCCAGATTGGTAAAGAAGAAGTCAAATTGTCACTATTTGCAGATGACATGATACTGTACATAAAAAACCCTAAAGACTCCATTCCAAAACTACTAGAACTAATATCTGAATTCAGCAAAGTTGCAGGATACAAAATTAACACACAGAAATCTGTTGCTTTCCTATACACTAATGATGAACTAACAGAAAGAGAAATCAGAAAAACAATTCCATTCACAATTGCATCAAAAAGAATAAAATACCTAGGAATAAACCTAACGAAGGAAGTGAAAGACCTGTACTCTGAAAACTACAAGACACTCCTAAGAGAAATTAAAGAGGACATTAACAAATGGAAATCCATCCCATGCTCTTGGCTAGGAAGAATAAATATTGTCAAAATGGCTATACTACCTAAAGCAATCTACAGATTCAATGCAATCCCTATCAAACTACCAACAGCTTTCTTCAATGAACTTGAACAAATAATTCTAAAATTCATATGGAACCACAAAAGACCCCGAATAGCCAAAGCAATCCTGAGAAGGAAGAATAAAACAGGGGGAATTATGCTCCCTGACTTCAAGCTCTACTACAAAGCCACAGTAATCAAGACAATTTGGTATTAGCACAAAAACAGACCCACAGACCAGTGGGACAGAATAGAAAATCCAGACATTAACCCAAACATATACAGTCAATTAATATTTGATAAGGGAGCCTTGGATATACAATGGGGAGATGACAGCCCCTTCAGCAGCTGGTGTTGGCATAACTGGACAGCTACATGTAAGAGAATGAAACTGGACTACTGTCTAACCCCATACACAAAAGTCAACTCAAAATGGATCAAAGAACTGAATGTAAGTCATGAAACCATAAAACTCTTAGAAAAAAACATAGGCAAAAATTTCTTGGACATAAACATGAGCGACTTCTTTATGAACATATCTCCCTGAGCAAAGGAAACAAAAGCAAAAATGAACAAGCGGGACTATCTTAAGCTGAAAAGCTTCTGTACAGCAAAGGACACCATCAGTAGAACAAAAAGACATCCTACAGTATGGGAGAATATATTCATAAATGACATATCCGATAAAGGGTTGACATCCAAATATATAAAGAACTCATGCACCTCAACAAACATAAAGTAAATAATCCAATTAAGAAATGGGCAGAGGACATGAATAGACACTTCTCCAAAGAAGAAATTCAGATGGCTAACAGGCACATGAAAAGATGCTCCACATCGCTAATCATCAGAGAAATGCAGATTAAAACCACAATGAGATATCACCTCACACCAGTGAGGATGGCCAACATCCAAAACACAAACAACAACAAATGTTGGCGAGGATGTGGAGAAAAGGGAACCCTCCTACACTGCTGGTGGGAATGCAAATTATTTCAACCATTTATGGAGGTTCCTCAAAAAACTCAAAATAGAAATACCATTTGACCCAGGAATTCCACTCCTAGGAATTTACCCTAAGAATGCAGCAGCGCAGTTTGAAAAAGACATATGCACCCCTATGTTTATCGCAGCATTATTTACAATGCCAAGAAATGGAAGCAACCTAAGTGTCCATCAGTAGATGAATGGATAAAGAAGAAGTGGTACATATACACAATGGAATATTATTCAGCCATAAGAAGAAAACAAATCCTACCATTTGCAACAACATGGATGGAGCTAGAGAGTATTATCTCAGTGAAATAAGCCAAGCAGAAAAAGACAAGTATCAAATGATTTCACTCATATGTGGAGTATAAGAACAAAGAAAAAAAACGGAAGGAACAAAACAGCGGCAGACTCACAGAACCCAAGAACAGACCAAAAGTTACCAAAGGGAAAGGGACTGGGGAAGATGGGTGGGAAGAGAGGGACAAGGGGGAAAAAGGGGCATTACGATTAGCAGATGTAATGTTGGGGGGCACGGGGAGGGCTGTACAACTCAAAGAAGACAAGTAGTGACTCTATAGCATCTCACTACGCTGATGAACTGTGACTGTAATGGGGTTGGTGTAGGGGACCTGATGAAGGGGATAGTTTCATCACCATAATATTGCACATGTAATTGTAGATTAATGATACTAAAATAAATTATAAAATATCAAAATAAACTTAAAAAAAATTCCTAGAACACACAAAAAAATAAATTATAAAAAAAAGAGACAGGCAAAAAATAAAATAAAAATAACCTCCCATAAAAGTAAAATCGAGAGACTAGTACAGTATACAAACAACAATGTAACAAATTTAGTCTTTACACTTCTTACAAAAAAGGAGAAAAGAGAAATATGTCTTGTGAAACAAAAGTGTGCTCACTTCCAAGTATACTGCTAACAGTAGATTCAATCCACATTTATTCCACTGCCTTCATCAATGGGTCTGGCATTTAAAATAATTTGGAACAAGTAGGATCTCAAAATTTTTCTCTCGGTTGCAAAACTCAATCACTTGACACTGATTATAACACTCACATAAGGATCGTTTACATTATATTAAAATTTCCATAGCTATGTGTTGTTTTACTTTTCTAGAAGTAGCACTTAGAGGATACATTCCTAAAGCACTATGCACTTCAAAGTATAATTTCTCATATTTAACATTCTAAATTACAGTATAATAGCATGAAAGGTTTCAAAAGGTCTTAATGTAGCATCATATAAATTACAGAACAGAATATTAAATTGCCATTTAATGGTACATAATAAACACACTGCAATAGTCAATGTAATTAGTGTTGGCTATATCAATAGGTAAAATTCTAAATCACCCTATTTAATAAACTGAAAAAATTTTAAGTATTTTTTATTACAGCTTTAAACTCTTCATTAAATATTTGTTCATGACTGTATTCTGTAATCCCTGGAATGGTGCTTGGAACATGCTCAAAGGTAAGTACTGAAGCAATTATTTTTAGATGAATAAACATTAAGGTGTATACAGTAACAGGAGAGGCAAAGAGGGGACTGAGGCAATGCGAAATAACTTTTTTGGATGAGATCTCTTTAGTACCAATTAGTATTTCAAATTTGCAAAGAAATAATTTAAGTTCAGAACTCTGAGCAAAAATCTCATTTTTAACTTTAGTATGTGAGTTTATCTAGCAAAAAATAGGACCCTTGTAAGCATTTTTATAAACCACAGTTCTGCATACATATGGCTACTTCCATATCAACCACTGATAAAGTATATGCATAGCATTTTACAGTTTAGAAAAGCAATTTACATACTGTTAGTTCATTAAATGCTTCCAACAACCTTGTGAGAAATGTGTAGACGTATATACCGAAGATCATAAAGTCTAAGCTACTTGCAGAAGAGGAGCAGAGGAGTAAGAACTGAAGCCAGGATCTTTTAACTCCAGGTATCATCAGCTTTCCAATCCACAGAGCTGCCAATAATTTTATGGCCCAGTAACACTGTTGATGGAAATATGTGATCGTGAGTCTTTGATATAGAGGGTCTCACTTTTTGGGGGGTGGGTAGTGGTTACTAGACTGGAGCACCAAGCAAACAGGGAGAGGGACAGAGTTACCTAGAATACAACACAGCATTTGTTAAAACTGTCCGTTGGACCCCTGTCAGGGATTACATCACTGTCAAACGGCAAATTCATTAGGCCATTAGGAACCTGGCTGCATCTATGCCCGCCAGGAATCAGCAGCTCTGTCCTGTTCAAAACATGGCTGAGAGCGGAGATTCTCCATCATGAACAGTGTATCTGAATCAGCTATAGGGTTTCTTTGTTTTTGTTCTTAATTAGAAGGCTCAGTTTTAGCCCAAACCTGCTGAATCAGGATTTCCAAGAACGAACTAGGCTGTGTTGTGAGAGACTGCTAATTCTTCCCCCTAACTATTCCCTCTTCTTCCTTAGTGAGAATCCTAAAGTGCTAGCTGGCAACTTGGCCATCCAGCTACAAGACTATTTCTCAGTCTCTCTGGCAGCTGTGGCCACATGACTAAATTCTGCCCAAGGAGAATGAAATTAGTGTGGGGACTGACCAGATCTCATGAAAAGGAAGGGCACACTCCTATTTTTGCCGCTCCCTACTCTCTGATGACTACAATTTAATATTTGGAACAGCCCTTCACACCTGAAACTGCTTTTCCAGGCCCACACTGCCCATCTCCTGTCTTAAAAAAAGACACAACTCTTCACTTTTTAGCTAATGTTATTTGGTTTGGGGTTGTTTGTTCAATGATAATGCTAACATGAATACATGTAAGTTTTTTTCAAAGCACCACAGATTATTCTGATGTGTATGTGGATAAGAATTACTGACTTGGGGGAACTTCAGTGTAGTTAAAATATATTTCTGAACATACAAACCAGAATAGGACACTGGTTATTCCTTGGAGAGGTTATGGTCTAGGAGGAGAAAAAGAGCTTCACATTCCTATTCAGCTTTTCCCAGAGTTCCTTACTGCCTCTGTTAGTCTCCTAAGTAAAGTGTGTGTACCCATGAGACAGGGAAATATTAAAAGTGCTTTATAACTAGAGAAAATCATTCTAAAATTCATATGGAACCACAAAAGATCCTGAATAGCCAAGGCAATCCTGAGAAGGAAGAATAAAGTGTGTGGGGGGGGATTATGCTCCCCAACTTCAAGCTCTACTACAAAGCCACAGTGGTCAAGACAATTTGGTACTGGCACAAGAGCAGACCCATAGACCAATGGAACAGACGAGAGAGCCCAGATATAAACCCAAGCATATATGGTCAATTAATATATGATAAAGGAGCCATGTACATACAATGGGGAAATAACAGCCTCTTCAACAGCTGGTGTTGGCAAAACTGGACAGCAACATGCAAGAGAATGAAACTGGATTATTGTTTAAACCCATGCACAAAAGTAAACTCAAAATGGATCAAGGACCTGAATGTAAGTCATGAAACCATAAAACTCTTAGAAGACAACATAGGCAAAAATCTCCTGAATATTAGCATGAGCAACTTCTTCCTGAATGCATCTCCTTGGGCAAGGGAAACAAAAGCAAAAATGAACTCATGGAACTACATCAAACTAAAAAATTTCTGTATGGCAAAGGACACCATCAACAGAACAAAAAGACATCCCATAGTATGGGAGAATATATTTGTAAATGACATATCTGACAAGGGGTTAACATCCGAAATATATAAAGAACTTACATGCCTCAACACCCAAAAAGCAAATAACCCAATTAAAAAATGGGCAGAGGATATGAAGAGACAGTTCTCCAAAGAAGAAATTCAGATGGCCAACAGACACATGAAAAGATGCTCCACATCACTCATCATCAGGGAAATGCAAATTAAAACCACAATGAGATATCACCTCACACCAGTAAGGATGGCCACCATCCAAAAGACTAAGAACGACAAATGCTGGTGAGGATGTGGAGAAAGGGGAACCCTCCTACACTGCTGGTGGGAATGTAAGCTAGTTCAACCATTGTGGAAAGCAATATGGAGGTTCCTCAAAAAACTAAAAATACAAATACCATTTGACCCAGGAATCCCACTCCTTGGAATTTATCCAAAGAATACAACTTCTCAGATTCAAAAAGACATATGCACCCCTATGTTTATTGCAGCACTTTTTACAATAGCCAAGATATGGAAGCAACCTAAGTGTCCATCAGTAGATGAATGGATAAAAAAGATGTGGTACGTATACACAATGGAATACTATTCAGCCATAAGAAAGAAACAAATCCTACTATTTGCAACAACATAGATGGGGCTGGAGGATATTATGCTCAGTGAAATAAGCCAGGTGGAGAAAGACAAGTACCAAATGATTTCCCTCATTTGTGGAGTATAACAATGAAGCAAAACTGAAGGGACAAAATACCAGCAGACGCAGAGACTCTAAGAAGGAACTAGTGGTTACCAAAGGGGAGGGGTGTGGGAGGGCAGGTGGGGAGGGTGGGATAAGGGGATTGAGGGGTATTATGTTTAGTAGGCATGGTGTGGGGGATCACAGGGAAAACAGTGTAGCACAGAGAAGGCAAACAGTGAAATCTGTGACATCTTACTACACTGATGGACTGTGACTGCATTGGGGTATGGGTATGGACTTGATAATATGGGTAAATGTAGTAACCACAATGTTTTTTCGTGTGAAACCTTCATAAGAGTGTATATCAATAATACCTTAGTAAAAAAAAAAGAAAAAAAAGAGCTTTATGTTTTTGTTGCAAATAAGAGACAAAAATATTACATACAGTTTTGATACACAGAGACTGACAGTGGTGCCCTCAGATGGCCCACAGAGTCAAGGGTCAAGTGCAGGATGCACCACAGCTTCAGGGAAGATTGGCAGCTACCACTTAGACTGACAGAAGCACCTGCTTTCGGGGTACTGGAATGTCCTGCAGTTTATGAGGGATTGGTTACCAAGACCTAAAGACTGTATGATCTAGCTTTAGATACAAATACGCCCATATCATAAAGACTGTCGCAAAGGAACGCCAGATTGAAGATAATGCCAAAGATGCAAAGTGGACAAGCAGAAAATGACAAAGGCGTCCGTCCACTCCTAGTGTGAGTTCTTTGCCGGCAACCCTGGTAAAAACAGATCATATATAATCATATGACAATTCACTAGTTCTCCAGAAGATAATATGGATGGATGCATGTAATGCAGGCCACCATTTATATGTTACTATGCTTTGAGAAATATATGCCAATGATCATATGAAGCCATATTTGGTTCAACATTTAAAATCGAAGATTCCAGAAGATGAAGATACATTTTTTTCAGAGCTATTTAAAGTCACATGACATACAATCCAGAGATTTACCCTTTAAATTTCCACACTAAATGTAATGAAATGTTTAGAAACTCTTCTAAGATTTCTTAATAAGAAAGACAAAATGCTACAAATTACTTGGGGAAATGCTTATTCTCAAACTACAAAAAAAGTCTGAAATAACAGAAAATAACATGATGAAAAAGCAAGATATATTCCTTTGCCAGAAAATACTGATGCAAAATACACAGAGGAAACTGATGATATGAAAAAACAATTTAGTATGAGGTATCTGTCCTATGGAAAATTACAGATGCTTTGAGTATGTCTTACCTATACCATGTTTGAATAATGAACTATAAAAAGCAATTTATGAATCTCTACCTTTAGTAGTACCAAAGATGACATATTCTCAATAGTAAATAATTTAAAATGTTTTATGGAAAAACTGTGTATACGAATAAAAGTAGTACATTGACAGAACAGTTATTCTGACCAAAGTTCTTAAGAAATTTTAGTATCAAAATGTGATTAAGGAAACACAAGAAAGAAAAATTGCAGGCCAATCTTAATCAGCAATATAAAAAATTATAAGCAAAATATTAGCACACTGAATAATGCGTATGAGAAAGAAATACATCACAACTAAGATGGGTATTTATTCCAGGAATATATGGTGAGATGAACTTTTAGAAAATTTATCTTTATAATTCTACATATTAACAGATTTCTACATTTCTAATTAATGTAGAAACATTGTAAGAGTACAATATATACAGAAAAGTCACTTGATTAAAGTAAAGCAACGGAAAAACTAAGTTTTAAAAAATTACAATTGTGTGTGTATGTGTATAAGAAGGGAACTTCTTTAACATAAAACAACCTGAAAAAAGTCTACCAAAAAAACTTAGAGCAAACAGCTTTTTCAATGCTAAAGCATTAAGAGCATTCTTCTGAAAATAATAATGCCTTTCAGAAGTTCTTTTCAACACTATGGTCTTCTGAAGCCCTAGTAACATAGTCAAGAAAACTAAAGATATAAGAACTGAGAATAAAGAAACAAAAATGTCATTTTCAAAAGATATGACTGCACAGAAATGCCAAAAAGAATCTAAATTATTTAGCTTTAGTAAGAAAGTTTAGTGAGATTGTTGGATATAAGATGAAATAGAAAAGTCAACACCAACCACAAAGCAAAATGCAATCCTTTTCCCCTAATGAACTGCCTGAACACCTTTATCAAGAATCAGCTGACCAGATGTGTGTAGGTATACTTCTGGATTCTCTTTACACTAAGTTATGAGTCTATTCTCTCACCAATATTTTAAAGCTATAGTAACTGAAAGAATGTAAGTATTGAAATCAGGCAGTCTAAGTCCTTTGTTCTTCTCTTTCAAAATTGTTTTGGCAATTGTAGGCTCTTTGCATTTCTATATAAATTTTAGAATCAGCTTGTCAATTTCTATCAAAAAAAAAATCCCTACTGGAATTTTGCTAGGGGTTACTTTGACTCTATAGATCAATTTGGGGAGACCTGTTATGTTAACAATATTGAGCCTCTGACATACATAAACGATCTCTTTATTTATTTAGTTCTTTAGTTTCTCTTGGCAATATACAAAAAGAAAACAAAAGCAAACACTAACTCTTAATGGATCATAGACCCAAATGTAAAGCTAAAATTAGAACACTTCTGCAAGAAAACACAGAGAAAATCTTAGTAACCACAGGCTTGGCAAAGATTTCCTAAATAGGTTACAAAAAAAGGGAGATATAAAAAAATTAGAAATTTTGACATGAAAATCAAAACTTTTGCTTTTCAAAAGATAATGTTAAGAAAATGAGAAGCAAACAAGAGGCTGGGAGAAAATATTTATAAACCATATACCCAATGAAGGACTTGGTCTAAACTATATGAAGAACTCTTGTAACTCATCAGTAGAATGACAAACAACCTAATCTAAAAACAGGCAATGGACTTGAAGAGACATTTCTCTAATCACACACAAATGGCCAACAAGTATATGAAAAGATGCTCAACATTTTTAGTCACTAGAGGAATGCAAATAAATCACTACAATGAGTTATCACTTTACACCATTATGATGGCTGTAATTAAAAAAAAATGTTCACTAGGATGTGGAGAAAACTGAACCCCTGTGCACTGCTGGTGGGAATGTAAAATGGTACAGACACTGGGGACCACAGTTTGGTGGTTCCCCAAAAGGCTAAACATAGAATGACCATACAGCCCAGAAAATTCACTCTTACGTATGTACCCAAAAGAATTTCATTCAGTATGTGCTCAAATACCTGTACAGTAATGTTCAAAACAGCACTTTTCACAATAGCCAAAAGGAGGAAAGAACCCAAATGTCCATAAATGGATGAACGGATAAAATGTTTTATGTGCATGCAGTGGAAAACTACTGAGCCATAAAAAGGAGCAAAGTATTAATACATGCAACAATCTGCATGAAGTCCAAAAACATTATACTAAGTGAAAAGAAGGCAGACACTAAAGTTAACATATTACATAATTCCATTTATATGAAATGTCCAAAATAGGCAAATCCATAAATGCAAAACACAGATTAGTCATTTTCAGGGAATGAGAGTGACTGCTTAAGGCATACTGAGTTCCCTTTTGGGGAGATGAAATATTTTGGAAAGAGAGGTGATGGTTGCACAACATGGCGAACTACCAAATGCCACTGAATTGTATGCTCAAAATAGTTGCTGTTATGTTAGGTGAATTCTACCTCGATTTTTAAAAGATTAAAAATGAACTAAAAAAAGCCCCACAAACATGCATTTCCCATATGCTCTGCCATTCTTACTCCTAGGTATTTTTACCTTAAAGAAACTGAAGATTATGTCCACACAAAGACCTGTGCACAAATATTAATAGCTTTGTTTGTAATAGCCAAAGCTTGGAAATAATCCAGATGTCCACCAACAGGTGAATATTGTTTTAACAATAAAAAAGAGTGAGCCATTGGTATAAGCAACAACATGAACAAATCTCAAAGTGACTGTGCTGAATTAAAGAAGCCAAACCTCCTCCACTCCAAAAAAAACCATACAAACTATATAATTTCATTTATGTAAGATTTGAGAAAATGCATACTCACCCCTAGTGAGAGAAAGTTGATCCGTAGCTGCCTGTGAATAGTTTGTAGGCGGAAAAGTGGGTTATTACAAGAAGCAGGAAGAAACTTTCAGAAGCAAAAGTTTTCCTTATCTTGATTGTGGTAATGGTTTCACTACTAAAAATGTCAAAACTCACTAGATTAGACTTCAAGTATGTGCAGTTTATGGCAAGTTAATCATACCTCAATAAAGCTATAAAAAAATAAAAATACTTAGCAATAGTAAGGGCATGGTGCAAGACTGCTCACACGCCAACGAAGAGATTTGAACACTTCTTATGCAGACATCTTCAAACAGTATGTGTGACAAAGAAAAATACTCTGATACTACTAAAAAGTAATGTAGGCTTTTAAAAAGTAATGTATACTCTATTTGTTTGCCAATATGAATAAACGATGACACACCAAAATACTGCCAGTGGTTGCTGGGTTCTGGTTTCTATATTCTCTCTCATTTCACAGAACATAGCTGTCTTTATACTTCTGTGTATCTTCCATACAGCTCTCCAAATTTACAACTACCAAAATATCTTTTAAATATGTCTACTTAATAGTTTCTGTTTGCATCAAACTTGTGCATTAAATTTGCAAGTCTGCAAAAACACGCATTGCATCAAACACAAAATGATGTTTTTGCAAGGTCCTGCTGACACAGCACAGAATGCATGGCTTTCTCAGCATAGGAACCCCATCTGAGATTCTGTGAAGCACACTCCAGGCTCATCATGGTTGCAGAGCTTCTACTTAAAAATAGCTTACTCTTATATAATCACTCACCATGGATTTGTATATTTTATGTATCCTTGAAATGAATTTCTTTTTTAGAGATATGCCACAAGAGGTAACAAATCACTTTTAAAAGCAGAGACGTTTGATCATAATTTAAAATATTATTTTCAGTTACTTAAGGCCTCTATAGTTGACAGTTCCATTGACGAAAATAACTGAGAGTTATATATAGCAGAAATAACATCCTACCAAATCTAATCTTTAAAATGAACTTTGAGAGATCATAGACAAAGTATACCCATTTTAAATGTATAAGTCAATGAATTTTCACAACTATGTACCCTGTATAACTAGCACCACTGCAAAGATATGAACATTTCCACTCCCCTCCCTCAGACTCTCCTATGCCCCTTCAGTCTTGTTCCCCGCTCTCCCCACCCTGGTGGCCACTGCCCTGATTTCTATAACCATGCCTTAGGTTTGTCTGTTCGTGGGCTTCGAACACATGGGATCATGCAGGACATATTCTTGTGTGCCTGGCTTCTTTCATGCGGCATGACGTTTTGGATTTGTTCCCGCTGCCGCTGTTGCAGGTATGAGCTGTTCTCCCTCTGCGCTGCGCAGGACCACGCCACTGTACAGCCTCAATTCCAACTCTATGCTTCTAATGCCGCCAGCTCTGCCTCTGGAAATACCTCTGTATGTGCTGAATATTGTGGAGCCCAAAAAGTCACTAACTTTCCTTTTATAGAATTTTGATGTTTTATTGTTTTCACGAGTGATTTCATGATTCTCAAACTAGGGCAAAAAAAAAAAAACCTGTAATATGCTGGAATCGCCACTCTGTAGGTTGTATCTCCACCTGAAGAGAACATTTTAAGTTTCTTGAAGCAGTGCTTCCCTTCTCAAGTTCTGCAAGTCATGTAACACACAGAAAATACATGGCACATCACCGAGGCCACACATCTGGTCTGGGGCCCTGGCCATTGTAAGATCGTTTATGTTAATTCCACTAATGGAAAGCTCTTTTAAGATATATTTAAAGAATATTTTTGTTTTACTAACTTTCATGTTTACAAAACATAAAAATCTTATGGGTGAAGAAAATTATATGGAAAAAATCAATTAGGCAACCAACAAAAGTGCTTTGAAAATCCCCAAAGTTGTAAAACAATGAACGTGGCTTATTTATCCTTCTTTAGGTACACTTAATTTTTTTGATTTTTTCAATTAAAAAAAATTGACCAATGACTGTGAACTGGTACCCTAGTGCGTCTTCCAAGCCCAATATGATACAACTTCTAAGCGAAGGAGAATCATTCCACTGCGCTCTTCATGCAACAAATATTCATCAACGGCCCACACCATGCAGGGCGTTCCAGGCTGCAGGGTGTCAGCAGTAAACAAAAGACAAAAATTCCCTGCACTCAAAGAACTTCCTGTCTACTTTGGGGAAAGAAACAGGTGAATAAATGAAATCTTTAGTGTGTTAGATGGTGGAAAAAAAAAAAAAAAAAAAAAGCTGGGCAGACGAAAGGGAGTCCTGGGAGACAGGAGGGCCAGAGGATTAAAGGCTGACAAAGGAGAGGGGGCCAGGCGAGGAGCTGGGAGAAGTGCACTCCAGGCAGAGGCGCGGCAGAAGTTCGGAGGCGGAACGGGTTCCCAGGGCTGTGCAAGGAGACCGCAGTCCTCAGAACAGAGCAGACCGGGGTGAAGCCAAGAGGGCCAGGAGGGCGGGCAGGAGGGCCTGTGCTGCAGGGCTTCATCGCCCTTGTAGCAACGGAGGCTCCTTCCCTTGAGCAGGACGAAAAGCCAACTAAGGCGGGTCATGCTCTGCGCTCCGCCTTCAGGTGGAACACTCGACTCACTTCTAGATACCCATTGCAAGAAAAAAACTCTTGAGAACGGTGAAGAGTAAGAAAGGAAGGGTCTGCAAAGCCTGACCTGGTGGTGGTAACAGCTGAGGGAACTTGGAAATGTTTGGGGAAAGAAACAATTTACTGGCTGCTCCAAATAGCTGAGGTATTTTCATCAGAGGAAACACATTTTTATGATGCTGCAGAGCACAGACCTGAAACCATGAATTTAGAAAAAGAAAGAAAAAAACTTCACTTTAGGGGTTCACCCTCTAGTATGTATAGGTTTCCTACAGTGGAATGGGTAATACTAAGTAGTATTAGTAGCAGGAAGAGCAGGAGCTAATACCCAGGTATGTTTACTCCATGACAGATGTTACAGTGACTACCTGGCACACTATCTCACACATTTCCTCCCACGAGCCTGTGAGGCAAGTATTATTATTATTTTTTTTAAATATAATTTATTTTATTATCATTAATTTACAATTACATATGCAATATTACGATTATTAAACTACCCCTTCATCAGGTCCCCCCCACCAACCCCATTACAGTCACTGTCCATCAGCGTAGTGAGATGCTATAGAATCACTACTTGTCTTCTCTGAGTTGTACTGCCCTCCCCGTGCCCCCCCAACATTACATCTGCTAATCGTAATGCCCCTTTTTCCCTCTTATCCCTCCCTTCCCGCCCATTTTCCCCAGTCCCTTTCCCTTTGGTAACTATTAGTCCGTTCTGGGGTTCTGTGAGTCTGCTGCTGTTTTGTTCCTTCAGTATTTTTTCTTTGTTCTTATACTCCACATATGAGTGAAATCATTTGATACTTGTCTTTTTCGGCTTGGCTTATTTCACTGAGCATAATACCCTCTAGCTCCATCCATGTTGTTGCAAATGGTAGGATTTGTTTTCTTCTTATGGCTGAATAATATTCCATTGTGTATATGTACCACCTCTTCTTTATCCATTCATCTACTGATGGACACCTAGGTTGCTTCCATTTCTTGGCTATTGTAAATAGTGCTGCAATAAACATAGGGGTGCATCTGTCCTTTTCAAATTGGGCTGCTGCATTCTTAGGGTAAATTCCTAGGAGTGGAATTCCTGGGTCAAATGGTATTTCTATTTTGAGTTTTTTGAGGAACCTCCATACTGCTTTCCACAATGGTTGAACTAATTTGCAGTCCCACCAGCAGTGTAGGAGGGTTCCCTTTTCTCCACATCCTCGCCAACATTTGTTGTTGTTTGTGTTTTGATGTTGGCCATCCTCACTGGTGTGAGGTGATATCTCATTGTGGTTTTAATCTGCATTTCTCTGATGATTAGCGATGTGGAGCATCTTTTCATGTGCCTGTTGGCCATCTGAATTTCTTCTTTGGAGAAGTGTCTATTCATGTCCTCTGCCCATTTCTTAATTGGATTATTTGCTTTCTGTTTGTTGAGGTGCATGAGTTCTTTATATATTTTGGATGTCAACCCTTTATCAGATACGTTTTTATGAATATATTCTCCCATACTGTAGGATGTCTTTTTGTTCTACTGATGGTGTCCTTTGCTGTACAGAAGCTTTTCAGCTTGATATAGTCCCACTTGTTCATTTTTGCTTTTGTTTCCCTTGCCCGGGGAGATATGTTCATGAAGAAGTTGCTCATGTTTATGTCCAAGAGATTTTTGCCTATGTTTTTTTCTAAGAGTTTTATGGTTTCATGACTTACATTCAGGTCTTTGATCCACCTTGAGTTTACCTTTGTGTATGGGGCTAGACAGTAGTCCAGTTTCATTCTCTTACATGTAGCTGTCCAGTTTTTCCAACACCAGCTGCTGAAGAGGCTGTCATCTCCCCATTGTATATCCAAGGCACTTTTATCAAATATTAATTGACTGTATATGTTTGGGTTAATGTGTGGATTTTCTATTCTGTTCCACTGGTCTGGAGGCAAGTATTATTAATGATGAGGAAACTCAGGCTTACTTCGAGTACATTACATAACCTGTCCAGGATCACACAGCTAGCAAGTGACAGAGCTGGTACTCAGCCCCAGGTATGTCTGACTCAGGCTCCAGGCTTGCAGCCACCGGCACCCTGCCTACACACCCACTGGCAGTGTTAACCCACATGGAAAATGACCGCCCAGCGGGAGGCTGCAGAGAGGATTCTTCCAAGCAGAGGAAAATTCGATGACCTCTAAAATCTCCTTCATAATTTTATGGTTACATTTTTCCCCAAAGTTCCATGTTATTTTTAAAATTTTCCTTTGACTTCAAAGTTTATCAAAATTCTGTACTCCCTAAATATGGCTAAAGATCATTTAATTTCATTGCAAAATAAGTTAAATTCCCTGTTCAATTCTAATGTTCAGGTCAACTATTTTCTGGTGTTGAGTAAAACATATTTTACTTTATTAGTTCCCATGTAAAGTGAAGATAGGCTTGTATCAATTTCCTTGCCTCTTATTTTACATCTGTGATGATTTAAACATCTTTGTTTTCATTTTTCTAAGCTAACACTGTAGACAAAATTCTTTTCAATTAGGCAATTATCCTTCATAATACAACAAATCAACATTTAGTATCTGAAGTACAGAAAGATAACAAATATAAAAGCAGAATACAGATATATAGACTTAAAGTCTTAAGTCCATGGAAACCTCAAGAATTGTCCCTGCTTTGTGCAATTGTTTTTTCCCCAATAGGAGGGAAAACCTAGACCAGGGGCCAGGCACCCTCCACTGCACTTGAACCAGAGCAACTTCTGAATGGATTGAAATATAAAGGAAAATCATGGTTCTTGTGGGTCAGTGTAGGAAGAGACAGTCTGTCAAGTCTGGGGTTAACATTTGGCTAAAAACATGACTAATTTTATTAACAACATTTTTTTCCACACCTCACACCCATTAGGATGGTCACTGTCAAAAACCACCACCACAACAACAACAACAACAAAAAACCCCAGAAAATACTAAGTGTTGGGATAGGAATGTAGAGAAATTAGCACCCTTGTACACTGCTGGAAGGAAGAACCGTAAAATGGTATAGCCACTACAGGAAACAGTGTGGCAAGTCCTCAGAAACATGTAAACAGGACTTGTGTATGATCCTGCAATTTCACTTGAGTATATAACCAAAAGAAGTAAAAGAAGAGACACAAACACATTTGTACTCTCCTGTTCATAGCAGCGCTATCCACAACAGCCAACAGGTGGAGTCAAAATAAATGCAGCATCAATGGACGAACAGATTTTTAAAAATGTCGTACATATATACAGTGGAATAGTATTCAGTCTTAAAAAGGAAACGTTCTAACACATGCTATAACATGGTTGAACCCTGGAGGCATTATGCTGTGAGATAAACAGTCACAAGAGAACAAATACTGTGTGATTCCACTTATATGAGGTACCTAAAAAAAATCAAATCCAGACAGACAGAAAGTAGAATGGTGGTTGGCAGGGCCTGGAGGAAGACAGGAGTGGAGAACCACTGTTCAATGGGTACAGAATGTCAGTTCAGGAAGATGGAAAGAGTTCTGGAATTGAATGGTAGTGAGGGCTGCCTGATAACGGGAACGGACTCAGTGTCACTGAACTGCACACTTATAAATGGTTAAGACAGGTAACAATTTTATGCTATGTATATTTTACTGCAAATAACAACAAAAACATTTTCTCCAAATATTTGCCTAAAACATGGTCAGCTTGATTTGCATTAATATGATAAAAAAAAAGTTCCCACTGGAACATCTGCCATATATTTAAACTTGGGTCCTTGAAATTATTTATTACAAAGTCAACTGATTATCAAAACACATATACTTTTGACATAAAACTAAAGTATAAATCTTTTCCTAACATTTTAACAACTTATGTAGCACCTACTATTTGCATAAAAATCCCAAAATATAATCATCATACCTGAATGCACTCTGGGTCATTAACAACCACATTCAGCTAACTCACAGGAGAATACTACAATCCAGTGATTTCCATACTGGGAGGCTATGAAAATGTAAATCAGAATTTTGGTACAGTATTAGGGTAGGACTTGCAAGGGATGGAGCCTACACAGAAACTGGACGGACCACAAATCTGGCTCTGAATTCTCTTAGGGTCAAAGCAGAAAGAGAAACACAATTATGCTGTTTTAATTGTCCACGAGGAAAAAAAAAGTATTAATTCTTTAGGGAAAACAAACTCCCTCCTTTGCTCTAATTTCTCATTCAGGGTAATATGTAGGGGAATCAGAGTATCCAAGGGCAAAATAATCAATGTCGTTAAAGCTAATTTTTTTCAGAAATAGAAATTGAGGGTATAATCCCAATTTACAACCCACTGTGGAACATTTTTCAGAAAATCAAGAATATGTAGCTCAGGCTACAGTGTTCTGAGAGCCTAGTTTAATTTTAGGATAAAATACAGACTATTTAGAGTGGATGAATTCTGTATCTTCCAAAACTGTGACCTCTACCAAGCAAAATCTTCGCAAAATGATGGGCAGCATTTCCTGTTGAGAACATGAATACAGGTATTCTGCGCAAGATCTGAAGACAGTGCACCATTCTCGGCCATCTGCTTATTTCTAAAGCTGGTGTACCCTCTTGTCAAATCGAGAAGTTAGCATACACAGGGCCACATGAGCTTGGAAACAAGGTGCACTGTCTTCTCTAAGGGATGAATTTTCCTAATCCACGCCATGTGTGATATACGGGGTTATTCCTAAGCACTGAATGTGGAAGCAGAATCCTGGATTTAGCTCAAGAGCAGCTCCCTCCTACCTACAGTCTGGAAAGCTGTCAACTCTCTCTCCACCTATACTTTCCTCATCTGCAAAATAAAGGATTACGTATCAATTGTAACAATCATTTCAAACTGTGTTTTATGGAGGTGCCTTTGTGCAAGAACATTTGATCTGTCTTAAATACTGGCACCTGCCTTAGAACCCAACAGAATCTTTGAAAATCACAAGACTAGATGGTCTACTATCTACAAATGATGGGATGAAATTAAGATTTTAAACAGGTAGTCCATAACACAAAGTAAAATAAAAATAAATGAAGAAAATATTCAAAGTCAAATTATTTCAGTCACAAGTAAGAAATTTTACTATGGGGAGTTATATTCACAAACTTCATTTTAACACATTGATTTAGAACCCAGAACAAAATCTCCCTCATAGAAACACTATGGTAAATGAAGGTTGATTTCTCAAGTATGTTCAACAAGGCACCCTGTCCTGAATGTAACAAATAATAAACAGGTGAAGGAAGAGATGATGTTACTACAGGCTGGTACCCAGCCACCAGATGTAACAATGTGTCCATGTCTCCAGCTCCCTTCCACCAGAGGACTGACACCTCCCTCTCAACCACTGAGCAGAGCCCCTATGCTCCCTATGCTTCCTGTCATTTCTATCACAAGGGCTTCCCATCAGGGTTTCTTTGATCCAACATCCCAAGCCACAGACCACTTTTATTCTATTTCTCTGTCCCTGAATTGAGCACAAAATTCTTTTAATATATTTTTCTGAAAATAAAGCATGGGAAGACTATCTTTTATACAAGTGATGGGTTTATCCTTATCTCATTGCTTCTCACAGCAACTTGTGAAACAGAGAGAAGGGGTCTATGCTAATAACCCCTATGTCACCCAGGAGGAATGGCAGGCCTGGGAGTAAGCTGCCCAGAGTCACACGCCAAGGGAAGAGTCCCTAATAGTGGGGCCTGAACATCAGAATTCCAAATACTTTCTTCCTAGGCCTTTTCTGTACCCTTCCTGACTCTGTCATCAGTTGGACTGTATAAGGAATAACAAAGACGGTGTGGTAAATAATAATAACCCCTTGAGCATCTAAAGAAAATTAGATACAAGTTATCCTCTTTTTACACTTTGGTGCTAGGGCCAAAAATCCGGAAGAGAAGAGCAGACTGAACAGGCTGGGCAGATAATGCAAAAATCCCACAAGTACTGGGGGACTGGAGTAGAAAATCAGGGCGCAAGGAGAAAAACGTAAGGAGTTGTGGGAATGATCATTTTTCTTCTCCCACGCAAAGCAGCAAGGGATGGAAGTTTTGAAAGGTGAGGGGGAGACAGGACGACGAGCAGCACAGTAAGGAAAAGAAATGGAGAGGAACAAAACAAGGAGAACAAGAGCAAATAGGAAGGAGTCAAGACCTTCCCAAGGGTTTTGTGTGTTTTATATTTATTTATTTATTTATTTATTTTTATGTTCTTGGATGTTTACTGTAGTGTTATTGTCATTGGAAAAAAACTTTTCAGTGATGTTACAGGTAAGCTGTGGCACACATACTGGACAGAATACTGTATGTTCAAAAAATATGTTTTCTAGGATTGTGAATCTCAACGATAAGCAAATAAAGCAGAATGCCAACCCATATACAGTAGTGCAATTCTAGGTTTGTTTGTAAAAATTATATGTGTTTTATGTGTTTTAAATATCAGATGGCCAGTACTTTATACTATATACTTCAGCATTTTTCGTTCTAAAAAAAGAAAGCCTAGGAAATACATTATTAAAGGCTATAAAATTATCAAAGTAAAGGAAACAGCAAGCTGGGATATATACACTAAATTACAAAATGCAAGAAGTAAAAAACATGCAACTTGAAGTCTGGAAAAGGACAAATTTTGATCAAATTATCTACTTTCAAGAGACACAGGACCATAAATGTTTAGATACCAGGGAAAAAAATAAACTCAAAGAAAAGTGACAGAGATAACTACAAAAATTAATTTAAAAGAGAAAAATATAATAAATAACATAACTAGAGACAGTTCTTTGAAAAATAAACCATCCTTAATGAGACTGATTTTAAGAAGAGAGAGAGAGAAATTTATTTGGAAATATCCATATAAAAATGTTAGGAAAGTCATGAAACTGTAAAACTCTTTAGAAAAAAACACAGGCAAAAATCTCTTGGACATAAACATGAGCAACTTCTTTATGAACATATCTCCCCGGCAAGGGAAACAAAAGCAAAAATGAACAAGTGGGACTATATCAAGCTGAAAAACTTCTGTACAGCAAAGGACACCATCAGCAGAACAAAAAGACATCCTACAGTATGGGACAATATATTCAGAAATGACATATCTGATAAGGGGTTGACAACCAAATTATATAAAGAGCTCATGCACCTTGACAAACAAAAAGCAAATAAGCCAATTAAAAAATGGGCAGAGGATCTGAACAGACAATTCTCCAAAGAAGAAATTCAGATGGCCAGCAGACATGAAAAGATGCTCCACACCCCTAATCATCAGAGAAATGCAAATTAAAACAACAATGAGATATCACCTCATACCAGTTAGGATGGCCGACATTGAAAAGACAAACAACAACAAATGTTGGTGAGGATGTGGAGAAAGGGGAACCCTCCTACACTGCTGGTGGGAATGTAAACTAGTTCAACCACTGTGGAAAGCAGTATGGAGGTTCCTCAAAAAACTCAAAATAGAAATACCATTTGACCCAGGAATTCCACTCCTAGGAATTTACCCTAAGAATGCAGGAGCCCAGTTTGAAAAAGACATATGCACCCCTATGTTTATCGCGGCACTATTTACAATAGCCAAGAAATGGAAACAACCTAAGTGTCCATCAGTAGATGAAAGGATAAAAAAGATGTGGTACATATAAACAAAGGAATATTATTCAGCCATAAGAAGAAAACAAATCCTACCATTTGCAACAACCTGGATGGAGCTAGAGGGTATTATGCTCAGTGAAGTAAGCCAGGCAGAGAAAGACAAGTATCAAATGATTTCACTCATCTGTGGAGTATAGGAACAACAAAAAAAAACTGAAGGAACCAAACAGCAGCAGACTCACAGAATCCAAGAATGGACTAACAGTTACCAAAGGGAAAGGGAGTGGGGAAGATGGGTGGGAAGGGAGGGATAAGGGGAAAAAAGTGGCATTATGATTAGCATGTATAATGTGGTGAGGGGACACAGGGAAGGCAGTATAACACAGAGAAGACAAGTAGTTATTCTATAGCATCTTACTATGCTGATGGACTGTGACTGTAATGTGGTATGTGGTGGGGACTTGAGAATAGGGGGAGTCTAGTAACCATAATGTTGTTCATGTAATTGTACATTAATGATAGTGAAAAAAAGTAAATAAGTAAATAAATAAATAAATAAATAAACTGAAGGGGGAAAAATGCTCAAAAAAAATGTTAGGAAAGAAAAGAAAACAGAAAAAGATAAGGAAAAGGAATACATACTTACAGATCCAAAATAATAAAAAGACAATAAAAGAATATTATGAACAACCTTATAACAATAAATTTCAAGACTTAAATGGAAAGGATAAATTCCTAAAAATATCTAACTTGTCAAAACTGACCCAAAAAGAAGTAGAAAACTAAAATAGTGCTATAACCATTCAATCAGTAGTTAAAAAAAAAAAGCCCTAACAAAGGTAAATTTTCCTTCCTTCCTATGTGTCTACCTACCTATTTATTTATAAGAAAGTTCTATTCATTATTCAAGGAACAGGCCATTTCAATTTCATATAAGCTCTTCCAGAGAACAGCAAAAGAAGGAATACTCCCTACTTCATTTTATAAGGCCAGTATAATCTTGATACTGAACTCTTGATGAGAACAGAAAAAAAAATTACAAGCCAGTCTCACTCATAAACAGATGCTTAAACCCAAAGGAACCAAATCAAGGAGAATGTTAAAGACAACACATCATTACCAAATTAGGTTTATTCCAGGTACACAAAGGATGGCTTATCATGAGGAAAAGTCTAAAAATATGACTTGCCACCCTAACAAATCAAAGTAAAAATTTATGATACTCTTATTAGATACAGAAAGACCTTTTGATAAAATCCAACATCCTTTCATAATAAATTCAATAATATAAAAGTGAAAAGGAATTTCATTAATCTGATATTAAATCCTCACCTCCTCCAGCAAGGTTACTATGTGTCAACATAGGATGATGTTACAGAATCACTGACTATATTCTCCATGCTGTACTACCATCCCAGTGACCAAATTATATTATGACTGATAATTTTTGTACCCCTTTATCCCCCTCACCCTCTCCACCCACACACCCCAACTCCTCCCCCATAGTAACCTCAAGTTACTTCTCAGTGTCTATGAGATGGTTCCCAAATTTTTATTGGACATGTAAGGACAGTCTTCCTTTGATGTCCTGATGTCCAAAAGTGAATTCATCCCCCCCTACTCCCTGTATTCCTACTTTAGTCACTTTCTATCCGGTTACTTAGGCCATAAACCTGGGAATATGAGGAATGAAGGAGAAGGTGGAGTCAATCTATTAACAGATCCTACTAGGTTGTTTATTTTGAAGTCTCTCTCTGCTCTGTATCTCCCTTTTCTTTTTCACAGCCACCAACTTGGTTCAAACTCTGATTCTCTCTCTCCTGAATTCTTCCACCTGGTCTTCCTCTCTAATCCTCGTAAGGAACAAAACTGATTAAATCTCTCCCCTGATTAAAATCTATCAGTGATTCTAAATGCCTAAAATAAGATTCAAATTCTTTAGGCATACTTTAGAAAGCCTTTCAAGAAGACCCTGCTTCTGTTCATCTAGCCTTGACTGGTATGTATCATAACGTACCTGACAAGGTAAACACTGTATAAATACTCACTTAATTAAAGAAAACTTTTTACATAAAGTAGCAGATAGTAAACCTGTGGTGGACCATTATAACAATGTATAGGGGTGACATCTTTACCACTCCGGAGTTAAAATGAGAGAAAAATTATGTTTGCCTATATAACTCATTCAAAGTTCATCAGATAGAGATGTCAGGTGCTGCAGTGTACTAGGGATACAAGATGAACACAACTGCATACAGGGTACAGTCTTGGTACTACTGTGAGATTAGAAAAAATTTGCAGGATAGATCCTGGGTCATATCAAGCATAAGACTAATACACACACACTCTCTCTCTCTCTCTTCATGTTCCTAAGTAAAACCTTGTGTGTGTGTTTTAGTTAAGCTTCACAGAAGTTATCAAAATGAAAACCAGCTTCAACTTACATAAACTTCATATTTATGTTTAACATGTCCTAGCTGCTTCCAAAATTAATTTGCAGTATATTTCTGGTTATATATACAACAAGCTAAAAATTTAGGAATAATATGGACCAAATAAAAATTGTAAAATACTGCTTTTTAAAGGAATTAAAGTTTTTTTTGTCAAACTGTACATACAGCTTACAGTATGGTGTTACATGTTTTTTTTTTTACTAATCTTCTCTGTATCGTTCCAATTTTAGTATATGTGCTGCTGAAGTGAGCACTGGTGTTACATGTTTTATCAATTATCTTATATCCAATATTTAAAATGTCCTTTAGCTGTATTTATATACTACCTTGAATATAATACCTGCATTTGCTTTTATTATGGTAAATCTAATAAGCTTTTTAGTTTTCCCTCATTCTGCAAGGTGCACAGCTGAGGGCAGAAAGACTATGTGGGTCACACGCACCATCAGTGAAATTCCCTGAAATTAACCTTTAAAGAGCTTCTTAAGAGGGAAGACTAGAGTCCTGCAATTACGTTCAGTGATGCCAATTGCTTTAAGACCCCAGTCTAGTAAAAACAGTACAGAGACAAAGGCTCTCTGATCTTCAGGTTCAGATTAAATATCTGCTCAATTGGAACTGAGCTAACGTGCCCAAGCCATCATCTGCGGGGCTGAAACCAAACATTACTTGGACCAGAGATGAACTCTGCTGTGTCCTCAAACTGAAAAGAAAATTTACATTCAGATCCCCATATTGTAGCCTGCACACGACTCCACCAGTACGCATTTCAAGCATTTTTTCCATTTGAAGAAGATTCCTGCTAAGCAATGCTGTGTCTTGAAATACCTTCTGTCTTTGAACCTAGTTAAAATTAAGGAACTTCTAATAGTTTTAATAACTCTCAAAGGCTGTACTAAGCGCTTCCCAGGCATGTTCCCCTCCTGACTACCCTCCCTCCAAATCCAGAAAAAACCAGCAAACAGAAAACACAAAACAACTAGCCACATGCTCTGAATGTTACGGAACGTGATTCTCCACTGGGTTGGGCTACAAAGAAAGCCTGTGAGCAATCAAAAATCTCTGATCAAAACAAAGTTAAAGGCCACCTCCCCATTCCCCCACCCCAGTATAATTTCTCTTTCGCTATCTATCCAGTTATGCATTTCCCCTAGTTTTCCTGGAATGTTAGCGGCCTCTGAAAGCGGTTGCTAAGTTCATCTCAATGTCAGCCAGGACAGAGACATGCAAAAAATCACCAACTTGGAAGGTTATTTAGGACAATAAGGTCTTTCACTGCCTTACTCCTCCCCTCCCGCCCCACTTGACCTACTACCAATATTTGGCTGGAAAAAAAAAATCTGTCCACCGCTCCCCCCCCCCACCGCCCGCCGGCTCTTCTGTGGGAACCCGACACAAACACAGAGCCGGCGGTGACCCCGCGGGCAAGGAGGGCAGGGTCCCCGGCCTCCCGCGCCCCTCCCCACACGCCTGCACTCCGCCCTGCACACTGGCGTCCAACTATTCTTGGATCTACTCACGTCCCTGGATCTTGGCTGCGCGCCCTGCCCCCTTCCTTCCCCAGCGTCCTCGTCCCCAAGGCTGCCGGGCAGAGCCCCGCGCAGGCGGCACACACACACCCACCTGGGCCGGACCGGATCCGGCTGGGCGCTCCGCCCTGCGCTCCGCAGCAAGCTCAGCACAAATGCGCCCGGCCTGTTCCCCGCCTCCCCTCCGGCCCAGCTGGGAGGCGCGACCTGGGGCGGCACCGCCAGGTCCCCCGAGTCACCTCCGCGCAGCCCGCGCTGCTCCGGCGAGGTCAGCCGAGGCGCGGCCCCGCGGCCCCCACTCCAACGCCGGCGCCCGGCCGCCCGAGGTCCGCGTTGCGCCCCTGGGCCGCCAGGCAGAGCGCGAGCGGCGGCGAGTGGCCTGCGGCAGGCGGCCGCCCGCTGGCGTCGTCCCGTCCCTCCGCCCCCGACCCCTCCCGCGGCGTCGCTCCCGGGAGGCGCAGGTCGGGCCCTGCCAGGGGCCGCGGGGCGCGCTCGGCCCCTCGCAGCCGGGGGCTGCCGGCCAGGAATTTTCGGGGAAGGAAGGAAGGAAATTGCTTCTCCCACTGGCGAGGCTCCTGCCAGGTCCTAGCGTGGGCCGTGTGCTCCGGCCCTCTCTGGGGAGGTGGCCCTGACAACTTTTAATGGCCAGCCCGCCCCTGGGCATAAGCAGAGGAGTCCTCGCCCTGTTGGGATTCTTCCCACCTCAAAGATAACTGACACTCAGGCTTATGCAGAAGAGTTAATGTTTCTGATTCCAGAACAAAGACTAAACTAGACTTCACGTATTTATTTTGTATTTATACTTTCTGGGCCACCATTAGAGCAATGAAAAAAATAATGATATTTGTTTTTTATAATGTGAAACCTACCTATATGAAATAGATGTTTTCTTATTCCATCCAGGGTTGGAGGATAGACAAAGGCTCAAAGGCCAGAAAAACCCAGCACATAAATAACTGGACTGGGATGTGCAGGCTGATGACATTCCTGGTGAACTTACAGGCTGGGGGGGGAGGGGACAGCACAACTTTTTGTCCCAACAGCAGTTTTAAACCTTTCTAAAGTGGATAAATCTGCCCTCAAACATTAGGAAAAGAGTAATATTGAACAAAATGGAATGTTTCTTTGACAAGGTCCTAGGGTACTTTAAGTTCACTGTCCCAACACTGGTAGCTGTATTTACACTGCAGATGTAAAATGTGTAAAAGATGACATGACACCATCCTCAGAAAACTCGGAATCCATGTCAGTGAGGTTTCATGGTGTCTTTGCAAAATCAATGCTTTTTTTTTCTTCCATTCTTGATAACTGAATAGTACTCCATTTCAAAGTCACATTTGGCACTACAAGGAACCTTGGCTACAGAATCTTTCTCTCTAAGCCCTAAAAATTAGAGAATGAACTCAGTTTACAAAAGTAGTACTAGGCACCAAAAACAAACAAAACAATAACAAAACAGCCTACTTTGTTTTAGAAGGCAACTGACAGAGCACCTAGAATATGCCAGGCACTGTACTGAAGAACTTCACATAACTTATTTTCAGATTTCAAAATGGAATTCATAAACATACATTAATTTGCTCAAGGTCCAGATAGTTTAGGTTCTGATTAGTCTGACCCAGAAACTTATATTCTTTCCTTTGTATAATCAATCATTCATTAACTCTCTACTATTTGCCAAGTACTATGTTAGACAAAGATGCCACAAAAATAAGATACACTTGCTTACTTAAGGAGCTCCAGTTCAGTAAATATATAATCAGACAAGCAAATATATAATGATACAATGTGATAAGTGCTACAGCAGCAAGGAACTAATGGAACAGAAAGGACAGCTAAGCCAGTTTTGAAGGGTAGAACCTAGATATGGTGGCAGTCATCCACCAGAAGAATCCTAAGAACTTTACTAGAGTGGCAGTGGGGAATTTGCGTGTTGGGTGGGAGGAGAGTGAGTGAAGGGAGAGACAGCTGGATGCAGGAAGTAAAAATGACAGGACTTGACTGAAGGTGGGCATGAGGAAGAAGGATGAACCTAATAAGACAGCTCCCCTGTTTCTGGCTTGAGTGACTGAATAGGTCTAATTTTATCTGATTGAATTGCTAACTCAGTTTTAGACACACTGGTTTTCAAATGCCTCTGATATAACCATATGTAAATGTTCAAAAGGGAACTGGATATACTGGTTCACAGCTCAGGAGAGATCTAAGGTGGAGATATGAGTCGTCATGGATTTCTGGCTGAAGGAGTGTGTAAGATCACCCAGGGAGCTTGCTGAGTGAGAAGGCCACCCACAGAAACCCAGGGCATACTAACACTCAAGTCACAGGCAGCAGAAAGGATGCGACAGAAGAAACCTGAGGAGGACCTCCTAAAGGGAAGAAGCCAGAAGAGGTGGGTGCCATGGACATCACAGACAAGAATGTCAAGAAGCAAGCAGTAGTAAAAATGCCAAATCCTTCAAAGATGAGCAAGGTAAAGGTGTCTCCTGCTTCAGCAATAAAGGAGCTGATTGGCAAGAATGAATTCAGCGGGCTAGGTGAAAAACAGAGCATCATATTTTAAAAAATGGAACTGGAAAAGAGTGTAAGGAGATGGAAGGCCGTAGGGAGTGCAGAACTCAAAAGAAGAAAGGAATCGTTTTGAAGCAGGAGGAAGGACACGGATGCTTCCAACAAGAGGAAAGAAGGACTAACGACTTGGTGGGGGGCAGGCAGCCCAGAGCACACGACTGCCTGATGTTTAACGAGTGATTTTGCTCAGAGTAGAGGGAGATAAGGAAACTGGAGAGAGAGAGGTGAAGGCCTGAAAGATATAAACATTAGGAAATGAAAAACATGAGGGACACAGAATGATTAAAGAACTCTACACAGCCCAGGAAGCTAAATGAACATTAGAGACCATGACTTTATAGTTACAAGCACACAGAAGGGCACGATTTCTCCCCAAAGCCCTCAGCATCTGGTCCCGGGGTAGCAGTACCTTTCAGATGGTTCCAGTTTAGAGCCTGGACTTAGCATCGCTTAGCATCCCAATCATACGCTTGGGTTACAGCTCTTTGGCAGTCATGAAATTTAACATGGAGATATTGTATGAGTGAGTTTACATTAACGTTAAATAGGCAAGTTCCTACCTTGGAAAACTGGTTTGACTAATACCAGAGGAAGCTCAATAATACACAGAACAAGAAGGGCACCAGGGATGGCTTTGTGATAATTTACCACTTCTGATACCACCCTCTGGCGAGGAAAACTACGGAAACACAAATTCAGGAAACCGGTTTTTAGCCTTTTAAATGGAAATCTCAAACAAGGTTGAAGAAAAATCACAGCATTCACATTCTGTTATGTTTCCCAGGTATTTCACCCTTAAAACACCTAGTAAGTTTCTCTTTATTACAACACAAACTTTACAGCTTATTGCACATATTGCAATTTTTCTCAACAAAAGTAGTGCTACTTACAAGTAAAATATCCTATATAATGCCTAATTTATGCAGAGATCATATGGAAATCTTAAGTATCTGAGTCACATCAGGGCATCCCCAAATAAGCAAAGGACACCCATAAACCAGAGAAATAGAGGGCCCCAAATCCAGGCACTAAGGCCTGTGCTCATTTTAAGTCCCTAAGTTGCTGATTCAGAGCCAGCTTACTCTTACTGTGGACATAATTTTACCAAGTTTGGTTATCTGGTTTTCTTCCGACTGAACAGATTTTAGAAAGAGTAAATCAGAAGGATTTGGTATGACCACTGCCAGAGACAAGCACACAATCCATCTAAATCAAGACAGAATTTTTTTAAGTCCATAAGGAACAAAAGAGAATTCAAAAAGCATTAGCAGGACTGCGCCACTTATTTGAAAAACCCACAGTGCTATAAACACTATCTCCCACAGGCATCTCATATTAAGGGAGAGTAATTATGGACATACAAAAGGACAACCCTGAGGTATTCAGAAAGCAAAATTAAGTTGAAAAATTTTAGCTAACTAAATGCCTAACATTTAGAATAACTGTCATCAGAAAAGATTAGAATAAAAACTGGTTTTGCTGCCTTGGGGGCTGGGCTCAGTTACATCTGCTGGGTCCCCGTTTGGTGTCAGGTACCAAACAAGGTGTTTTGCCAACACGTTCTCATGTACTCTTCAAAACCTTCTTTTTTGGTTGATCACCACTTTAAACAGTAGATTATATTTAAAAACCGAGATAAAGAGACATGGACTAACAGAACCAGGAATTAGACCCAGGTCTCCATGAGTTCAAAGCTTGCGATTGCCCTTTTAGTAACATATTTCAGAGAACAAATGTAATTTATGATGCCAGACAAATAGGCATTACAGTACATAATTATTCCACTCTGACCTCAATTAAGCTACCGAATTCCTATGCTGTAATTCTTAGCCATTTGAAAGACTAACTTCAATGATGCCATTTATCTTTCCAATATTACTGGGGCCTCTCGTTGTCTATAATCGTATTTCTCAGAAGGGAATCTGCGGATTCTACTGAGGGCTCCACAGAACTGATATTATATAGAATTACTGAAAAATAATCTTGAAGACATTCTAAAAATTTTAAGCAATAAATGCCATTTACTAAATGAATACTGTGTGCCTTGAAATATGCTAATATGCTCTATATACATATTATTCATCTATATACATTTGATTCCCAGGCCCACCACCGTTTTCATTTTATAGAAACTTGCCCATGGTCCCACAATTGTTTTGGGAAAGACCTGAGATTTAACAGAGGTCCAGTAGACTTTCAGACCAGTGCTCTTAACTACTTTCTATCAGGTCTCCCTTGTTTGAAAGATAAAGGTATCAAGATTTAGAGAACTCACCTAGCCCGCTGTCACTTAAATAGTAAGTAATAAGGATGAAAACAATGCAATCATTCCACACATCGTCAAATTTTCTTTAGACAACACTACCTTCTCCCCAAACAAGATAAATTCAATGTTAAAGACACAAAAGCTCCAAGATACCATCAGAGAAAAGGGGTCAAAAGTGTTCATTAGACAGCATTATACAATAACAACTGCTAGTTTTACTCACGATTTACTATGTGTCAGGAGCCATGCTAACCATTTTGCTACATTATCTTATTTAATCCTCCTGACCAATTTTAAAAGGCTAAAAGAGGTTAATTAGGTTAAACTTTAGGCTCACATCTAGATTTCCATAGAGAAGTGAATACTTAGGCTATATTTTTAAGCAAATAGTTTAAAAGTTAGCATAGGTTGGCTTCTCCAGAAATTAAATCATTTCTAATCTCGTGTTCACCTTAAATCTATACATCTCTAAAATGAAAAGTTATCAACACATCCATCAGGTACTACATAAGAGATGTGAATGCAATTTGGTTTTGCAATATAAACACTACCCGAATCCCGTAATATCATAATTCCTTCACTTCAAAGATGTTCTGCAATGCTATCATCCTATTTAGATTTATTTAGATCACTAATTCATTCCTCATTTAAATAAACTAAAACATGAAATCTGCAAACCATCAAAAAACAGAAATGCTGAAAATTTTTCCAGCAATATTATATGAATCAACCGTTCAGAATGTTTAGTGAACAATTATGTTTTCTGATAGCTAATAGAATTCTGTTGAAAGACTGAGTTTATTTTAAATGAATTCAGATTATTTGCATATTTTTCTTATTTTCCAAGTAAAATAATATATGAAATCTGTGGCATACATAACATGGTATCTGAATACATTTTATATGAACAAGGCTTTCATTCTAATCACAGAAAAATAAAACTTTAGATTTTTACACATAAGAGTAATAGGTGTTACACATATTAATGTAAAACCATTTTCATCAATCTTACTTTACCAAAACCTAATCTCCAACCAAAAGGTACAGATTAATTGCAAGGAGAATAAGAAATCTGGCATCTTAATCTAAAAAACTGAAGATAAAACATGTATGTAGAAATTAACAAAACAAAAAAGCCTAATGCTACTTAGCTTGCACTAAAATCATGAAAATGGGGGAAAAACCATAAAACAAGAAAAAAAATCCTAGTTGAGGCAACTGAAACAAATTTACAACTTTTCAGAGCTCAAAGAAAGAATTACCAATGGATATGCATACCTCTTACTCATATCTGGAAAAACACATGGCATATTTTGGAATGGGAGAAAGCAGCAAGAACACAAAAAGCATTCAACCCCTTAAGCTCAGTTCACATAGGGGTGAGAGCCCTCTATTTCCTAATAAGAGAACTGCATTTTTTTTTCATGTAAAGGCCTTTGGTTTCTAGAATATTTTCACAACCCTCTTATTGAAAATGTCACAACAGCCTGAGTACAACTTGAAAACATACTTGCTAAATATGGCCATATAAATAAATAAGACAATATGAACTGACGTTATTCAGAATTATCCTACTGAATCAAGAATAAATAAGTTCTAATTTCGGTGGAAAATGAAGCTTTCATTTCCTTTGTGAAAACTATTTTCTCCAACCTTTGGACAATGTGAAAGCAATAACTTACTGGATGATAAAGCATGTGACACCCAGGCAACTGTTAAAAAATTCAGTTCCAAACTACCTACCCCTTCTTGTTTAGTGAAGAGATTAAGGCAATCACTCAAAGCTACACAAGTTTCTCTAGAAGCTTCAGAGACAACTTCAACTTTCTGAAGAAATGATGGAAGCGTTTCTATAAATAAGAAAAAATAAATACAATGAGTGGGATTTTAAGTAATCTTAAAGTAAGACCACAAACATTTTTGTATCTACTGACTTCATGTTTCCTTCCAGCCGCCTTAAACAAAGCAAATAGTATGTTCCATGGGCATCATTAGGGGCCTACTACTTGCAGGGCACATAAACTGGTACAGAAGAAGAAAGGATAAAGCCTTATCCTAGAAAGGCCTATATTCTACAAGGAAAAGAGCTGGGACTAAAAAAAAAGTTTATAGGAATAAATAATATAATAGTTAAGCAAAGGAGCTGATAAGGAGGACTGATAGCACTGGCTATAAAACATTAACATTTCCTTTCATTATAATCTATGCCAGATAAATAATTTTATTCAAAAGCAAAGTGCTAAAAAGACAAAAATAATTCTGCAGTTGATATGATGGCTAATGTTTCTGGAGGTGGCATTAACTCAACTTCCTTTAATCACTATTTGGATAAATGTTTGGCATAAATAAGTTTTTACACCCTCAAAAATGTGTCCCTATGGAGGGCCAGCATCTTTTAGTGTATGTTTAAAGTTGGGAACAAAGAATGATAACATCATTATCTACCTAATCCCCTAGAGAAAATCTTAGTCCATTTATCCATTACCAAAACCCCCAAAATAGGAAGCAGAATGTTGGCAAGTAAAAGCTACAAAATGCACACACATCATTTGCACAAAGCCTCCTCTCCCATCACCAAATTAGTGCAAAAATGTACGTAAGTTGAAATAGTTTTGGACTTTAAATTACACATTGAGATCCTTTAAATCTGTTCCTTCCATTAAATAAAAATCATAATATTAAGAAAGCTTTTAATCTCTAAAAATAACTTAAAGACAATTAAATTTGGAGCAACCTTTGTAATTCAAATAATCTTGATATACTTCAAGCACTGATCTTAAACATGGTTAAGTAGTAAGGTTAATAAACAAAAGCAATTAAGTAAATCCAAATATCAGCAATTTGCAATTATTAGGCATAAGCAGTAGGTCCCATCACAAAACAAAAATTCAAATGGGAAACAGAAATTAAATCTATCAAGAACATATAACAAATTGTTTACAGTTATTATTTCTAGGTGATAAAATGGTGGCAATTGTATTTTTTTTTTAATTTTCCAAATTTTATAGGAATGTGACTTATTTTAGCAAAGAGAAGTCCTTTTCTTGCAAAAGTTGTTTCTTACAACTGAGGCACAAGTGGGCAACAAGAGGAAAAGGTCAGAGTGAATGAGGTATGAGCAGCCTTTCATTCATGTCTGTATATGAAGATCAAATGACAAGTCAGCATCTTTTTCATTTCATGGGATATAGTTTCCTAGTGTTAGCTATTCTTAGTATCATCCAAAAATGGAAAACTTCTATATTCTAAAATAAATTTGATGTCACATACTTTATTTTTCAATTAGAATCTTTGATACACATTGTGAAGATTTATTCTGTATTTCATTGCTAGGTAGCAGAGAGAACCATATGCCAGATGCCACACGATTTAAATAGTACCTCAACAGATGTCTCACACAGAGCTGTGGACAGAGTACTGTGAGGAGATGTTAAGGAGAAATCGACACAGCCTCTGCCTTCAGTTTTCTGGGTAATCTAGTAATTTTCCACTTCCGTGGCACAAATGACAAGAAGATGGAAGCATAGTCATTCGTGGATATATTTCTCTTTGTCAAATACCATTATATGCTTAATCATCTCCAAGTCTATGTTTTACATATTTCACATGTTAGATACTTACTGATCAGTATAAAACAAACATTAAATGTCAAAATAAAGTTTCAGGAACACAAGTTAAAAAAAAAAACTGATTCTGCAAGCTTTCCAAAGATATTCTGAAAAAACATACATTGTTTTCGTGAGAATCCATATTGAGAAAATGTCAAATCCTTTTGTCTAAAACAGTCAAAAGTTACCTAATTTCCCCGACAACCTAATGTTCCAACAAGATTTTGAAATTCCTATTAACTTTAATGCACAGTGACACCCTGATCTGGACTGATGAGCTCTGGCATATCCTGTAGGGCAAAGAGGCCAGTTGGTCCACACTGGCATGCTTCTTATTCAATGATGTTTGCATATTGTTATATAAAAGGGAAAAAAAACCTGCTAAGCCTCTACATGTTACCAACTGGAAGTCACTGCAAATATGTTTTAGCCAGCTGATATTTACAGACTAAATTACTATAAATAAATGCAAAAAGGCCAGTGTGTTATCATATTTGGCCTATAAGAACTGAACACTTAATTTTAATGGGAAAAGTTATTTTTTGTGCTAAAAATAGTTTTCAACTTAGGAAAGACGCTGGATCATATGTGAAAAGTTTAATTTTAGAGATACATGTATAAAAAGCTTACAATCTGTCATTTTCATAATTACACTGCATAATTTTTAACTGGTTAAGTTTTATTAAAACTGTTGGGGAAATACTTGTGTCTTGTTATGTTAACAAAGTAAATGGATGATTTCTATTGTTCTCCTAATGAAAAAAATATCTACAATCTTTAGCCTAACACTTAAGACACTCTATAAACTGAATCAGTTTTGTTTTCCTGGAAATATCTGTCTTCCTAGAAATATTCTACTTTACTACCTCCAAACCTTTGTTCAAGATGTTCCCTCTTCCCTGAATATGGGAAATAATAATTAGTTATATTTGAAAGTTTCCTCCCTTAACCAAAACATTTTTCCCCCCAAGGCCAAGTTCAAATGCCGTCCTCCCCATGAAGCCCACAGGAGGGGAGAAGCTATCATTCCATCTCACAAAGCAAAGAGGCAGGGTCCTGTGAAGGGCCAGACCCAGTGAAAGCGGAAATGGAAAAACCACCCTTGGGCTCAGGAAAGCAGTGAAGGGCATTCTGTGCCTATTGCTCTGGGTGGGAATCATAGGGAATAGAAATACCTAGCCTGTGGTACCCCTAAGCAAGAAAATCCAATTTAAAAACTATTAGCCTGCAACCAGAAAAATGTTTACTGCCTCAACAGAAACACACAAAACTACTGCGTAGAGACACTTCCATAATCCAGGAGGCAGAAAAATAAGCCCCACTGAAGGTGAGCTCTCAACAAGTTAGAATCCATTGGGAGGAGAAACAATCCATCCTAAGGGACATTTATCAGACAAAAGAATTAGCTCCACAATAATTTGTAAGAACATTCTGAAAAAGGCTTTACATTTATATGCTTAAAATATTAGAAATAAAATTATAAGTATATAAAATACGAAAGAACATGTCTTTATGGAAAAAACTAAGACCTTAAAAAAACATCACCTAGAATTTCTAGAATTGTTAAATACAGTCACAAGGATTAGAAAGTCAAAGGATTAAACAGAAAAAGAGATCCAATTGAGAAACCACTAGAAAAGAGATCTGAGAAATTATTCAATCTAGCATAGAAAAATAGAAACAGAATGAGAAACTTAAGAGGCGGGAGATAAATAAAGAAGGTTCAACACATGTCTGAGGAGTTCTGGCATTAGAGAATAGAAAGAAAGAAGCAGCAAAATTTGAAGAGATAATGGCTAAGGATTTTCCTGGAGTGAAGAAAGATATGAGTCTTTAAATTAAAAACACAGTCCCAGTGAAATGTTCATTCACTGAATCAATAATTTCAGTGAGATGCTGATTTTGTTTCAACAAAAATTGTTCAAATTGTCCGACAATTTGAAACCTAGAGACAATAAAACTGTAAAACACCAAAGACAAAGTGAAGGTCTCTGAAGAAACAAGGGAACATTTTTTAAAGACACCAAAGAAATCATCCCTAGAATATCAGAAGCCAGCAGAAGTTGGGATCCCTTCTTTAAAAAGCTAATGGATGCTAACTATGACCTAGTGAGAATGAAATACAGATTAGGTAAGACAGATTCTATCACTCATTGACTCTCAATAACAGTACTCAGATATTCACCTGGAAAAAAAAAAGACTCCAGAGAGAAGGAAGATACATTTTTTAAAAAGGAGCATTAACTGTGGAATCCTTATTGATAAAAGGATACAAAACATTCCACATGCCAATGGCTACTTCCCTGTATGGCTTCTCGCCATAGGTCTCATTGACTTGTATATCCTTACGCTTACTACCTTGACAGAACAAATTTAGTACTTGTTCCTCCCTGAGTTCAAGAGAAATAAGAAATAAATGTATAAGCTAGGTGAGCAGGTCATTCATTTTCACCCCCTTAACAACACACACAGAGCGCCCATACATGCTATGCATGGTGTTAAGGTGAAGATAATCAGTGAGTAGTACTTCCTGCCCTCATGGTCATGGAGTCTATATTCTAACAAGAGTGGTAGACAATCAAATATACATATATACACAGAAAGTCTGGTAATTCAAAGAGAAAAATAAAGCAAGGTAAGAGGATAGAAGTGTTAGGGGAATTGAAAGTTTAGACAGGATGAGATATCAGTAAGGGTGCTAGCAGGAAAGAGCTGGTGAACTCAAAGGGAACCTGAAAATAATTTTAGAAGGAGATTATGCACAAAGAGGAGGAGGGTGGGAACTAACACACTGGCACGTGGGATAGTTATGACCCTGGAACAGAAGGGACAGTGCTGATGGCCAGAGTCAGGAGGTTATGTGTGAGTAAAGATCCAGGGAGCTAATGAACTGAGTATCCTGGAGAAAAGCCTTCCAGCCAAAAGGACCGCACAGCCCAGGCTGGAGGCAGCAGTATACCAGCTGCTCTGAGAGATAGCCAGAAGGCAGGTGAGGCTGGAGAGGAACAAGCAGGGGAAACTAGGAGATGAGGACAGAGGTGAAAGGGGATTGGAAGGGTTTGCAGGCCACTAGAAAGATCTGTCTCTCATTCTGAGATGACCTGGGAGCTACTGGGTGTTTTTAGTAAAGGACATATACAATGCTGTTTCAAGGGGATGCCTGGAGCAGAGACAATCAGGGCAAGGGACAGTTAGGAGGCTGTTTTAATAGTTCAAGTGGGAGACGGTGGTGGTTTGGATCAGGGTGGCAACAGGGAAGGGGGTGAAAAGTGTGTTTACTCAAAGCCTAGGATTTTGAGGAAAGAGTTTTAAGTGGATTAACAAAAATGCATTTCCTTTAAGATTATTTCTTTTAAATAGCTTTTACAAGTCTTTTAAATCAATATCTTTACCCAGGGATTCACTATATACACAGAGCAACATGCTATAGTATATGCATTAAAGCTGGCATGTAACTAGTATATTTTCTTCGGAAGTAATTTAGCAATATATATCATAGGCTTAAAATGTTAATATGTTTCACCCACTATTCCAACTTCAAAGAATCTTATGGTAATAAAGTCATGTGATCAAATATAAATGCCAGTATAACATGACTTACAATGGCCAAAAACTGACTACTGCCTCAGGGTAAATTTAGGGTTATATGGGAAAATCGACTGATGGCATCAATTTCAAAGCCTTCCATTTCAAGACTTCAAGATGTCTTCCAAAAATTTTATTAGTTTGGGCGATTTGTTTTTGCAACCAGGCTTTTGGTAAAAATAAAATAGAAATTTCAATATTGTATTTGTTGAACCCTGAATGATGTGTTTGACACACACACATAAATTTTGGCATTCACCTAGACAGGAATTAGGTTTAAGGTCCATTGAAAACTGAAGTATTTCAGTTGAGGACATTTTGGACTGAAGACATAGTTTTGGTCAAAAATGTTTATGGGGATCATGTGAGAGAATACAGTCGGGCTAACTTTGGAGGGTGTGGCTTACACTTTTTTTATTTAACAACAGTGCAAAAGCAGTATTCACTCAGTACAAACCGCACTTTGAATTTCCAGTCGGGATCTTTTCCTGAGCCCCTGATCCGCAGTGGGGTCCTCGCCGGGGCACTGGGCAGTGGCAGCCCATCAGCCACGCGGCCACCATGCTGAGCAGCCAGCAGCGGAGGACCGTCCTGCACTCTGCTTGGGGCCACTCTGCTTTTCATTTTCAGTACGATATTCAGTAAGTTTTGCGAGAGTGTCAGCACTTTTAAAAAAAATAGTCTTCGTGCCAGATGATTTTGCCCAACTGTAGGCTAAGGGAAGTGTTCTAAGTGTGTCCAAGGTGGACTAGGCTAAGCTATGATGTTGGGTAGTTTAGGTGTATCAAATGCATTTTTCAATTTATGATATACTCAACTTACAATGGGTTTATTAGGACATAACACCATCCTAAGATGAGGAAGATCTGTAATTGTAAATAAAGCCGAAAAAATCAGGTTGTGATGGGCAATGATGGTCCTGAGATACCAGGATAAAGATTGTGAATTTTACTGCAAAATTACAAAGACCGATAAAAGTTATTTCAATGGAACATTTTTGTGATCTAAAAAGTTCCTTCTAAAATTAATCTGGCAGCAATTATGCAGCCTTTCACAAATTTGAATTGGAAGAGTTCACAAATTTGAATTGGAAGAGCTCCTGAAAGTCTTCTAATTCAATTCCCTTTAAGGATGGAATGCAAGGGTCCCAGAGGCAGGGAGGCGAGAGGGGAGGCTGCAGTAATCTGGATTTGAGGTGGTACAGAGCTGAAGTATTATGGTGCAAGTTGGAATAAGAAGGAAAGGAGCTGAGTCTTAAAGTTCATAGTTTTGTACTAAAATGCAAGACAACTAATAATCAACCACAAGATATGGGCTGTGTCCATAAACATTTAAATTTTACTACAGTTTGGAGCAGGATGTGTGCCTATCAGCTTTCTTCAATAAAACACATGGTGCAGGATGATTCTGTAGAATTATCCTTTGGCATGAAGAGCAACTCACTTACCTTCAACCCTCCAATTCCATTCATTAAATCACCTTTATCCCAATTATTATTTATATAAAAATGCAGACTTATCTAAGCCCATCTTTCAAAAAGTAATGTTTATTATCATTTGTGTGTAAGTCCATTGAATTTTATTATAGATACATGAAATAGGGTTATCAAATCATAGCCAAACATCTCAAAGTTTCCCAGATAGCACTGTCCAAAATGAAATCTCTTTTTTCTGGTATAGCATACTATTCATATCTAAGAGCACAAATGATGTGTACCATCACTATAAGTGACATGTCATACAGATAATCCAAACAAAGAGATTTGACTCCACGTTTGGAAAAGCAACAATTTGGCTGTAGTTCTGATATAATTTCTTCTTTGGTCCAAGTTAAAGGAATTAATCTTTGTATTTTATCTAACGCCACACAATTACTACATCTTTAAAATGTTGCTGATATTTCTTCTTACTTTTGATGGTTCAACTCTGTGAATATACTACAAACTACCACATGGTGGACTTCACATGGCTGCATTTTAGGCTCTGTGAATTATATCTAATGAAGCTGTTGTTTTAAAAGTCCTTCAAGGAGGGATTAAAAATGGCAGTGTGAGAGGTGAGACAGAGACCTCCTCCTAAAACCACATATTATATGAAAATATAATTAATACAACTAATCCTGAAAGAACAACAGGAAAGAAAGCTGCACCAGATGGCATACACCTGGAGGAAAGAACAGACCTCACGGAATGGGGTAACATACCAAAGCTGTGACCTGGAGAGACCCAAGCCCTTCCCAACCCCAGCTCACCGGAGGGAGGAAGAGAAACAGAGCAGGGAGGGAGTGGAGGCCTGGGACTGCTGAACACCTAGCCCTAGAGATCTGCTCTGGGACCACGAACGTACATTTCATCGTGCTCTGGTGATTAGTGTGGTTGGAAAGCAAAGATAGATGGAATACCTGGAGAGACTGAGATTCCAGCTGCTTGTGGAAAACAGGGACCCATATCCGGGTGATCTGGGCGGGCAGTCTGAGAGACTTCCTAAAAGCAAGAGGGCTGATAAAGGGGCAAGGACTGCACAAAGCTTACTGCTCAGGAGAAAAGACAGGTAAACAAAACTGTCCAGGTGCAATCTGCCCAGCAGGTTGGGAACTTTCATGACCTTCAGGCACTCCATTCCCCTGGCTGGCTACGCAGTTCCAAGGCCCCCCACCATGATACGCAGCATGCTGCACCTACCCCTCCCCCCGCCTCCCCCCCGCCCCGCGCCAGCCCTCACCTGGCTTGCAAACCAGAAGTCCCTGCCCTGGCATCAGGCCAGCCAGAGGGAAGCCCCACCTACAGCAGCTACAAACGCAAAGCACAGAGGCTTACACTTGTGTGTTCGGCCCACTGGTTCTGACAGTGAAGACAGGCACAGCAGCTGGGAAGCAGAAAACAGCTCTTTCCTCCCCCCAAGCACCAGCACCACTCCCCTGTGACCCCAGCATTGCTCCAGGGGCTGAGCAGCTCCAGAGAGTAGAGCTTCTGGGTACCAGAGGGTGCCACATACAAATATGAAATGTCAAAGGAACCTGGTTCAAGGCAAAATCTCAACAACACCAGAAAAAGGGTCAAGTGAGACTGAACTCATCAATCTTCATGAAAGAGATTTCAAAATAAAAATCATAAACATGGTCCTGGAGGTACAGAAAAATATTCAAGAACTCAGGAATGAATTTAGGATGGAGATCCAATCGTTGAGGAACACAACGGAGGGTATTAAAAGCAGATTAGATATGGGGGAGGAGACGATAAATGAAATAGAAATTAGAGAAGAGGAATATAAAGAAGCTGAGGCACAGAGAGAAAAAAGGATCTCTAAGAATGAAAGAATACTGAGAGAACTGTATGACCAATCCAAATGGAACAATATTCGTATTACAGGGGTACCAGAAGAAGAAGAGAGAGAAAAAGGGATAGAAAGTGTCTTTGAGGAGGTAATTGCTAAAAACTTCCCCAAACTGGGGAAGGAGATAGTCTCTCAGGCCATGGAGATGCACAGATCTCCCAACACAAGGGACCCAAGGAAGACAACATCAAGACATATAATAATTAAAATGGCATAGATCAAGGATAAAGACAGACTTTTAAAAGCAGCTAGAGAGAGAAAAAAGGTCACATACAAAGGAAAACCCATCAGGCTATCAACAGACTTCTCAGCAGAAACCTTACAGGCCAGAAGGAAGTGGCATAATATATTTAATGCAATGAAGCAGAAGGGACTTGAACCAAGAGTACTTTACCCAGCAAGGTTATCATTTAAATTTGAAGGAGGGATTAAACAATTGTCAGATAAGCAAAATCTGAAAGAATTTACCTCCCACAAACCATCTCTACAGTGTATTTTGGAAAGCCTGCTATAGATGGAAGTGTTCCTAAGGTTAAATAGTGGTAAGCAGATGTAATAAAAAGGTATAGACAAAGAGTACAGAATATGGTATCTAATATATAAAGAATGGAGAAGGAGGAAAAAAAGGAGGGGGGGAAAAAAAGAACCTTTAAATTGTGTTTGTAATAGCATACTAAGTGAGTTAAGTTAGACTCTTAGATAGTAAGGAAGTTAACCTTGAACCTTTGGTAACCACGAATCTAAAGCCTGCAATGGCATTAAGTATATACCTATAGATAATCACCCTAAATGTAAATGGACTGAATGCACCAAACAAAAGAAATAGAGTCACCAAATGGATAAAAAAACAAAACCCAACTATATACTGCCTACAAGGGACTCACTTCAAACTCAAAGACATACACAGACTAAAAGTGAAGGGCTGGAAAAAGATATTTCATGCAACTAATAGGGAGAAAAAAGCAGGAGTTGCAGTACTCGTATCAGACAAAATAGACTTTAAAACAAAGAAAGTCCAAAGAGATAAAGTAGGACATTACATAATGATAAAGGGGTCAATCCAACAAGAGGATATAACCATTATAAATATCTATGCACCCAACACAGGAGCACCTATATGTATGAAACAAATACTAACAGAATTAAAAGGGGAAATAGAATGCAATGCATTCATTCTAGGAGACTTCAACACTCCATTCACTCCTAAGCACAGATCAACTAGACAGAAATAAGTAAGGAGACAGAGGCATTGAACAACACATTAGAACAGATGGACCTAACAGACATCTACACAACTCTCCACCCAAAAGCAGCAGGATAATTTCTCAGATTCAGAAAGACATATGCACCCCTATATTTATTGCAGCACTATTTACAATAGCCAAGATATGGAAGCAACCTAAGTGTCCATCAGTAGATGAATGGATAAAGAAGATGTGGTACATATACACAATGGAATACTATTCAGCCATAAGAAAGAAGCAAATCCTACTATTTGCAACAACATAGATGGAGCTGGAGGATATTATGCTCAGTGAAATAAGCCAGGTGGAGAAATACAAGTACCAAATGATTTCCCTCATTTGTGGAGTATAACAACAAAGCAAAACCGAAGGAACAAAACAGCAACAGACTCACAGAGTCCAAGAAGGGACTAGTGGTTACCAAAGGGGAGGGGAGGGGGAAGGGGACTGAGGGGTATTATGATTGGCACACTTGGTGTGGGGGGGATCATGGGGAAGACAGTGTAGCACAGAGAAGGCAAATAGTGACTCTGTGGCATCTTACTATACTGTTGGGCAGTGACTGCAATGGGGTATGGGGAGGACACAATAACATGGGTGAATGTGGTAACTACATTGTTTTTTCATGTGAAACCTTCATAAGAGTGTATATCAATAATACCTTAATAATAAAAAAAAAGTCCTTTGAGGATGAGGAGTGCTAAATAATATAATATTCCACCCTGGGATTAATAATTAAAATCACTTAACTGCTGCCTTTCTCAAAGCTATCATTGCTAATAGATATAAATGTTTTTGGAACTGAAGTAAAGGGATGCCCAAGGTACATCTGGACAGATACATGCTATTTATGCTTAGTTTACTCTAATATTAACATTTCTTCATGTTCTCTGGGTACATAAAACTTTGTAAATAAGAGATAAATAAAAGAATCCATTGAGGGAAACTAGTTTATGATTAAAAATAATAGTTAATCATAAACTCATAAACAACTATATCAATTCTATTTTAGTGGAGTTATTTGTAAACACATCACAGCCAATGTCGAAAGCAACTATTAGGAGTCTAAAGCTGAAGAAGCGTGATCATTTTTTAAATATACAGAGTAACAATATTTTGCCAATATTTAATTTTTGTGTTGGACTTTGTATTGGATGCTGTTTTGATCTTTGGAGTATTTATAGTCAACTTCTGATAATGCTGAACTATTTCAAGAGTTACTGTTGAAAGATAGATTAATTATTAGACAAGTTCATGTATAAATCCACAGATTCACAAAAGGCCAAGACCTGTAAATAACCAAACCCTTCATTTATAAGTGGGGGAACTGAGCTCAGAGAAGTTAAGTATACTGTTCACAGTAACAACCGGTAAGGGGCAGAGCAAAGACTCCAACCCAAAAGAGACTAACTCCAAAATCCAAGTCTACTGGGATTCATAAGCAGAATTCTTATTACATAGGCAAAATAGATTTATAGCCCCCAAATGCTTTGTTTTTTTCTTAAAATAAAACATTATTAATCTATAAACCAAGCCTCCTTCTTGGGTAGATACTTCAAAATACTTTTTATCAAACAGAATTCTGAATTCAAAACAAAAAATTACCTAAAATGTACAGTCCACCAAAACTACAAAGGGTCAACATCTATGATAATGGGGTGTGTTAAAAGGTGGGGTTTCTTTGTGGTTTTAAAATATTTTTTGGTTTTATTTTTACCTTTAGTCATGTCACACTCCTTAATCATTTTGAGAAAGCTGGAAATTTCCCTATCTAGTTTCTGTTGGCATGTTTGTGCTTTCTGGAAAAAAAAAAAGACAAAATTAAACTAATAAAGGATTTTTACATTACATATGCTTTGATGTTTCTTTTAAAACTTTTAGTTCATAGGTTGATACAGTAATTGAGACATACTCCTAACAGAGAAAAAGAAGGTGAGAGAAAATTTCCCTGGAAATTGAACATTTAATCACATAAGGATTAATAAAAATAAATATTTCTAAATTCTAAATACATGCAATATCTGTCATGTAGATACCATACAACTATATTATTTCAAATAAATCATTCTGAGTTTTATTTCTCTGATTTATTAACACTTCTGGTAGACTTGATTAAATTCATCAAGGAATTAAAAATGCATTCTTTAAAAACTGTTAGTTTAAATAAAATACAGACGGTACTAACATTTAGAAACCGTAAGCTAATTTTCATTCAGCAATCTAAGTGCACACAGCCCCCACATAATCCGACATTTTCTTAGTAAGTCGAAGCCTATAAAATAAGGCAAAGTTAATTATAGAAAGCATTCTTCCTTGTAATCTGAAATTCCTACTTTTAGATCCCTAAATGCAAAACATAAATTTAGTTTCATGATGTAATTTGAATCTCATCTTAGTATAGATTTGGAAGTCCAAAATAATCCATTTATTGACAATGAAAATTTGAAGTTTCTTTTATTTGTATTTTACCTTTAAAGAGGTAGGAAGAATAAGCAAGAAAATTATCATTGTAAGTTGGTTGGTTATGACAATGAAAAGTATTTATTCTGAGACCTTTGATCTCTTTAATATTAGGAACACACCATCATAGGTAGAATAATAAATTTAGCCTTATGAATCTTCCCTACTTTGTACTCCTAACCTCAACTGGCTCATCACTAAGCATTTTTGCTCCCCCCAAATCAGACTTATGTGCCAAGGTGACATAGGTAAGTACCCTTTTCTCCTTTTTCAGCTTATAAATTTTTTAGTGTTTATGAAGCTCAGGTCAGCCACAGTGGAATTATTCATGGTACCAGGCAATGTTACATTAGTGACAGGCAATGTTCTCTTTAAAATGTGTTACTCTGTTCTGAGAGTTCTAACGACATAAGAATATAATTCATGTTTATTTTTTTGGAGAGGGAGGTACCTACACCATGCAATTTAAAACACCACAGAAAGGGAAATGGTATGCTGGATAATTTTTTCAGACATAACCTGTGAACAGAGGTTAAGGGCAGGGAAAATGTTGATCTGGAGGCACTAAAAACATGCACCACAACCCAATATATCACTCATAATTTATTAATAGAAAAATCATCATTTCATTTCCCTCCATACATATTTAATACTCCTATCCATGCGCAAGACAGTATTACTGTTTTCTCTTTCCGTCTCTATGGCGAAAGTTAGCTGGATGCATGAAAACAAGCACTGGCTTCATATCCATGCTGGGAATGTGTAAGAAACAACAGCTCTTGACATGGTACCTAAAGATGAGAGTCACTCCCCACAGCACTGTCTCCAAACACGTGGATCACATTCCTCTTCCCTTGGCATGTCTATCTAACAGTTACCAAAAAAAGGTTTCCCTGATTGATGATTTACTTGTTTTAAATAGTATATCATAGGTCAACCGGAGATGATTTGATCTACATATACTGTTTTATACTTGGGTACAGTGTATCTTCTGTTCTAAACAGTTAGTGCCATTTAATTGGTACTAAAAAGAACACAAAGAGGTTATTAATACAATAAAATACAACATGTTCTCCTATTTGCTGTAATTTCCCTTATATTATGAAAAACCTAAAAATCTATTTGTGAAGGTTGATGCCTGGGAGTTTTCTGCAGAGCCCAGTATGGTGTCCGTTCTTGACTTCTACGCCAATCACTTTAAGTCAGGGAGTCTTTGGATTTTATTTATTCTACGTAAATGGGATCCCGCTATGAGCAACGTTCTAATACCCAGTCTAACTGTGACAGTATTTTAAATCCAAGTTGTGTGGGCATGAACACAAGCACAGGACCACACCCACTGACAGGGGGCCAGCAGGTCAGAGGCACCCAGGTGAGAGCTGCGCCACATTCACAACGCAGGGATCCTGCCCTCCATCTGCCCGCCCAGGTTTCAGCTGCTGGCTTTGTTAGATTTAAGTTGATGTTAAACTACTTTGTGAACCCTGGTCTACAGGGCAACTCAGACATGTGTATCAAGGCGGTGGGCATGTTGTGGACAGGGTGGAAGAGAGGTCGTTATTTCCAGGCTATTTGTTACAAACAAGTCTCATTTGGTTAATGAAGAACAGAAGCACACTTTCTATTCAGCAATAAAAAGGAACAAACTACTGAAACCCAGCATAATAAGTGAAAGAAGGCATGCACCCAGGGCAAATACCGTATGATCCCATTATGTGGAATTCTAGACCAGGCGAAACTGACAGGGCCTATAACACCAGAAAGCTGCGCCTGAGATAAAGGTGGAGGGGACTGTCTGGCAGGGGACACAAGGGAATTTACACAGGGTAGATACATTTATCAAAACACGTCAAACTGAAGATATAAAATGCATTGATTTTCTTGCATAAAATCTGTACCTCAATAATATACATTTAAACTTTCAAAACAACAAAGTATAGAACACTAATAACTTTCCTCTTCGCAGAAAACAGCCAGTATTGCAAGTGCTGTGACTCCAGCACTCATCTCCAGGTCTTCCTAACCCCCATCAAACCCATTTCAGGTACAACCTCTACTCCATCTTCCCTCAAGCTAAGTCAACCCATAGAACATTTATTTCTGGTATCTGGTGATTATTATGACCCTTCTCTGTAATCTTCTTAATGTTTTATTTTGCAATATATATTTACACAAAGTGAAAAACAAAAAATGAAAGGATATGAGGTAGGCATATGAGGGAGAACTGCCTATCAGTCCTAGAGTCCCTTTTACCCCCACCCTCCCCAGCCTCAAAGCAACAACTCCTAAGAATTTCTCATCTCCCCAGGGATGATCTAAGCCTACACAAATTTGTATGTCCATCCCTGCTTTTCTTTCTCCCAAGTAGTAGCATATCAGACAGACCATTTTATACCTTGCTCTTTTCACTTAATTTTAAATCTTATATACCAATAAATATATCAATATTTAGAAATCTGCTTCATTCTTGTATGGATGTACCAATCTATTTATTGGTCCTATGTTGATGTACATTCATCTTTCTGTACATTCATTTTAAATAGGAATCACTCTTAAGTCAGGGAACTTTGTGTTCATTACTTCTTATAGCACAAAGTTCAGATCCTATAAAATCAAGATATCTTCAACAAATAAAACCCCCACTTTGCTAGTACCACCCCAAATTTAGAAGCCTATTCCAGTTTTGCCCAATAGAACTTTCTATGATGATGGAAATATTCTCTACCTGCACTGTCCAAAGTGGCAGCCACATGTGACTACTGGGCATTTGAAATGTGGCAAGTGAAAATGAGGAACTGAATTTTTAATTTAATTCTAATTAGTTTGAATGTAAATAGCATATGTGTCTAGTAGTTATCATATTGAATATAGTTCTATACCATTACTATGCATGAATTTTCTTCCAATTTTTATTTCTGAAATATCTTCAAGTTGCTATGAGGCCAATACTTCCATGATATGTCTTATACTTTTCTCCCTAGAGGCCTAACCTCAAAGCAAGGACAAGCAGAGAGCTAAGAGAAAATGTTTTAAGTTTTAGGAGGCCCCATTTTGGGTAGAGGTAAAATGAAACCAGAAGTATTATATAACATTGTCACTTTTTCAGTGTGGACATTTTTTTCAAATTCCTTATAGGTCATCTTAATAGTCTAAAAGCACATTGCAGAAATAAGGTTAGTTTTATAATAATTCAGATGGTTTTAGAGAATTCCAATCCTAGAGTTCCTAATTTCCTTTAGAAAATCTACAGACATCTAGAATAGATCTGTTTTACAAATGAGTCCCAGAATTTCATTACAACTTAAGCACCCATGGACCAAGGGCATTCTGGAGCCAGCCTACCTACCACAAGCTACAGTTCAATATACTTCAAAACTGATTTTTGACTTTACCTATTTTGGACCAACCTTCAGAAGCTGAGACAGAGCCAAGATTCACAGAATTAGCATTCAAATTCTGTGGGAAGGAGAGGTCTATAACCTGCAAAACCTTAAAGTGTATAACACTGGCTGAAACTCACTGACTTCAGGAGCTATAAAGCCCAGAAGGCAAAAATTTCATGGTTTTAAAGTTAACACAGGAACACAATGTTCAAATGAGTCAAATAAAAGGTACAGTTGAGGTTGGTAACATGAAAATTTGAAAACTATGCTAAAGAAGGAATGTTAAAAAAAGAAAGTTTTTAATGATATGTGAGTTAGTATACTTTTATTTTACCTATAGCTTCGATTAAAAGGTCTTAAAATTACCATAATCCTTGGAAAGATATGGTATGCACTGTAAGTCCTTCCAGATTTTATTATTTACCTTATATTCAAAGTAATAAATAGGGAGGATTTCTTGTCTGAGAATACTGGCTGAAAGTTAAAAATACTTAGCATAGTTTTAGTTTTTACTTGCTCAACATGATTTGGCCATAGATATCTAAACCTTCTTTATTTACCCAGTTTTAATGTTATTTAGATGTTATTTTTGCAAATTTCACTGATTTGAAAATTATGTTTATGGTTGTCACATTAGATATTAGGGTTTAAAGACAAGTAGTACTGATAAAGCAACTGCCAATCAATTCTGGGGAATGTCTTCAACAAAACATGGAAGAGCTCAAATTCTTTCATGTTCTATCATAAATTAAGATTAGGGATCGAAGGAGTCAAAATCTCTTAAGTTTATGGTTACTTAGTAGAACTCCTTTGGTATTAGCAAACTTAACTTCAGTAAAGTTGATGAGTTTAGAAACAGTCAAATCCTGCAACTACTTCATTTTTTTAAAAAAAGGATTAAATTTAATAGGCAAATTCATATGCTCTGACAGTTATTACATTGAAAATCATCACCCTTTGTAGTTCTAATTTTTCTAAACCCAATTCCCATTTAAAAGGTACAGCTAGAATACTGATGCCCAAATAAATAAATAAATAATAATACCTATCTCATTTCAAGTACATGTGCTGATATTTCCCTCGGGGTATGGCATTCAAGTCACTTCAGAGGAAGGCCTCTCCAATAATTACTGATGGTCCGCCTTACCTCTAATCAATGACATTACACTCTACCAGTGGCTCTAAATGGAACTATTGACCAGGAAAGGTATCTCTATGGTTGCATTATTTAAAGTCTGAAATATGCGGTGAAGTCATAAAGGACAGCAATTCAAGTCATGCATGCTCCCCTCCTGGCATCAGTTTTCAAAGAGAATGACAAAACCTTTCCAAGAGAATGACTACAGCAATGTAAAAATTATAACAAACTACACACAGGCACATGCCCATATCTTTAGGGAACATCTGTAAGGACATTTGATAGTATTACCATAACAGAGACATGATAAATAGCAATAAAATATTTTTTATTAAAGTATTGTTAATATACAACCTTATATTGGTTTTAAATGTACACTGCAGTGGTTCAACAGTCCCCGTGATCAACTTACATTGCGATTGTGAATCATTGTGCCCTTTTATCCCCCTACCCCCACCCCTGCTCCCACCCCAACCCCTCCCCCTTGGTAACTACCTGTCACTTCTCAGTGTAATAGCAATAGAATATTACCGGCCCAAGAGCAATACTATTTATTCTGTTGTCAGATATCTTAATTTCAGAACCTCAAATAAAAAAATTATTGGTAACACTTGAGTGACAGTTATAAAGGTCAGGTTATGTTTTCCTACTTACCTCTAAGGACTGCTTCAAGTCTCCAGCAGAAACTGCATCTTCCTCGTCATCATCAGTCAGCTGGTCCTGGGAACAGTAGTGGGTGCTATAAGCAGAATGCTCTTCTATCGCTTCCAGCCAGTCCTGGAATAATTCAAGGATTTTAATAAAAGTGAGATGCATTTTTACTCAGAAGAGATAATGTGACAACAATCTGGAGAGCATAAAATTTACAAGGAGAAAAAAATATTATGGCCTAAAATAAACAAAAACAAAAAGCGAACAAAGAAATAATGATGCAGGCCTCTTGCCCCTGACATGTCTGGATAAAAAATTTTCCCATTCTTTTAAAAATATTATCTATAAGTTTACATATTAACACTCAAACACATTATAAAAATTAAATAATGGATGGAAACTTTTTCACTCAAAATTATAGGTTCCCGACACTGTTGAATAAGGTATTGTATAATGATGTATCCAGAAACACAATTTTACTAATTTGCAATCAAATTGTAAGAACAAGAAAGTCAGATCATTTTAAGAGAGCCAACAATTGCCCCAATGGTTTAACTTTTATTGCTTTTAAAAAAATCAGGTATTTCACAAAAAGACAGAAGGTTTGCCCTAAAAACACCTGTCTGCCTTTCCCATTTCTTATGGCATTATTCAGGGTCATATCTTAATCATTTTATGAAATGATTAGGCAGTCATGATTCAGATTCTTTTAGGGTTCTTTGTAGGGCCCAAGTTAACCACTTTGGAAAACAAGATTCTTTTAACCCCTTACATAATTTATGAAAAACAAGATAGGTCTACAAATCCTGTTCTGATCTAAAGGAATACAGAGTCTCCATTAAGTAACTGTACTATGAATTTCTGTCAAGGCAACCCCAATTTTCTTGCGTGGGGCCACTGATCAATTTCCCGCACAGGAAGGATGGATGAGTCTACACTGCCACAAATCAGAACACATGGGCTGAAGGCAGGTTCTATCACCTGCAAGCTGTGTGACCCTGGGAGATCACTTCAGTCTTACAGTCTGCAGTTTCCTCACCTATAAACTAAGGGGCAGACTAAATAATCAATTAGGCTTCAATAAAAAATGAGCTAGGGCCCCTGACATTCACAAAATCAAAATGAAAAAAATTATGAACAGAAAATACCTGCAGGTACATGTGGATAAAGAATGAATTCTTAAGCCACATTTCAAAAGCTTCATGTAACTGCCCCCATTTAAAAGGTACAACCAACAAGACTTTAGATGTTATATTGAACCTATTTATGTTTTAAATGTTAAGTTTTATGGAATATAAATAAATCCATAAAATTACCTCTCTTGACTGTTGAAGGCTATTCTTAGGAACCCTGAAGCCATGAACAGTGTCATCAAAGCATTTAATAGAGAAGAGGCAGCTGTCAGTGGCTTTCACCTTGGATATAAAGAAGTCAGTCAGACAACACCATTCATGCACACAAAACAGAACCCTAAAATTATCTACATATAAAATTAAGAGTATTAACATGACTTAATTGAACATTTAAAATACCGATTGATGAAAATTAGGAGAAAATGGATACATTGGTAGTATCAAATGCCTTGTAGTTATCTATGTCAAATCTGGCTCATATTCTTAGTTACTCAAAGTAAGTACCAATAGTCCATTAGGTATGTCGTTTTAGTTTTATCTCTTCTATTAAATATAACTTAGCATGCACTTGGGCTGTAAAATCCTTTAAATACCACAGTTCTGATTTCTTATTCATACTATTCTCCTGAACCTGTTGTTTGAGCAGAGTGGAGAGAATGTCTGAAGTGAGGGTAACAGAACAAATACCAGATAAAGATTGATAAAGAAGGGAAAAGGGAAAGAGGATAAGAAATAATTGCAACTTTTGAAATATAAATGTGGAAAGCAGGGGATTTCAGAATGGAAAAAGACAGATTTTTGCTTCAAGACACTACCAGTTGGTCTCCTTCCCCTCTGACCCTTGCAGAAAACAACTATAAAACCTGGACACAAACGCAACTACCTGCAGGACGGGTGCAAGAAGGAAAGCTGACAGACTGATAGAGACCACACATTCTCTTGGAGGAAAGGAAAGGAGGAACTATGCAACTAAGTTCCATCTCCAAGGTTTTCACATGCATCACACAGTCCACATGGTAACAACATAACAAGCGCTCAAGTGCAAAAACCCAGAGTCTTTCTGTCTTTGAGAATTAAAAAAGCAAAACCAGGGAGTCATAAATACTAGAGAGAGTTGGGTAACCCCCAAGATTTCCCACAAGGAAAGAGGCAAAGAAGGGATCCCCAAACTCTGTCTAGTCACATCTCCAACTAATGCACAGGAGAGACTCAGTCATTTAAATACAACCTAACTGAATGCGGCCCAGAGCTGCTGCCCAAGAAACAGAGTTTACAATCCAAAGCCAGACAAGCAAATGACATGCTAACACAAACGAAACATTTAGTGGAGAAAAATAACAGAAGGCAGAATTTCCAGAACTTAACACTCATAAGAGTAAGGATACAATCCAAAATTACTTGACATATGAGGAAGCAAGAAAATGAACACATTCTCAAAAGAAATTAATTAAAAGGCAAAAACTGTCAGGTTAATAGAGACCCCGATATATACTATCTACAAAAGACAGAACATAAAGATACACACAGGTTGAAAGCAAATGGATAGAAAAAGAGATACTATACAAATAGCATATGAAGGCCTGAATGGTTCTATTAGTATTAGGCAGAATAGATTTCAGAACAAAATTTTTACAGGAGATAAAAAGGGCTACAACATAATGATACAAGGGTCAATTAATCAAGAAGACAGCAAACATAGGTATGTATGTGATCAACAACATAGCAAGAAAACAATGCCACAAGCACAGCTGAAGATTTTAATACCCCTCTCTCAGCAACTGATACAATTAGTCAAAAATCAGCAAAGACACAGAAGATCTGAACAAAGGTACCACCCACCATGACTGAGTATTTACGGAATACTACACCCAACAATAGCAAAATACACATTTTCAATGCATTTACTAGGATAATCCATAAATAAAGCCATCAAGCAGGTCTCAATAAATCTGACATGATAGAAATCCTCTAGGATATATTCAATGACCAAAATGGAATTAAATTATAACTCAAAAACAAGGTAATCAGGAGAACCCCAATTATCTGGAATTTAAACAACATACTTCTAAATATTCATTGATTCAAAAAAGCAATTACAAAAGAATCAGAAAATATTCTTTACTGGATAATGAAAATAAAATAAACCAAAATTAGTAGGATAAAACTTAAATAGCTAAAAAGGAGAAAATACAACTTCATTTTGGGTGAAATGGCTCTATTAGTAAAGACGACAGGTCTCAATCAATAAATTCAGCTTCAAATGTTAAATGATATAAGAGAGCAAATTAAACCTAAAACGTGGAGAATTTTTTTAAAAAGAAAAAAACCCAACAGAAAACAAAAGCAACAGAAAAAATTTCAATACAATTAAGAGCTGGTTCTTTGAAAAGATGGATAAAGTTGATTAACAGCTAGCTAGGCTGATCTAGGAAAGAGAAAAGACACAAATTACCAATATAAAAAATGAAAGAGGGTACACATTGCCTATCACACAAACATTAAAAACCTAAGAAGGAAATGTTATTAACGATGTTTGATAACCTAAAGAAGGAAATTTCTTGAAAAGTAAAAATTACAAACATTAACCAAAGAATAAATAGATTTGAATAGCTGTATAGCAATTGAACAAATTAAATTTGTAATTACAATCCTTCACACATAAAAAACCTCCTGGTTCATGTGACTTCTCAGTGAATTCTATCAAGCCTTCAAGGAAGATATAAACCTAATCCTACACAAACTCTTCCAGAAAACTGAAAGGGAATACTTTCTAATTTACTATGTAAGACTGACTATGTTACATACTCCGATTCCAAAACTAGAGAAAAATATCACAAGAAAAATATAAACCAATAACCATTATGAACACAGAAGCTAATATCCTTAAACTATTAGCAAACAGTATATTTAAATGGTAATGTATCATGACCGTCTGGGATTTATCCCAGCAATATAAGATTGGTTTAACACCCTAATGTCTATCAATGTATTTAATCATATCAATAGAGCAAATGAGTAAAACCCTGAGATCATTTCAGTAGTATGGAAAGGGCATTTAATGAAATTCAACATATTTTCATAATGAGAGCTCTCAGTAAACTATGAAATTTAAAGAATTTCTTCAACCAGATGAATGGCATCTATGAAAAATCTACAGCTAATAACTCAATGATGAAAAAGCTCAGTGCTTTGTACCTAACATAATAAAATAAGGATGTCAACTCTCCCCAATCTATTTAAAACTGTACTGGAGGTCAATTCTAGCACAATAAAGCAAGGATAAGAAAGGAAAGGCATATGGATTGTAAAGAAATATAACAATCCTTATTTGCAGAAAACATGACTGTATAGGTAGAAGACTGAGGAATTTATAAAAGAGTTGCAAGAACAAGTGAGTTTAGCAAACTTGCAGGACATTAGGTAAATACACAAAAAATTTTTTATACTTATATATAATAGCAGCAAAACATAGAGCATGAAAATTTGAAGTCTATCATGGTAGCTTCAAAAATAAATGCATAAGAATTTAACAGAAAATTATAAAAGGAAATTGAAAATTTCAGTGAAGGAGAGATACACAATTCCATAGCTTGAAGGTCTCAATATTCTTAAAATAACAATCCTTGCCATATAATTCCAAAGAGTCAATACAATCCCAATCAAAACAACAATTCCACAACACTGGAAATTGACCACAGACATACAACCAATTGAAAAGCATTTATTCAAGAAAAATCTGACTCTCATTAAGAACAGTGGGTGTTGATGGAGTTTTAGCCTGGGTCATTCCACTACCCCCTAACTCTGTGGCACAATCATACTAAGATGGATGGTACCAAGCTTTGAATACTGGGGCTGACTTTAGTCAGAGCAGGGCCTTGAGAACTCCAAGTCTGGGGCATTGTCAAAACAGCAGCAATCTCAATTGCAACAATCAGGAATGGCCGACACCACAGCACAAGAGATCTGAGTATTGCTGGGGCACGCAACAAACTGGAAAATGACCAGAAACGTTACAGCTCTTTAAAGATGTCCGAAAACTAAAACTTTTGTATTTAAAGAATTAAAAAATGTAATGATGACAGTTCATCAAATAGAAAATGTCAACAAGAAGAGGCAAGTTATAAAAAAAAAACAAAAAGAAAAAGGAAATTCTGGTGTTGAAAATTACAAAAACTGATATGAAAAATCCACTAAGAGAGAGAGACATGCGCAACAGAAAATCTGAGATGGCAGAAGGAAAAAACCATTGTACAGAACTATCACATGTGCCAACAGACAATGGAGTCTCAGAAGAAGAGAGGAAAAAAGGATGAAAAAATATTTGAAGAAATAATGGTTGAAACCACACTAGTTGGGATGAGGATCTAATAATGTATATACCTGCTGAATCACTATGTTGTACACTTAAAATCAATATAATATTGTCAATCGACTATACTTCATTAAAAAATATAAGAAAACAAAAGCACAAGTGAAAAAGGAAAAAATAAATTGAAATATTTCAAAATTAAAGGCATTATCAACAAACTGAAAGGGTGCCCCCTGGAATGGGAGAATATATTTACAAAGAGCATGCTGATAAGGGGTTAATATCCAAAACATACAAAGAACTCCTCCAACTCAACTACAACAAAAAACAACCTAGTTAAAAGATGGGCAAAGGACTTAGACGTTTCTCAATATATACAAATACTCAACAGGCACCTGAAAAGACGCTCAACATCACTCATCATTATGAGGGAAATGGAAATCAAACTACAATGAAATATCACTTCACACTCATTAGGATGGCTGATAAGAAAAAAAAAGAAAAGAACAGACGTGCTGGTGGGGACAAGGAGAACTGAAATTGGAGCCCTTGTGCACTGTGGGTATGAATATAAACAGTAAAGCTGCTATGGAAGACAGTCTAGGAATTTCTCAAAAAACTAAAACTAGATTACCATATGATCCAGCGATTCCACTCCTATCTATATATCCAAAAGCATTGAAAACAGGATCTTGAAGAGGTATTTGCATGCACCTGTTCATTGAACATTATTCACAATAACCAAGAGGTGGAAGCAATCTAAACATCTGCTGGTGGATGAATGGAAAAAGAAAATGTGGTATATACACACAATTGAGTATTATTTAACCTTAAAAAAGAAATACTGTTACATGCTACAACATGCATGAACCTTGAGGATATTATGCGAAGTGAAATATGCCAGTCCTAAAAAGACAAATACTGTATGAATCCCCTTATAAGAGGTATCTAAAGTGGTCAAACTCACAGAAACAGAAAGTAGAATGGTGGAGGAGGAGGGGTGTGAGGACAATGAAGAGACCGCCTCTGTGATCAGGCTGGACTGCTGGAGACTGTGACCAAGTCTGTGACTCCCATCAGGAGACCCACTGGTCTTCTGACAGTGTTCCCAGTGAGGAAGGTTGGCACTGTGCCCCCCAAAAGAGATGGGTGGCCACAGCATGCTGACAGCCTTAAAGGAACTAAGGGGGAGACCAGAAAGTATGTCTAGGCTCCAGTCTTAGACTAATCTCTGAAGAGGAAAAACACTTTTTCTCCTGGTTGGTAAAAGTAAAACAGGCAGAAGTGAAAACAGACAACCTAAGAATCCTGATTTTGACATAGATTTTAAATTTTAGCACCAGTCAACTTCCATTATCCCACTACACCCATGTACAAATACATGTATATGTACATGAGAACATACACACACATACATACAGACACATACAAAACGCTAAGGGGTCTGTATAAATGCTTTTGGACAGCTCATCTCTCATCCCACAATATGTGGAGATTAACAAAAGTGGATTATATTTTTAAAACAGAGATTCCACAATTTGTGTTCTCAAATAAAAACTTATTTTTTGTTCACAACTTGTTACTTGTTCTCAAATAAAAACATATACAAGTGCTTTCTACCCCAAGATGTTACAGAACAGCGTACACAAATGGTTTGGGGCAATTACTTGCAGAACTGATCTCACAGTTTGAATAAAAGATGCGCATATATTCCTACCGTGCATACTGCTTGAGTTAGATGTTTGCATCCCTGGCGATAAATATTATGGACTGCGTCAGGCCTTCAAAATAAATATTAAATTATCAAGGCAAAAGGAAAAGAGGTAAGTGAAAACTTCTCATCTTTCAAAATTTAGATACTGTAATAAGGATAAAACCCCATGATACTTACTGTTTCCTATACCATGAAAGGACTCCATGTTCTAACACTACCCAGAATAATCTCCAGCCAAAAAATCTTGAACTCTAAAGGAAAAATGACAAAGACTTTCAAGGCTGACACACCTAGATTGAAATATTTGACTGATAAAAAGTCATAATTAAGTTGTGACAGTTCTGAATCTTTCACCTAGAAGTACTAATGAACATTAAAAAATGATCTAACATGAACTTAAGTATTAGGGGCAGTAATGAAAACATAGCGCTACAGGGTGACAGAAACAGAAGAAATGCCATACTGCTAAGATCAACAATGAACACAGTTTATGGTCCCGACAATACTGTTTGGGCATATTTATAAGAAAGATATCAGTTGTGGGTTTCAAAGACAATTTCCTCAAAGTCCTGAATGAATTTCCAAAAAAAAGATTACCCTGTTTATTTTATACAAGCATATGTACATAAATATAGAGGGGGTGCTTGCAAATGCAAAAGAAATTATGTTCTCTAAAACAGTTAATTCTAGAAAATAACTGAACTCCAAAGTGCATAGAAAGTTAGAAGATGATTTTTTATGTGTGCTATGTGACAATTAAAAAATTAAATCCCTCCTAAGTCCTTCCTGGTTCAATGTTCATAAGAAAAACACTATAATTCTATAATTAAGTATGAAAAAGTTTCCCCTACTGTTTTCTGTACAATCTTGGTCACCTAAGAGTTAAACCATCAACATAAAAGACAAGATTGCTACGAGTGAATGACTAATAAAGTCCAGCAGTAAAAGAGTGGTTTACATTAAGATCCAAGAATGATTAAATCACATATACTTCAGAAACTGAAAAAAAATTTTTTCAGTAAAAATGGAACACCTGAGAATAATTCTTTCTAGTGTTACAATTAAAAAAAAACATCCCGGCCTACCTTCCAGAGAGGGCCTTCGTATCGTTTCAATGCTTTGTAGATGACCTGTTGAAACCATGTTTTAATTAAAGATGCCATCTGTGTATTTCAAGAATTCAAAATTTTTCCTAAAACTTATTATATAAATGTAACCCATTACTACATACCTTATTACCAATAAGAATGTGTTTCATTTCAGCCCCATGGGCAAGGTCAAGGGGTTTCTGATCTGTGTAAAATACAAGGAAAAAGCCATCAGGAGTTTAACTGTACTGTGAAATTGATGCTGTGACTGCAGCACGTGATATTCTTTCATTATTCAATCAACTACACCTTTTTCTTCTTCCAAATTACCTACCTGAAGTTGCCATCTCAGTTTTTTTTGTACCCAAAATATGTTTAGTGGGATGATTTCCCACTCATCTTGAGTCAAGGCGCTTTGAGCACGTCCGTCTAAAGGAGCATTCTCATTTTCGCCCTGTAGGCTGACAGAGCACAGTGGAGCGGCCAATGCACAAAATTACTATTTGTGCGTGGCTAAAGATGGTGGTGATGTTATAGCATCCTGGGCATTTCACATCCATTAAATAGGAACTGGGGCTCTGCTCTTCTTGTTTCCTGCTCTTCTTCCCTTCTGGAGAGCATTGGAGGAGATCCTTTGCAAGAGGCATGTTCTCACCGGCAGGTCGTCACTGACGGGAAGGTGCCGTCTCAGTTCCTTATGGCCTCCTTTATGGCAGCTACCTTGTTTGAAGGTGGGGGGGGGGGGTGCCACATTTTTTGCCTGTTTTCACATGACCACAATTATATGTGGAGTTTTTTATTGGAATAAGTTGATTCAGTAGCTATTAAACCAGAAATCAAGTTAAACTCAGAACACTCTGTACACATTCTGTGATCAAGTTTTTTTAAGTAAAAAGACTGTATTAGCTTCATATGGCTGCTGTAAAATTACCATGAACCTAGTGGCTTGGAACAATACAAATTATTTCTCTTATAATTCAGGATGTCAGACATCTAAAATAAGTTTCACTGGGCTGAAAAATCAAGGTGTTGTCAGGACTGCATTCACTGTGAAGGCTTTGGGAGAACCTGTTTCCTTGCCTCTTACCTTCTGGAAGACACCTATCTCCCCTCATTCACCATCCTTCCCTCCACTTCAAAACATATCATCCCTACACAGACCCTTGTGATTACACTGGGCCCACCTGGATAATTCAGGATTTTTCCCCTATCTCAAGATAACTAACTAATCACTTCTTTAGGGGGCCATTCATCATTCAGCCTACCAGTGCCACTCTTAAGCTACCTCACTGGAGAACAAGTAGCGGAGGGAGCTCACATAAGCTAAGGGTGTGGTGGCCCACAACTGAAGACAAAAAAAAAAAGTGGTAATGGAGAAAGAAATCAAGGTATTATGGTTTTCTTTCTCACCTTATGCATGCAAGCACTGTTTTGCTAAACAAAACAAACAATGTTTGTCAGTTATTGAGTTCTGAGGTGAGCAAGATGCTACATGAAGGATGCAAGCTAAAAAATAATCATCTCAAATACCTTCTAATTGCTAAAGAAACAAAGGCTACATATAAAAATTTAAAACAAAAAATGGCCCTTTCAAAATAACACATCAGATTGGAACTTTGAACACTGTTTATGCAGTAGGGTGATATATTCTATCAAATAACTTTTTATAAATAAGAAATGCCTGGTATGTTGGGCTAATGAGAGTCTATTATATGCCAATTAACATTTTAGGTACTGAGGATTCAGCAGTGAACATGACAGAAAAAACTGGGGTGAGGCTGGGCAGGCACAGAAAAAGGGAAAAACAGACAATAAATTAATAAAAATTATATAACATAATAAACCATGCTATGCTGTTATTTTTTAGTGAGTGACCTGACAGAGACAGGACTGGGATACCACCTGAGACTGGAGACTGGGGGACTGATCAGACACTGCCTTTCTGAGAGGGCATTTAAACTGAGAGGAAGGATCCAGCTGTGTGAAAATACAAGGGACAGGTATTCCATCAGGGGGAACAGCTAATGCAAGGGCTCTGAGGTGGAACAACTTTGTGGGCAAAAGATAAAACCACAGTAGTAAGAGGCCATGTCATGTAAGGGCTTTATAGGTCAGACCTTTGGGAACTAGCATAAGGATTTAGGGTTCTATGATGGAAAGCCATCGAGGGTTTTAAGTAGAAGAGTAATATGATCTAACTTATGTTTAAAACTCTGTTAAAGTGTTTAAGAAAATTTGTAAGGATAACTGGGGTAATGTGAACTTAGGCTATTTGATGATTTTGAGAAATTATTAATGGGATAATGCTATTGTGGCTTTTTTTTAATAGCTCTATTGAGATATAAGTTGTGTACCATACAATTCACTCATTTAAAGTGTACAATTCAATGCTTTTAGTATATTTACAGAGTTGTACAACTAACAGGTGGTGATGGGTTGCGTTTTTTTTTTTTTAAGCCCTATCTTCCAACATCTAAAAGACAAGGAACAACAAATGCTGGCAAGGATGCAGAGAAAGGGGAACCCTCCTACACTGTTGATGGGAATGTAAATTAGGTCAGCCATTGTGGAAAGCAATATGAAGGTTCCTCAAAAAACTAAAAATAGAAACACCATTTGATTCAGTAACTCCACTCCTAGGAATTTACCCAAAGAAAACAAGATCCCAGATCCAAAAAGACAGATGCACCCCTATGTTTATCACAGCAATATTTATAATAGCCAACATATGGAAGCAACCTAAGCGTCCATCAGTAGATGAATGGATAAAGGAGATGTGGTACATACATAATGGAATACTATTCAGCCACAAGAAGAAAACAAATCCTACCATTTGCAACAACACGGATGGAGCTAGAGGGTATTACGCTCAGTGAAATAAGCCAGGTGGAGAAAGACAAGTACCAAACGATTTCCCTCATTTGTGGAGTATAACAACAAAGCAAAACTGAAGGAACAAAACAGCAGCAGACTCACAGAACCCAAGAATGGATTAGCAGTTACCAAAGAAAAGGGGGTAGGGAAGGTGGGTGGGGAGGGAGAGAGAAGGGGATTAAGGAACATTAAGATTAGCACACATAATGTAGGGGGGTCATGGGGAAGGCAGTATAGCACAAAGAAGACAAGTAGTGACTCTATAGCATTTCACTGCACTGATGGACAGTGACTGCAATGGGGTGTGTGGGGGAGAACTTGATAATATGGGTGAATGTAGTAACTGTAATGTTGCTCATGTGAAACCTCCATAGGATTATATATCAATGACACCTTAATAAAAAAAAACTCTGTATTTTATAAATACACTGAAATATTTATAGACAAAATAACATGGCATCTGGAGAGTGGCAATTATTGATAATTCCTGAAGGAAGGTGATGAGTACATCAACAAATTATACTATACTTTAGGCTTTGAAAATGTCCATAAAATTTTTTTTTAAATAATGGCTGCTATGTACAAAATGCCTTGTAAATGTGGGGAAGAAAGTAGGAATACCAATTACAAAGCCTTAGAAAGATACTGGAGGTTTGGACTAGAGAGTTAGGAGTAACATGGAGACAGTAGTAAATTAGTAGTAAACATGGGTTTGAGATTTTTAGAGGTAGAGTTCTAGGACTGCTCATGGGTAAAACTTTGTCTATATATTACTTCTTTAGTGGAGAAAATACTTTAAATGTTAACTGAGAAATTAATAATCACTTTAGGTTTCCTAGCTACCACAGAGGAAGATGTTTTATGAAAAGGTCTGGCAACTCTTGTTATTTTTATTCTATGTACAGGGCACTTGTGAGAAATTATTCCTTTAGGCAGAGGAGGAAAAACAACGTGATTTGTTTCACAGAATTCTGCCCTAACACCAAAAATAAATTCTGAAGTCCTGCCAAATAGCTGAAATCCCAGCATAGAGCCCTCATTTCTAGATTCAATGCCTGAAGTACTTGGCACACAGTAAGAATTCAATAAAATGCTTTTTGAACTCAATGAAATAGCCTCCCTACATGGATGGGTACCATAACCAGTCATTTCAAAATTGGACTCCATGTCCTATCAGCCAAAATAAAAAACAGAAATGACCCAATATTTGAATTTTTGCATAATACAGATGTGTCTCTTAATGGGGAAACTAAAATCATCAACACTCCTCAAATAAATTTACATAGAATGTAATTTCAAATAGATGCCAACAATATTTTCACTAAGAACATTAAAAAAAGCTATTTTAAATGCTATCTGGGAGAATAAACAGTAAGAACGTCAAAAAGAATCCCTCAAAAAGAAGAGTAGTGAGGGGATGCCATATCAGATACCAAAATATTACAAAAACAGTCATTAAGTGAGTGATTCTGGTGAAAGAAGAGGCAGATGAGTCAATAAAAGAAAACAGAAAACACAAAAAGAAGATAAATTCTTAAAATGAGGAAAGCAAAATGGAACAATGGAAAAGATGGCTTGGTAAAGGGTGTACGTGATCTTATGGAAACAACCTAAGTGTCCACCAGTAGATGAATGGATAAAGAAGAGGTGGTACATATACACAATGGAATATTATTCAGCCATAAGAAGAAAACAAATCCTACCATTTGCAACAGGGTGGACGGAGCTAGAGAGTATTATGCTCAGTGAAATAAGCCAGGTGGAGAAAGACAAGTACCAAATGATTTCACTCATCTGTGGAGTATAAGAACAAAGAAAAAACTGAAGGAAAAAAACAGCAGCAGACTCACAGAACCCAAGAATGGACTAACAGTTACTAATGGGAAAGGGACTGGGGAGGGAGGGTGGGAAAGGAGGGATAAGGGGATTAAGGGGCATTATGATTAGCACACACAATATGGGGGGACACAGGGAAGGCAGTATAGCACAGAGAAGACAAGCAGTGACTCTATAGCATCTCACTGCACTGATGGACACTGACTATAATGGGGTATGTGGTGGGGAATTGATAACAGGGGGAATGTAGTAACCACAATGTTGCTCATGTGAAACCTGAGCATAAGATTGTATATCAGGGATACATTAACAACAAAAAAAAGGAAAAATAAATAAATGGGGATTTAAAAAAAGGGTGTATGCCATCTGAGAGTCACATCTTGACGTGCCCTCACTTCTCTTGTCCTGCTCCTGACCCTCCAACCACAACCACAGACAGGTAGGCCTCCCCTCCTTCTCCGGCAGAGCCTATCTGCCCCTTGCTTTCGGCTCCCTTGCCCTGGCTGCAGGCACCCTGGCAGCCTTCTTCACATATGCTAAGGACTTTCCAATCCCAGAGCTTTCACACTCTCGCCCTCTGCCTTCCAGGCTCTTCTGCCAGATGTCCTCGTGCCACTCTTCACTCAACTCACTTTTGCTCAGGGTCACTGCTCAGGGTCACTTCAGACAAGGCCCCCACTTGCACCTGGCAAGACAACACCCCCTCCCCACTGCACATGCTCTCTAGCCCCTCCATCTTACTTTATTCCTCTGCACCTCACTGCCTGACACTACACGTGTATTTATGTTTTGTCTATCTCCTCCCACCAGAATATAAACTCCAAGAGCGTGGGGACTGTCGGGTCTCGTTTGCTGCTGATCTCCAGCATCTACCGCAGTTCTTGGCACAGAGCAGTGGTTCAGCATTTGCTGAATGAATGGACGTGATTACAAATAAACTAGGGCAAAACAGAATCGAATATTTACCACATCTCTACTTAGGCTTTGAAGTGTTAGAAAAACCAAAGAGGATCATCAAGTTTGATTAAGAATTTAAAACAAAACAAAAAAGCCTAAGAAATTTTAGGCACAGAAAAACATAGAAATAATCACTGTCCTTATCACTGGAGTTCTGGGGGGAAAATTATATTATACCCATGTGAAATATTATCCAGAAGGCAAGCCATGGAGACTATGCTTCCGGGGATGATATGGAAAAACTGCTGAGGTTGATAAATCGTCAATGTTTACAGCCCATACAGTAAAAGCAGCCGTGGGCAGCACTTTCTGAAGCCTTTCTCAGCCCACACTCTCTTGCCATCTCTGAGAACCGCCCTTTTAGTACCACATGGTCCTGTCCCCAGCGTCCTGCAGACTGTACCAGAGGCAGACACCATCAGATTATCTCCCACTGAAATTTAAAACTAGTGTTAGGAGATCCTGGTGTACTGAGTGGAGCTGCAGGACAGCCGTCTTCCATCATGTATGCTAGAAAACAAAAAGGCTGATCTGCTGAGACAGAAATGCGAGTTCATGTGGGAGACGTGTGCACATAGCGAGTGGCAGCCATCTTAGCGCCTAATGGCTTCCTGGTGCCTGACCCATCCCTCTCATGCCACTTCCCGCTTTGGAACATCACAAGCTACCTCTGAACTCTTACATTAATGGTATAGGATCATTCTTTTGTCTATCCTGGAGTTGGTATTTATTATTTAAAACTTTTTAAAGTCTACCATAGAACAATTAAAAACTGTATGTTTGGATTTTGGGGTAACAGGTGATGACTCACTTTTGGTGCCTTCATTTTCCTCATTTTGACCATAAATTGCAATTAAAAAAAAAATGTTCTAAAATAGGTATGACAATAGAGTAAAAGCATATACAATATGCCAAAGTAACAGAGGTTGTATTCAGGTATTTTATGATTTCTCCATTTTCAAAACTTTCTATAATGCAGAGGATATTGCTGTTGTAATTTTTTTAAATTATACTTTTCTCACTCGTCTGTGGAGCATAAGAACAAAGCAAAAACTGAAGGAACAAAACAGCAGCAGACTCACAGAACCCAAGAATGGACTAACAGTTACCAAAGGGAAAGGGACTGGGGAGGATGGGTGGGAAGGGAGGGAGAAGGGGAATAAGGGGCATTACAAATAGCATACATAACATAGGGGAGGGCACAGGGAAGGCAGTATAGCACAGAGAAAACAAGTAGTGACTCTATAGCATCTTACTATGCTGATGGACAGTGACTGCAATGGGGTATGTGGTGGGGACCTGATAATGGGAGGAATCTAGTAACCACAATGTTGCTCATGTGATTTTATATTAGTGATACCAAAATAAAAAGCAAAGAAAAACACTGAAAATAGATGAACTTTTTCTCCCTTTCCTTGCTCTTGATTTGTTAATAAACCAGACTTCTCTTGGGAAAAAAAAATTATACTTTTCCACTCCAATACCAAAACGAGGCAAACACACCACAAAAGAGAAAATTACAGACCAATATCCCTGATGAACATAGATACTCAACAAAATATTAGCAAACCGAACTAAAAAATACATCAAAAGGATTATCCATCATGATCAAGCAGGATTTATTCCAGGGATGCAAGGATGGTACAACATTCGAAAATCCATCAACATCATCCACCACATCAATAAAAAGAACAAAAATCACATGATCATCTCCATAGATGCTGAAAAAGCATTCGACAAAATTCAACATCCATTCATGATAAAAACACTCAACAAAATGGGTACAGAGGGCAAGTACCTCAACATAATAAAGGCCATATATGACAAACCCAAAGCCAACATTATACTTAACAGCGAGAAGCTGAAGGCTTTTCCTTTAAAATCAGGAACAAGACAAGGATGCCCACTCTCCCCACTTCTATTCAACATAGGTCTGTAGGTCCTAGCCACGGCAATCAGACAACACAAAGAAATAAAGGGCATCAAGATTGGCAAGGAAGAAGTTAAACTGTCCCTGTTTGCAGATGACATGATACTGTACATAAAAAACCCTAAAGAATCCACTCCAAAACTACTAGATCTAATATCTGAATTCAGCAAAGTTGCAGGATACAAAATTAATACTCATGAGATCTGTGGCATTCCTATACACTAACAATGACCTAGCAGAAAGAGAAATCAGGAAAACAATTCCATTCACGGTTGCATCAAAAAGAATAAAATACCTAGGAATAAACCTAACCAAGAAAGTGAAAGACCTATACCCTGAAAACTACAAGACACTCATGAGACAAATTAAAGAAGATAGCAAAAATGCAAACACATCCTGTGCTCATGGATAAGAAGAATTAATATTGTCAGCATGGCCATCCTGCCTTAAGCAATCTACAGATTCAACGCAATCCCTATCAAAATACCAACAGCATTCTTTAATGAACTAGAGCAGATAGTTTAAAAATTCATATGGAACCACAAAAGACAAGTAGTCAAAGCAATCCTGAGAAGGAAGAATAAAGTGGGGTGGATTATGCTCCCCGACTTCAAGCTCTACTACAAAGCCACAGTAATCAAGACAATTTGGTACTGGCACAAGAACAGACTCATAGACCAATGGAACAGTCTAGAGAGCCCAGATATAAACCCAAGCATATACAGTCAATTAATATACGATAAAGGAACCATGGATATACATTGGGGAAATGACAGCCTCTTCAACAGCTGGTGTTGGCAAAACTGGACAGCTACATGCAAGAGAATGAAACCTGATTATTGTCTAACCCCATACACAAAAGTAAACTCAAAATGGATCAAAGATGTAAATCTAAGTCGTAAAACCATAAAACTCTTAGAAGACAACATAGGCAAAAATCTCCTGAATATAAACATGAGCAACTTTTTCCTGAATGCATCTCCTTGGGCAAGGGAAACAAAAGCAAAAATGAACACATGGGACTACATCATGCTGAAAAGATTCTGTATGGCAAAGGACACCATCAACAGACAAAAAGGCATCCTACAGTATGGAAGAATATATTTGTAAATGACATATCCAACAAGGGGTTAACATCCAAAATATATAAAGAACTCACATGCCTCAACACCCAAAAAGCAAGTAACCCTATTAAAAAATGGGTGTAGAATATAAACAGACACTTCTCCAAAGAAGAAATTCAGATGGTCAACAGACACATGAAAAGATGTTCCACATTGCTAATTATCAGGGAAATGTAAATTAAAACCACAATGAGATATCACCTCACACCAGTTAGGCTGGCCAACATAGAAAAGACTAGAAACAACAAATGCTGGCGAGGATGTGGAGAAAGGGGAACCCTCCTACACTGCTGGGGGGAATGTAATCTAGTTCAGCCATTGTGGAAAGCAATATGGAGGTTCCTCAAAAGAGTAAAAATAGAAATATCATTTGACCTGGGAATTCCACTCCTAGGAATTTACCCAAAGAAAACAACTTCTCAGATTCAAAAAGACATATGCAGCCCTATGTTTATCACAGCATTATTTACAATAGCCAAGATATGGAAGCAACCTAAGAAGATGAACGGATAAAGAAGAGGTGATACATATACACAATGGAATACTATTCAGCCATAAGAAAGAAACAAATTCTACCATTTGCAACAACATGGATGGAGCTAGAGGGTATTATGCTCAGTGATATAAGTCAGGCAGAGAAAGACAAATACCAAATGATTTCCCTCATTTGTGGAGTATAACAACGAAGCAAAACTGAATGTACAAAATAGCAGCAGACTCACAGACTTCAAGAAGGAACTAGTGGTTACCAAAGGGGAGGGTTTGGGGAGGGAGGGTGGGGAGGAAGGGCGAAGGGGATTGTGGGACATCATGATTGGTGCACATGGTGTGTGTGGGGTCACGGGAAGACAGTGTAGCTCAGAAAAGACAAATGGAGACTCGGTGGCATCTTACTACACTGATGGACAGTGACTGCAATGGGGTATGGGGGGTCTCAATAATAAGGGTGCATGTAATAACTACATTGTTTTTCTTGTGAAACCTTTCTAAGAATGTATATCAATGATACCTTAATTTAAAAAATACATATATAGGGAAAGACTCAAAAAAATAAAAATTATACTTTTCCAGATGGTGCCATCTTAACTTTTATCGAGAACACTTCAACAGGAATGTTCAGCTTTGGTCACTAATGTAAACTACAGGGTAAAGTATATTTGAACACCAGTAATCGACTTTTTGATGTTTTAAGGGACATTTTTTCAGTTTAGACTGATTTATATGGGACTGTTAATTCTTTTTCATTTAGATAATTTTTTTAATCTAGATTTAAGAATCATAAACACATGGAAAAACTTCAAATTTTTGAGAAATTGGTAAAAAAAACTAAGACTCACATTAACATAGTCAGTTTTAGGTTTTGTGACTCTTTTTGCACTTGTAGGATTCCTTTGCTTAATTGCCAGGTAGGAAAATAACTTCAGTCTTTAACAAGTAATTAGTAGATAAGACTTCAATTATGTAATATGGTTGTTCTCATTGCTCTGTTGTTCACAAGGCCCATTAGGGAAATTCTCTCCATGTATCTGTACTGACACTGCCTTTGAGGACTTAGAAGTTAACTCTTCAATATTAAATTAACTGTTATTAATCTTCAAAGATAATCATTTTTTTCAACTTTGTTTTGTGTTTTTCTTTACATGATTCTTAAATTGGCATTGTCATTCTCATGCATATCTCTCTACTTTTATTACATAGGAATGTATCCATGAAGTACTTTCAAATGTTAAATGATTTTAATATTGAAATAATGGTATATGGTACTTATCATTTTGCAACTTTTTATTGACTCAGCATTGTTTGTATTTATCCACACTGACATACATAGTTCCCATTTTATCTATTTTAGTATCGCTACAAGTATTAAACCACAGTTGATTTAAGCAGTTAGGCTTGTCTTAGGCCTTTGAACTCATACTGAATTATACCACCAGCTTTCTTGGTTCTCCAGTTTGCAGACAGCATACTGTGGCATAGCTCAGCCTCTATAACCACATGAGCCAAGTCCAATAATAAATCTCCTCATACATGTATATCCAACTGGTTCTGTTTCTCCGAAGAACCCTGAATACAATATAGTCTAAGTCTTCCGACTCGGTTCTTTTTCAAAATTGTATTGGGTATACTAGGTCATTTCATTTCCAAATAAATATATAATTAATTTGTCAATTTCTCCAAAAAAGCCTGCTGGGATTTTGATTGGTATTGCACTGAAGACCCATTTGAGGAAAACTGACACCATAACAATACCAAGCCTCTAATCCCTTCTCCATTTACTCAGATATTTTTACATTTCTCTCACCAGTGTTCTGTGGTTTTCAGTGTAGAAGTCTAACATGTCTTTTATCAAGTTTATTCCTAAGTGTTTCCTAAAATTTTAATGCTATTGTGAATGGCTTGCTCTGTCAATTTCAACTTCTGACTAAAATACAGAAATATAATTGATTTTTGCTCACTGATTAGGTTTCTTAGAGTTTTTTTAACATGGTGATCACATTGTCTGCAAATAAAAAGTTCTACTTCTTTTTCAGTCTGAATGCCTTTTGTCTTTCTTGCTTTATTGCACTGGCTAGGACTTCCAATACAATGTTAATAGGAACAGAGAGGGGGAGGTAAACCTAGTCCCTGTAAGTCCATCATGGCCAATAGCAGAAGCTTCCTTTGATGTTTTAAAGTTTGTATTACATGCTTAGATCTTTAAACTACCTAGAATTTAGTATCCAATATGAAATGGGTACTTATCATACTACCATATGGATGGCTAGTTTTCCCAGCATTATTTACTCAATTCTTTCCTCACTTGCTTGTCATGGCCTCTTTGTCATCTATCAAGTTCCCATATGTTCATGTTTTAATTTCTAAACTAGTGGGTCTGTTCATCTACACTAAACCAATACCAAGATGGTGCTAAGTGATCTTATCCATCTGTGACTTTTCCAACTCTGCATGCTAACGATTCCCAAACTTGTAACTCCACCCAGATCTCATCCTTAACTCAAACTTCTCTTTCCAACTATCATTTGGATTGTATCACACTATTTCAAATCTTAAACATCTTGAAAACCAAGCTCCTAATTTTCAGCCACTACTTCCCTGCCCCTCCTTCAGTCTTCTCCTTCTCAGGAAATGGAAATTCCATTCTTCCAGGTCCACAGCTCCAACACTGTACAGTCATCCTTGACTCGTCTCTTTGTCTCATACTTCACATCCAAGCCATTAAAAAATCCTGACCACTCTACTTTCAAAATACATTTAAAAATCCAACCACTTACCAACAATTTCATTGCCACTATTCTGACCCAAGCCAATGTCATCTCTAAACCTGATTAATCCAATAGCTCTTAACTGCTATCCCTTCTCCCTCCTTCTCCTCCTAGAATCTATTTCCTCACAACAATCAGAGTGATCATTTATTATAACATAAGTCAGATTGTATCACTGCTCCATTCTAAACTCTTCTACATCTTTCCATCTCACACAATGTAAAAGCCAAAATTCTTAAAATAACTCACTAAGCCTCTCATGATCTACTTCCCACTGCCTTTCTAACCTCCTCCAACCACTCTTCTCTCTGCTCTGGACATACTGGCCTCCTTGCTTGCCGGACACACATCATATACACTGTTACCTCTTTCCTCTACCTGGAACCATGCTCATTTCTTACATATCAGCACAGTTTGCTCCCTTACTTCAAGTCTTAATTATCATTCTTAACAGCTTTTCCTGCCGCCCTATACAAAGAAGCCACCTTCTATATACCGACCACACTCCTGATCCCCCTTTCCTTGTTTTTTCCATTCATAACACTTATCACATATGATATATTAAATACTTGTCTTTTTATTTGCCTTTTATTGGCCCTTCCCCAGTGGGATATAAGCTCCACGAAAGCAGAAGCCTGCCTGTTCTTTCGTTAGCATTTTTCTTCACTGCTCTAGATCCCTAGTCCTTGGAATGGTATCTGGCACATAAGCACTCAATAAATATTTGTTGAATAAGTGAATGTTTTGCTTACCATAGGTTCATAATTAGTCTTTTATCCAGCAGGGCAAGCACCCTGCTTCTCTTCCCCTTTACAGTTTTCTCCCTTAGATTTTTTTATATAAATGAAGAATCAGCTAGTCAAGTTCTGTGAAAACTCTTTGAGGATTCGGGCTGGGGTTGCTTTGAATTTATAATTTGGAGAGAATGGTTAGCTTTTAATGTTGAACTTTTTCCCCTACCAAAAATATGGCAGGTCTCCCTATTTTTTCAGATCTTCGTTTATATGTCTTTCAGTTGTGTTTATAATTGCCTCCATAAGAAACTAAGCATCTTTTATGAAATTTGTTCCTACTTTTTTTCTTTTGCTGTTACCAAAGCCCTACCAATTTTTAAATTACATTTTTTGTCACAATCATCACATTCTTTTTCTCTTGCTTTCCTTAACTGTTAAACAGGCTTAAGTTTCTCTTGGCCTAAAAAAATCTTTCACTTGGCCACAGAGCCATTCCTGCTGTTCTTAAATACTGTGAAGATGCAGATACATGGTGCTGCCTCAGCTTCCTCATTTCTTACATAATCCTTAACCCCTAGCCTAGCTTTTGCTCAACTACCCCAACTACCCAGAACAAACAGCTCTTTCAGAAAGGACCTGTGGGAATTGAGCTACTGAATTTCACAGCCTTTCTTCAGTGTTCATCTTCTGCAGTCTAAGTTGCACAGGACAAAAAGAACATCCCATCCCTTTATTCACCATTTCTCTCTTCCTTTGGCTTCCATGGAACTGATATTTCCCTCATGTCTCCTGAGTGCTTCCCCTTCTCAATTCCCCAATTTTTCTTCTAACCTTTATTCCAGGGATAAATAGGAAAGCCCCTTTGGGGAAGACAGTTTGAGCTAACTCTTGAGTGAACCTAGGGTTTAGCAGATGGATGAGCAGGAAAAGGGCATTTCGGGTAGAAAGAAGAGCATATGAAGGGTGAGTAGGAGAGCACGGCTAACTGGAGAGCTTCAAGCCAGTTGGTATGTCCAGAGCTGCACAGTCCAATACAGTGGACATTAGCACATGTGGCTATTCAGTACCTGACATGTGGCTAGTCCAAACTGAGATGTGATGTTAAGCGTAAAATACACACCAGATTTCAAAGACTTAGTATCAAAAAAGGAATGCAAAATCTCATTGATAATTATTTTCATTGATTACATGTTGACATGGTGCTTTGGATATATTGTTTTAAATAAAATACATTAAAATTAATTTCATCTGCTTCTTTTTACTATTTTAATGTGGCTACTAGAAAACCTGAAATTATGTATGTAGCTCCCACTATATATTTATTGGCTAGTGCCGGTCTAGAGCTAAGGGCAAATCAAGAGAACAGAAAAGACACAGGAGATTCTATAATTAATTGTCTTTCTACTTTCTACTTCCACAGATGTCAATAAAACTAATCACCTAAGACCTAACTATCTCTCCACCTAAGGCCGCTTGTTTTTTCCATTCATAACACTTATCCCTTCCTACAATCTTAGGCCTGTCATAACCTGTCCTAGATACTGTAACCATATTCATCTTTTTAAAGTACCTCATCCCTCCATTGCTCACCTATTTCTTTTTTCAGGGTCCCCCTGATCTTCCAAATTATGGGGTAGGATAGTCTGCCATTTCAAGGCTTTTCACTCTATAAGACAAATCTGCGTTTTCAGGATGATCTAGCACTGCTCCCTCTCATGCACTCAGATGTGCCTACCTGGGGATGTCACACAAGCATGACTTTCATTTTTCACCATAATGCCTTTGTTCATAACCTTCTCTGCTTAGAATACTATTTTCCAAATTTCTGCTTATCAAAATATTACTAGATAATAATGGTACTGTTTATATTAAAAAAACATATTGGGGGTGCTTTTGTTAGAGATACAAACTGAAGTAATTAGAGATGAAAACAATTTTTTTTTAAATCCTACTAGGTCTTCAAGGTCTATCTCAAATACCTATTCCTTTGCGAAGCTATTTCTAATCACCTAAACCTTCAACAAGCATGCAACATGTAGGTGTTATGTGATATACGTTAAACTAGACAGTGGAATATTAGCCTTAGGAGTTCAGTCTCATGGGAGACAGCTACAGAAGCCAACAATTACCACGGAGGTAAACACATGGTCCTGTGAGACCACTGACAAGTCCTAATCCAGGCTGGTGGGAAGCAGGGGGAAGCATCCTAAAAAGTGATGTGCAAAGGCCCTAAATGACTGTTCTCCCTCTGAATACCCAAGACACTTTTTGCAGCTAATTTTTGGTTATCCCATTCTGCCTTTGATACTGTCATACATGTACAGTTTATAAATTCCATATTTGCAAATTCACTTATTATTAACATTCATCTGAAAACAATACTCAGGGCAGTTTCTCGGTCATTCAAGGGCATGTCCAGAGTGGTGAAAAACTTGAGTCTTCTGATGCACACGTTCCCAGCTGAAGCAGAATAAGGTGATGCTCTGCCTTGTTTCAGTTCTCATATGATAAACAAGTATCCTCATCACAGTCTATACAGGGCCACATTTTTCATATTTTTTGTTTTGCTAGTGATTTCACTATTGAAACTGGCCATCAAGCAGTGCTAAACTGTTATCTAGTGTTCCAAAGCACAAGAAGGCTGTAATGTGACTTATGGAGAATACATATGTTAGAAAGGCTTTGTTCAGGCCTGAGTTATAGTTCTATTCGCAGTGAGCAAAATGTTAATGCATCAATAGTGTATGGTAAATAAGGTGTTGTTAAACAGAAACAAACTTAACACAGGTAATGTATTCATCAGTGGACAAAAATGTTGTGACCAGAGGCTTACAAGAACCTAACTCTGCATTTCCTCTAGGAGCAATGTTTCAATAGTCACTAAATTCAGTGTTTGTGACAGTATTATTTAACATAACTACAGCAAACAATGAACTGTACTTGGATTCCTCCCTCAAGGGAAACATATCTTAGTATCATTAGTGCCTCTATGGCATGGACACTATTAAACATTTAAGTTTTAACTGGAAAGTCAATTTTCTTCCTTATGTGTGAATGCCTTGACTTCAAAATTAAGTAGGGACCATACAGTCCAACAAAGGCTGGATACTAAAACAAAACACTTAATTTCATATTGCATTGACTTCTTTCTACAGCTTCAAATGACCAACAGTGGCTTTCAGCAACATGCTTACCATTTTTGTTCTTCAGATTAGGGTCTGCTCCAGTTTTTAGAAGCTTTAAGGCACATTGCTTATGAGCCCGGTAAGCGGCACAATGCAAGGGTGTGTTTCCTAACTGATCCGAGCAGTTAATATCCGGAGAGTTGGGCCTGTTAAGCTAACAATTGAAAAAATGCAGTGTATAATTATATATCAAAGATAGACTTTCTCCCATTAAACACATGATGGTACAAACATTCAGCTGGACCCTCCCATTGAAGAGCCAGGCTGGCTGGCACCTGGGCTCTCAGCAGCTTCCTGCTCACTAAACCAGCCAACTCTTGCCACTCTCCATGCTCATCCTCAAGTGTGATTCATCTAAGGCCCCGCACTTCCTGACAACAGACCACACACGCTACACCAGTGCCATCCCACCCACTCCGGGACATGAGGACTTCACTACGGTTTGCTCACTCCTATTGCTCTTGAGATTCACACTGGGGACCGCAAAATTACTAATCAGTCTACCGTAGACAGTCATTCAGAAGAGAAAACCCTAAGTGTTAAATGTGTAAGTGTTAAGGTTCTACAGAATTTGTTGTTCCCAATTTACTGCTTTAAAAACTTCTTTATATAGTCTCCATTTCACAAAGTTTAAAAAATGTTTTAGGCACTGTACTTGGAAACCATAAAGGCCTTTTTGAATGAGCTGAAATAACTTTAAAGCAAATGGCAATGCTTCAGTCTTGAATTTAGAACAAATTTAGAGTGTCATGTTTAATGAGACCATGTAAGAAATGGAAACTGGAAAGGAAGTCTCCTAAGAAGAAAACGTAAAGCTTTCAGTCTGTTCTAAACATATAAATATTCCAAAATATCGTCCATTCTTTAGATGTTACTTTCTAGAAGTACGGCATACCTTTCAGAAGTACTGATCATCAAAATGAGAGAAATGTACTCCTTTATAGGATCTTATATATTATGTTTCAATTTTAAATCGGCTTAAACTGAAAAAATAAGATGTCCTTTACATTAAGTAATACCTTGAAAAGTCTGATTTTTAATCAAGTTTTCAGTAGGCAGTGGGGACGTGCATCAGAAATTCAGAGAAAAACATCATCATTCACAATGCATCCTGCTTAACCTATTATCACGTTAAGTGTGTTTAGATTTTTAAGGATTTTTGCTCATTCGTTATGATAAGAGTACTTCGGTCACCATCTGACTAACTTATGATGTTAACATTAAGTAAAAAGTTTCTGGAATTATAAAGAAATAAGCTTGTTGTTGTTTTTACCAGAGCTATGAGTTCTGCTGTTCTGCCTTCTCTTGCTGCTGCTAAAAGTAATTCTTCAAGCTTTCTTTGTTGAGTCCTTTCTACAGCTGCAAAAAGAATGTACATATTACTCTACTTCTAGACAGGATCCTATTACTATAATCATTACAAAGATGTATAGAAAATATGGTTATCACCATAAGAGTCACAGTATTTTGAACTGTAATGTAAACATTAGTTAGACTTTATTGTTATTCTCATTGCCTTACATTTCAGATTAGAGTTCAACTCTTTGAGGTTCAGATGAACTTACATTTTCAATTCAGAGGTCTTTTAAGTACCTTACTCGCTACAATACCCATCACAAATAATTCTGAATTACTATTGCGTGCTAAGCTATCACCTATCTGCCGGGGGAAGGCAGGTAAGTGGGTGGTGGCATTCATACACTTCTAGAACATTAGAATGTGAAATGCAATAGTAAGAAATAGCATTGGTACAGAGATGTACAAACCATATAAATATATTTAGATTTATATATACTTATATACTTCCACATAATATAAAGTTTAACAAATACTATAGCACTTATTATGTGCCAGGTGGTATTCAAAGCACTTTAAAAATACTAATTCATTAAATTCTAACTATTCTATGAAATAATGTTACTATTACCCCATTTGTACAGAAGAAGAAACTAAGGCACCAAGAGGTTAAGGGACTTAACCAACATCACACACCCGGGAAGTGGAGGAGCTGGGATTTGAACTTGGGCAGCTTGGTTCCAGAGCCCATGCTCTTATCACTACCATACCCTCCTTCTCTAACAGGGAAAGAGAGCAATTACTAATATGATTTAAGAGACTGGAATATGTAATAAGGTCTTATTTCTGCTATTTGATTTGTTTTGGCTTACAGAAAAGAAGCAATTTCATAGAAAGATTTAATAATCCTATTTAAAATATGTGTATAATCTCCTGTGCAAAAGGCTACAAGGGAAGAACTATGAAAGTCTCCTCGTTTGCCTGGCCTAAGTCAAGTCATGGACAGAGAAGCAGAGTGGGGCCAGGTGACTGGGGAAACAGATAAACATTCACTAATAGTTAGTAACTAGTTGGTGCTGTTGCTTGAGACGCTACGCATACTATCTTCAATACAGGAATAGCTGGAACTAGTTTAGCTTTGTCTGATGAAATGACTGACATTACCCATATCATCACCTTCTATTCTCTCATTTATATTTACATGGCCAGACTCCCTCTCTGCCTCGCATGAGGTGGGCAAGTCTCTCCATAGGCTCCTCTCCACGCTTGTTTTGCTGGCCAGGACTCACAGCTCACATTCTTCAATCTTTCCTCTCCTGGCTCTGTGGCTACTGGACCGGGAGCTGAGTACAATCACATCCTATCCCTCTAGGACGTACTTCTGCTACTTGGTGTATCACCTGGAGTGTAATGCATCCCCTCAGTCATTCTTGCAGTCGAGTACCTGTTCTTATTCTTCTGTGTATCCTAGGCATTTATAACAGTGTCTAGCACAATATGTATTTGCTCAATAAATATTTATTGAATAATCCAATAATGTTTAATAATGTTGGCTCCCAACTTTAGGGAAGGGAGGTAAAAGATGCCCTGCCATTTCTTTCTAGACTGTCTAGGCTCATAAATGAAGAAAAATAGCCACTTGAAACTGAAAACCCTGAATATGTTCCTATCCTGCGTTCCTGGCCATTTTCTGTTCAGACAGTGTGTGTACTCAGGACACTGAAAGACAGGTGACTCGGCCAGTGGATAGCAAATACTCCAGTTTAGGGAGGTAAGGCTTTTTGAGTGCTGGGCACATTCTGCTTCTTGTGGTGCGGTTTACACGGATGTGCATATACATCCATGAATGATGTATACTTTCACCCATATATTTTATACCTCAATAAATATTTTTTAAAGCAAATGCTCTGTTCAAAAAATAATTTGTCCCATAAATATTGTTTATTATGACTTTAAACTTTATTTTCAATCAGAATCCAGAGATTGTAGGGATTACAGAGACTGACATCCAACCCTGTGCTGACAACACACTTATGTACATGCAAGCGGTAAGTTTGACAGCAGTACACCTGAAATGCAGGCAAGACCCTGGCAAACGTACTTCACTGACATCAGAAAATCACTATTTTACAATCTCTACCTTAATAAATAATTACTGGTAAACAGGATATTTACATGGTCTCAATTTTTCTCCCCACAAATGATTTTATTCCAAAGGGGAAGGTACTTTTATATGGAGCACAAAGCGAGCAGAACTAACACTGCCAGCAACAGAACAAAATGACAGCATGCATCTCCTAACAAGAGGCACGGGCAAAGGATACAACTGTGCCTACAGAACATTCCTGCCCAAAATGCACATTCTGAATTCAATTATATGAGAAAGGAAAAATCCAGATTGAGGGACAGTCTACAAACAATTCTACAATTGCCCTCCTCTTCAAAAAGGTCAAGATCATGAAAGACAAAGGTTAAGGAATTATTCCAGGTAAGAGGAGACAAATGATATGACAAATACAATGTGAAATTTTGGACTGGACCCTGGATTGGGGGAAAAATGCTACAAAGGAAATTATCTGGGCAATTAGCAAAATATGAATATAAACTATGTATTATATAGTTAATACATAATAACTATGTATTATATAGATAATTTTCCCATATTAATGCTAAACTTCCTGAAAGTGATATTGTGATTATGTAATATCCTTGTTTTTAAGAGATACATACTGGAGCATTTAGGGCTAAAGTATCACAGTGTCTATAAATTCTTCCCAAATAGTTAAAAAATTAAAAATTAAAATTAAATAATGTACAAAAGGATAAACCAGATGTGGCAAAATATTAACAATTGGTGAATCTAAATGAAGGACATATAAGTGTTCACTGTTACTATTCTTGAAAATTCCCATAGGCTGGAAATTTCTCCAAATAAACAAATGGTATGAAGAAGAAACTCAATGCCTGACAAGTAGTAATCTATCCTCTTCCAAATCATGGGAAATTCACTACATTGTTCTAGGCAACCCAAGCCATTATTACAATATGCAGGACCCAAAGTAAACTCCCTGGAACTCCAACTGGCCCTGGTCTGCTACAAGTAAGATTCTCTCTCCTCCAATATAATAGCTCTTCAGATACCGAAAACTATTTTGTTGGTCTACCTGTGTCTGTGTTTTGGGGTGATACATTTCCTGTCTCAACATGCATTACCTATGATATGGTCTCTGGTCTACCTATGATCTTGGTGGGCTGTTGGATACACTCCCTGCAGTCTGACCCATTTAACATAATAGCCACAAATTATTTTGTACACAGCTATATGTAAGGTGATCTCAGAGCAGAATCACTCCAGTTTGTACCTCCATTTCCCAAGTTAAGATCATTTTAGCTGATAAATCATAGTGCCCACAAAGTCAAGTAACTGTTTAGCCTCAATGCGTTTTGGTTTTGGGGAGGTTGTAGAGCATGTCTTTATAACTGACCCCATGAAATGTCATTTGACAGGGTAACCTAACTAGTTATATATATAACAATACTAGTCTGTCAGAAGAACCTGTTTCCAGTTTTCACCTTGTTACAGTTAAAATCATAGGACCAGACCAAAGACAGTACCTCATCCTTCCAATGAGATTATAATGTACTAAAGGGCTCCCCAAAATCACATAATACAGAGCCCTACAGAAGATGTGTGTTGGTTCGCTTGTTCATTGAAAATGAGAGGGTTCATTTTAAACGCAGGCAAGTGTTAAGACATCGACCTAAAGATGTCTGAGAAGTACACGTTTTGTAACTAGAAAACAAGATTTTAATTCTCAAAGATAATTAGAAAATAGTAAAAGACAAGATCTTGGGTTTTACATGGGTAAAAATACTAACAAAGAAATGAACACATCCAAATGCAAAATTATTTTGTCCTTCTCTTACTCTGCAAAGGAAAGAAACAAAGGCTATGTATGAAACTGCAACACTCTAATTCAATATATTTATTCCTAAAGCAGTAATTAAGAAATGTTCTCTAACACAGACTACAGAAAAATAATTATTATAAGCAAACCCCTGAACATTCAGAGGATAAAGCATAAGGGTTTCCAAATGTAAGCATCAAAATGTTTTTGTTTTTGTTTTTAAGCTATTTTAGAGAAGTCCTTTTGAGTTACTGAGGATTCGTATGTCTTCTTAAATGCAATTTAATCTTTGAGGTTCATAACAACCAGGCCGATAGATCAACGAACTTGTAGTAAGAAATGCTTACAATGAAGCCCTCAGGACCAGGGAGCTGGCCAGAGTGACCTTCCCCAGTGGCAAATGACTCCAAACAGCTGTATCTCTTGTAATTTCTCAGTCCTGCACTTCTGTGTTCCTTCATTATGATGCTTCTGTAGCCTATCACCCATTCTCTCTCAAGCCTCTAATTTTCTACTTTTAGCTTTGCTGGAAATTTGATGACCAGATTTCCATAATTTGCCAAAACCTTATATAAAGTGTTTAAATGCTATGAGGAAATTTGCATAATTTTGTGTCTAATCAATGACTCCCAAATTACATTATTATAGACCACAGGCATGGTGTCATCAATTTTAGCAGCTTAGAAACCATTTCAGCTTATATTCTGGGCCTTGGCTACAATCACAGAAAATGCTATTTATGTTAAGATTCCATGACACTTACCTTCAAGCATGGTTCTGATTTCTCTGTCATGAGTGACATCTTTTGCTGTTTGTCCGCTCCCGTTAACAACAGTGGCATCGGCATTATATTCCAAAAGAAGCATTACCAACTCCTAAAACAGAAACACAATTAGCTATTTTTACACTAAGACTCTGTTGTATTATAGCCCTTTTCCAAATTACTCATTACTATAGTGTTTCTACAATAGAAAAAAGTAATACGCAGGAATCTTTCTATCATATTCATCACGTCTACAATAAGTGAATACTATTGTCAAACCAGATATGGTGGTCAAACCAGATGTGTAATTAACAAAGCCATTATTTCAATTAGAGCACATGGTACATTCATTCAACATTACTCCTCTAAAGACTGTTGAAAAAAAGAATTCACCCACGAAGCTAGATTTTTTTTTTAATTTTGTTTTTGTAAGAAATAGAACATTGGACAAGGATTAAAGATGGTGGCGTAAGAGGCGAGACACAGGCTTCCTCCTAAAACTGCATATAATACAAAAATATAATTAATACAACTAATCCTGAAAAAGCAACAGGAAAGAGGACTGCACCAAACTGCATACACCCAGAGAAAAGAATACACCTCACAGAACAGGGTAACATACCAAAGCCATGGCCTGGTGGGACCCAAGCCCTTCTCCCACCCCAGCTCACTGGTGAGAGGAAGAGAAACGGAGTGGGGAGGGAGTGGAGGCCTGGGACTGCTGAATACCTAACTCTGGAGATCTGCTCTGGGAGCACAAACCTACATTTCATGGTGCTTGCATGATACTCTCGTGATTAGGGGGTTGGAAAGCTAAGACAGGCAGAATTCCTGGAGAGACTGAGATTGCAGCTGCTTGTGGAGAGCAGGGATCCATATCAGGCTGCTCTGGGACAAAAGAAAGGTGGGCAGTCTGAGAGACTTGCTAACGGTGAGACTTGCTAAAGAGGCAAGGATTGCACAGAGCTTACTGCTCAGGAGAAAGAACAGGTAGACAAAATTGTATGGGTGCACTCTGCCCAAAGCTCTAGCTCCCTGGTTGGCATCACAGCTCCAAGGAACCACTCCACGATACGCAGCCTACTACACCTTTCTCCCAGGCAGCCCCACCTGGCTCGCAAACTGGCAAACCTTACCCTGGTGTTAGGACAGCCAGAGGGAAGCCCCATCTAAAGCAACTACAAACGCAAAGCATAGAGGCTTATACCTGTGTGCTCGGCCCACTGATTCAGGCAGTGGAAACAGGCATAGCAGCTGGGAAGCAGGAAAAAGCTCTTTCCTCCCCCCAGGCACCAGCACCACCCCCCTGCAACGCACGACACTGCTCCAGGGGCTGAGCAGCTCCAGAGAGTAGAGCTTCTGGGCACTAGAGGAGGCCATATACAAATATGAAATGCCAAAGGAACCTGGTTCAGAGTAAAATTATGAATACAACATGTGAGAAAGATTCAAATGAAATCAATCTCAGGAATCTTCCTGAAAAGGATTTCAAAATAAAAATCATTAACATGTTCATGGAGGTACAGAAAGATATTCAAGAACTCAGGAATGAACTCTGGTCGGAGATCCAATCATTGAAGAGCACAATGGACGGTATTAAAAGCAGATTGGATAGGGTTGAGGAGACGATAAATGAAATAGAAACTAGAGAAGAGGAATACAAAGAAGCTGAGGCACAGAGAGAAAAAAGGATCTTTAAGAATGAAAGAATATTGAGATAACTGTGTGACCAATCCAAACGGAACAATATTCGCATTATAGGGGTGCCAGAAGAAGAAGAGGGAGAGAAAAAGGGATAGAAAGTGTCTTTGAGGAGGTAATTGCTGAAAACTTCCCCAATCTGGGAAAGGAGATAGTCTCTTAGACCATGGAGATGCACAGATCTCCCAATACAAGGGACCCCAGGAAGACAACACCAAGACATATAGTAATTAAAATGGCAAATATCAAGGATAAGGACAGACTATTAAAAGCAGCCATAGAGAGAATTATGATCACATACGAAGGAAAGCCCATAGGGCTGTCATCAGACTTTTCTGCAGAAACCTTACAGGCCAGAAGGGAGTGGAATGATGTATTTAATGCAATGAAGCATAAGGGCCTTGAACCAAGAATACTTTATCAGGCAAGATTATCATTTAAATTTGAAGGAGGGATTAAAAAATTTCCAGACACACAAAAGATGAGAGCATTTACCCCCCACAAACTGTCTCTACAGTGTATTTTGGAGGGACTGCTATAGATGGAAGTGTTCCTAAGGTTTAATAGCTGTCACCAGAGGTAATAAACCCACAGTAAAGAAAGTAGAGCAGTTAATTACTAAGCAAATGCAAAATTAAATCAACTATCCCCAAAGTCAATCAAGGGATAGACAAAGAGAACAGAATATGATACCTAATATATAAAATCATATAAATATGATACCTAATGGAAGAAGAAGAAAAAGGAGGAGAAAAAGAGGAACCTTCAGATTGTGTTTGTAATAGCACACTAAGTGAGTTAAGTTAGACTCTTAGATATAATAAGGAAGTTAACCTTGAACCTTTGGTAACCATGAATCTAAAGCCGGCAATGCCAATAAGTACATACCTACTGATAATCACCCTAAATGTAAATGGTCTGAATGCACCAATCAAAAGACACAGAGTCACTGAATGGTTAAAAACACAAGACCCATATATATGCTGCCTACAAGAGACTCACTTTAAACCCAAAGACACACACAGACTAAAACTGAAGGGATGGAAAAAAATATTTCATGCAACTAATAGGGAGAAAAAAATCAGGAGTTGCAGTACTTGTATCAGACAAAATAGACTTCAAAACAAAGAAAGTCATAAGAGACAAAGAAGGACATTACATAATGATAAAGGGGTCTAGCCAACAAGAAGATATAACCATTATAAATATCTATGTACCCAACACAGGAGCACCTACATATGTTAAACAAATACTAACAGAATTAAAAGGGGAAATAGAATGCAATGCATTCATTTTAGGAGACTTCAACATTCCATTCACTCCAAAGGACAGATAACGCAGAAAGAAAAAAAGTAAGGAGACAGAGGCACTGAACAATACATTAGAACAGATGGACCTACATACACCTACAGAACGCTACACCCAAAAGCAGCAGAATACACAGTCTTCTCAAGTGCACATGGAACATTTTCAAGAATAGATCATATACTAGGCCAAAAAGAGCCTCAGAAAATTCAAAATGATAGAAATTGTACCAACCAGTTTCTCAGAACACAAAGGTACTAAACTAGAAATAAATTATGCAAACAAAATGAATAATCCCACAAAAACATGGAGGCTTCACAACATGCTCCTAAATAACGAATGGATCAATGACCGAATAAAAACAGAGATCAAGCAATATATGGAGACAAATGACAACAATAATTCAACACCACAAAATCTGTGGGACACAGCATAAGCCGTGTTAAGATGAAAGTATATTGCATACAGGCCTACCTCAGGAAAGAAGAACAATCCCATATGAACACTCTAAACTCACAATTAATGAAACTAGAAAAAGAACAAATGAGGCCCAAAGTCAGTACAAGGAGGGACATAATAAAGATTAGAGCAGAAATAAATACAATCGAAAAGAATAAAACAACAGAAAGCAAGAGCTGGGTCTTCAAGAAAATAAACAAAATAGATAAACCCCTAGCCAGACTTATCAAGAGAAAAAGAGAGTCTACACACATAAACAGAATAAGAAATGAGAAAGGAAAAATCACTATGGACACAACAGAAATACAAAGAATTATTAAAGAATACTATGAAAAATTATATGCTAACAAACTGGATAACCTAGAAGAAATAGCTTTCTAGAAAAACACAACCTTCCAAGGCTGACCCAGAAAGAAACAGAAAATCTCAACAGACCAATTACCAGCAATAAAATTGAATTGGTAATCAAAAAACTACCTAAGAACAAATCCCCTGCACCAGATGGATTCACTGCTGAATTTTATCAAACATTTAGTGAGTACTTAATACCCATCCTATTTAAAGTTTTCCAAAGAGTAGAAGAGGGACTAATTTCAAACTCATTCTATGAGACCAGCATCACTCTAGTATCAAAACCAGGCAAAGACACCACAGAAAAAGAAAATTACAGACCAGTATACCTGGTGAACATAGACACAAACATACTCAGCAAAATATTAGCAAACCGAATTCAAAAATACAGCCAAAAGATCATCCATCATGATCAAGTAGGACTTATTCCAGGGACGCAAGGATGGTACAACATTCGAAAATCTATCAACATCATCCACCACATCAACAAAAAGAAGGACAAAAATCACATGATCATCTCCATAGATGTTGAAAAAGCATTCAACAAATTCAACATCCATTCATGATAAAAACTCTCAACATAATAAAGGCCATATATGACAAACCCAAAGCCAACATTATACTTAACAGCAAGAAGCTGAAAGTTTTTCCTTTAAGATTGGGAACAAGACAAGGATGCCCACTCTCCCCACTTTTATTCAACATAGGTCTGGGGTCCTAGCCATGGCAATCAGACAACACAAAGAAATAAAGGGCATCAAGATTGGCAAGTAAGAACTCAAACTGTCCCTGTTTGCAGATGACATGATATTGTACATAAAAAACCCTAAAGAATCCACTCCAAAACTACTAGATCTAATATCTGAATTCAGCAAAGTTGTGGGATACAAAATTAGTACTCAGAAATCTGTGGCATTCCTATATACTAACATGACCTAGCCGAAAGAGAAATCAGGAAAACAATTCCATTCACTGTTGCATCAAAAAGAATAAAATGCCTAGGAATAAACCTAACCAAGGAAATGAAAGACCTATACCCTGAAAACTACAAGACACTCATGAGAGAAATTAAAGAAGATACCAATAAATGGAAACACATCCTGTGCTCAAGGATAGGAAGAATTAATATTGTCAACATGGCCATCCTGCCTAAAGAATGCAATCCCTATCAAAATACCAACAGCATTCTTCAGTGAACTAGAGAAAATTGTTCTAAAATTCATATGGTACCACAAAAGACCCCGAATAGCCAAAGCAATCCTGAGAAGGAGGAATAAAACAGGGGGAATTACACTCCCCAACTTCAATCTCTACTACAAAGGCACAGTAATCAAGACAATTTGGTACTGGCACAAGAACAGACCCATAGACCAGTGGTACAAACTAGAAAGCCCTGATATTAACCCAACCATATATAGTCAATTAATATACGATAAAGGAACCATGGATATACAATGGGGGATATGACAGGCTCTTCAACAACTGGTGTTGGCAAAACTAGACAGCCACATGCAAGAGAATGAAGCTGGATTACTGTTTAACCCCATACACAAAAGTAAACTTGAAATGGATCAAAGACCTGAATGTATGTCATGAAACCATAAAACTCTTAGAAGACAACATAGGCAAAAATATCCTGAATATCATGAGCAACTTCTTCCTGAATGTATCTCCTCGAGCAAGGGAAACAAAAGCAAAAATGAACTCAAGGGACTACATCAAACTAAAAAGTTTCTGTACGGCAAAGGACACCATCAACAGAATAAAAAGGCATTCCACAGTATGGGAGAATATATTTGTAAATGACATATCCGACAAGGGGTTAACATCCAAAATATATAAAGAACTCAAACACCTCAACACCCAAAAAGCAAATAACCCAAAAGATGGCAGCATGAAAGGTGAGACACAGGCTTCCTCCTAAAACCGCATATGATACGAAAATATAATTAATACAACTAATCCTGAAAGAGTAACAGGAAAGAGGTCTGCGCCAGACTGCATACACCTGGAGAAAAGAGCAGACCTCACAGAACAGGGTAACGTACCGAAGCTATGGCCCAGCAGGACCCAAGCCCTTCTCCCACCCAGCTCACCTGGTGGGAGGAAGAAAAACGGAGCAGGGAGGGAGTAGAGGCCTGGAACTGCTGAATACCTAACTCCAGAGATATGCTCTGGGAGCACAAACCTACATTTCACGGTGCTTGCATGATACTCTCGTGATTACGGGGTTGGAAAGCTAAGATAGGCAGAATTCCTGGAGAGACTGATTCCAGCCACTTGTGGAAAGCAGGGATCTGGCTGCTCTGGGACAAAAGAAAGACGGGCAGTCTGAGAGACTTCCTAACAAGGAAGCCCTTAGCAAGAGGGCTGTGAAAGGGGCAAGGATTGCACGGAGCTTACTGCTCAGGAGAGAGGACAGGTAGACAAAATTGCCCAGGTGCACCCTGCCCAGCAGGTTGGGAGCTTTTCCATAAAGACTCTCATATTTAAGGAGGAAAAAGAAATCTTCCTCTTTAGACAATCTTCAGGTGCTCCAGCTCCCTGGCTGGCTACACAGCTCCAAGGACCCCCTCCGTGATACACAGCCTACTGCACCTTTCTCCTGGCCAGCCCCATCTGGCTTGCAAACCAGCAAACCCTACCCTGGCCTTAGCCCAGCCAGAGGGAAGATCTGTCTACAGCAACTACAAACGCAAAGCATAGAGGCTTATACCCATGTGTTCGGCCCACTGATTCAGGCAGTGGAGACAGGCATAGCAGCCGGGAAGCAGGAAACAGCTCTTTTCTCCCCCAGGCAACAATACCACTCCCCTTTGACCCCCGACATTGCTTCAGGGGCTGAGCAGCTCCAGGGAGTAGAGCTTCTGGGCACTAGAGGGTGCCATATACAAATATGAAATGCCAAAGGAACCTGGTTCAGACTAAAATTATTAATACAACTCCTGAGAAAGATTTAAATGACATCGACCTCATGACTCTTCCTAAAAGAGAGTTCAAAATAAAAATCATTAATGTGCTCATAGAGGTATGGAAAGATATTCAAGAACTCAGGAATGAATTCCGGTCAGAGATCCAATCACTGAAGAGCACAATGGAGGGTATTAAAAGCAGACTGGATATCGTGGAGGAGACGATAAATGAAATAGAAAGTAGAGAAAAGGAATACAAAGAAGCTGAGGCACAGAGAGAAAAAAGGATCTCTAAGAGTGAAAGAATATTGAGAGAACTGTGTGACCAATTTAAATGGAACAATAGTCGCATTATAGGGGTACCAGAAGAAGAAAAGAGAGAGAAAAGGGGATAGAAAGTGTCTTTGAGGAGGTAATTGCTGAAAACTTCCCCAATCTGGGGAAGGAGATAGTCTCAGGCCATGGAGATGCACAGACCTCCCAACACAAGCGACCCAAGGAAGACAACACCAAGACATATAGTAATTAAAATAGCAAAGATCAAGGATAAGGACAGACTATTAAAAGCAGCCATAGAGAGAAATAATATCATATACAAAGGAAAGCCCATCAGGCTATCATCAGACTTCTCAACAGAAACCAAAAAGCAAATAACCCAATTAAAAAATGGGCAGAGGGTATGAAGAGACAATTCTCCAAATAAGAAATTCAGATGGTCAACAGACACATGAAAAGATGCTCCACATCACTAATCATCAGGGAAATGCAATTAAAACCACAATGAAATATCACCTTACAGCAGTAAGGATGGCCAGCATCGAAAAGACTAAGAACAACAAATGCTGGCAAAGATGCGGAAAAAGGGGAACCCTCCTACACTGCTGGTGGGAATGTAAGCTAGTGCAACCATTATGGAAAGCAATATGGAGGTTCCTAAAAAAACTAAAAATAGAAATACCATCTGACCCTGGAATCCCACTTCTTGGAATTTACCCAACTTCTCAGATTCAAAAAGAATATGCACTCCTATGTTTATCGCAGCTCTATTTACAATAGCCAAGATATAGAAGCAACCTAAGTGTCCATCAGTAGATGAATGGATAAAGAAGAAGTGGTACATATACACAATGGAATACTATTCAGTCATAAGAATGAAACAAATCCTACCATTTGTAACAACATGGATGGAGCTGGAGGATATTATGCTCAGTGAAATAAGCCAGGAGGAGAAAGACAAGTGCCAAATGATTTCCCTCATTTGTGGAGTATAACAACAAAGCAAAACTGAAGGAACAAAATAGCAGCGACTCACAGACTCCAGGAGGGGACTGGTAGTTGCCAGGGGGAGGGGTGTGGGGGGTCCAGGTGGGGGTGGGAGGGGAATTGAGGGGTATTAGGTTTGGTGCACATGGTGTAAGGGGTCGCGGGGAGGACAGTGTAGCATGTAGAGGGCAAATGGTGAATCTGTGGTGTCTTGCTGCATTGATGGATGGTGTCTGCATTGGGGTGTGGGTAGGGACTTTATAATATGGGTAGATGTGGTAACCACATTGTTTTTTCATATGAAACCTTCGTGAGAGTGTATATCAATAATACCTTAATTTAAAAAATCATGATCTAAATTGAATTAAACCTGACAAATACAATCTATTTTAATTTTTAATATATTTGTGAGTCAGTGCTCCCAAATTTTGGATCATAACATATTTTGGCACTTAACCAAACCCAACAATTTCCGATTAAATTTTAAAATTATGCAACATAACATTGCTCTTAGGAATTTTAACATCAATATCTACTTCCCTGAAAGGGCCCTTGAAAATGGGAATGGTAGACCTGTATTCATTCTAAGAGCTCTGTAACAATAATATGTGTCAATTTTTAAACAACCTGATTTAAGCACAACTCAATGAAGGTGCCTACTCTATAGAGAAATGTGTCCACAATCAGTGTTACTTCTTTTTTATAATAAGGTCTGTTGGGGGAGGGTGTTGGGTATTTTCCTCAGTTCTTGTCCCCACCACAACAAAGAATTGAAGGGCAGAGACACAGTAGTGAAGCAGAGTAAAAGTTCTATTTAGAGTTACTTAGAGAAAAAGTGCAGGTGACCTCAGAGAGAGAGAGAAGCACCCTAAAAGGGTGGGGGTTCCCCCTTTTAAGGATTTTTCAGGAATGTGTCAGTGCACTAGGGTGTGGACTTGTTAACTGGTCTCTGAATGTTTAAAATTAACAACACACGAAATTTACTGCTCTGGTTCTGGTTTGGGAGCATATCAATTAAGACTGCCTTCCCAGCCCCCCAAGGTGGGCTGAGTTATTGTCTGTTTGCTAAAGAGTAAATTAAGAATCTTACTTCTTAACTTCCTGGGTATTAAAATGCAACCTTGTCTTTAAGATGGAATCCGTCCTGCCTTTTACTATGTTGTTTATGGCTAGGCCTGCATGCTAATTTAGTTGCTCAGGTTGCAAATTACTTGATTAGGGCTGAAGGAGAAAAAAAACAGCATATACATGAAGTTTAAAAATAAGCTGGGCCTGCATGATTAACACAATAAAGACATGGGCTCTGCTGAGGTGCCCTCCTTTATCTGGGGAATATTCTAACATTCCAGGCCAAGTTGCTCCTGGCTTTTTGAGCTTTAATTGATTAACTCATTAACTCTGGGTCTTTTTTAGTGGGTTTTCCTGGCCTTATTTTCTTTTCACCCTGCTCATATCTATTTTCCTGCCTAACAGATCTAAACAGTAAACAATCAGGAATAGTCATTCATAATTGGAAGTTCAGAGAAGATAATCTCAGTGTTCAGAAGACAGTAAGGAAGCCCATCTGATCTGAACCATTTTCTTTCTCATGCCTCATGAACGGGTCACTTTGCCAATAGCTTTCCGTATTGGTCAATCTAACTGCTGCTGCTTTTTTTTTTAATTAGGGTGTCCTTGATTTACAGTCTTATGAAGGTTTCAGATGAGTAACATTGTGGTTTCAACAGTCGTCTGTATTGTTGGGTCCCCCCAGGACCCCATTGCGGTCACTGTCTGGCAGCATGGTGGGATGCTATAGAGTCATTACTTGTCTTCTTCATGCTGCTGCCTTCCCCGTGACTTACCCATATTGTGTGTACTAACTGTGGCGACCCTGGTCCCCTTCTCCCTCCCTCCCCAGCCCCTTCCCTTTGGTAACCTCTAGTCCCTTCTTGGCCTCTGTGAGTCTGCTGCTGTGCTAACATCCTTTTTTAAAAAAGAAAATGAGATGTGGTAGAAAAATTAATGGCAGTGAGTAATTTATAAAATTGTAAATGAACATTAGAGAGGATCTACTTCTAAAACCAACCACGTTCCTTAGCATTAAAATTCTGCCCCAAGAGGTAACTTTTACCCTAGAATTTAAAATACCTTCAACACTACGGGCTCCAGGGGCAAAAATCTGCCACATACTTCTCTTGGGCAGATCTGTGTCACGAAAGTACTGTGCCAATCCCCCCGGAATGAGAGCTCACATCTTTTGTACTTGCTTGCTCCCTCACTGGATTTTCACAGAGCTGGTAAAATTCTCGTGGACCTTAAGGGAGCACTGCTTGGGCCCGAGTCTCCTTTCATATATTAAAGCCAAAAGAGACCTGCTGTCTCCCCACACAGACCTGCATGCTTTACGTGAGCTGCACTTGTTATGTGCCATTGCGGAAGAGCTGGGAAAGGCTGAGAGTTCACCGTTTTGATGTAAACCTGTCTAGTTTCATAACAAGAAAAAGCACTTAAATTTTTTAAAGAGAAAATCTAAGCAATTCCACGGGAGTGACAAAACACCTCAAATAATGAAAGTGTAGCAATTTATTTTCTTCTTAAATTGTTCTTTCCTGATATATAAGGTTTCTTAGGCACTTTAAAGTGTTGACGGTTATCTCTTTTCCAGGAGAATGAAAATATACTGCGGTCAACTGATCACTTAATTTTGTGTTCCCTATTAAAAAAGGCTAATGAACTGGAGGCCGCTAAGTTACTTGAAATTCTGTAACGGACATCTGTCATCAGCTCCTAACTTGCCTTGTTTCCTAATATCTACCTTTTAGAAATCATGCCCCAATCATGTTTCTAGGATCCTGTAAAGCAGGCTCTAGAAACATGTTCACACAACACCCACAGGGACAAAAACACAGGAGAGAGGGAGCCTCGGAGGGGGAGATGCCCAGGCCCTAGTGGGCAGCAGTGGACATCCCTGAAGCAGAAGAAAATGTTAAATCAGGGATGGGTCCCAGCAGCTCTGCCCTGCCTGGTCCTCATACGCAGAGAGAGGCCAGGCCTGGCCCTGTGTTGTCACCCAGGTCGGCTGCAGGGCCAGGTGGGCCTAGAGTGTCAGAGCTGCTGGCGGGGATCGGCCTTTCCCTCCTGCCCCGTGGGCCTGTACAGGTGACATCACTTCCTCCGTCAGAGCAGGTAGGGAGAGCAGTGCTCTAGAACCTGGCTGGCCTCCCCTCTCCCACCTAACTGAGCTGCCCTATTATTAGGGTCCCTGTTGCCCTTAGCGACGGAACTCTGCTGGGTTCTGAGCAGTCCCCTCTGACCACAGACACTGGCACTGGGAGGCAGAGCTGTGGAGCCCCCGCAGCCATGGAGGGCCTGCTGCCTGCCGCCGGACTCATATGCCAGCTGATCCTGAAGCACCTGTGGGGGGCTCTCCTGGCGATCACTGAGAGCTGGGGATGCCTAACAGGACCCCTTGGAGTCCCCTGGGGGACCCTGGCATGTTGTGTGGGGATGCTTTTCATGGTAAAGAGAGCATGGAATTCACGATGCACCAAGGCTCAGGGCAGAAGCTGTTCTGCCCGCCATGAAGTACCTGGAAACTGTGGTGACACTGCAGAACGAACGACTCCAGCCGATGACACAGGCAGGGCACCTGTGGGGGAGGCCAGTCCTCTCACCCTACAAAGCCTGAGCTTGGCAGCGGTGACCACACACCTGAGGCTGTCCCTTCAGGACACTCTGGGCCTTCTGGCAAAGGGATGGGGGAGCCAGCCTCCTATACTTCCCAAGGCCACGGATGAGAAACCAACCCTCAGGGCATCACCGAAGGATGGAGAACAACTTGGGAAGAAAATGCTGGATGATTGGAAAGGAAACACTGCTTTTCCAGAAAGGGCAGAAGTCCTTGCCCAAGACATCGCAAGATGCAGGTAGAAGCTGAAGGAAGAGGAGGAGGAGAAGGAAGGACTGTTGTGGTCAAACACACGTGCAGAGCAGGACCTGAAAGAGGGAGTCAGCCAACCATCAGTGGCCAAGACCCTGTTCCATGCCATCCCCACACTTGCGCCCCTGAGACATCTCCCGGATGGCGGGAGCCTGGAAAGTGAGCAAAAGTGTGAAGTGGGAAACTGTAAACGCCCCGTCCCCAGGTCAGAAGTGGCATGAAGGCTGACATGCACGATGCTGACTCCCCTGTGTCCCCTCAAAGCCCTGAGAGAGCCAGATCATTGAGGGAACAAAAGCAAATGAATGAAGAGCTGAGAAAACAAACAGCCACCCTCCAGGCAGAGGAATCATCTCTGAGGTGTGAAATCCTACAGCTGGAAAGTCAACTACTTCAGCTGAAGCTCCAGAATCTGCGTGAACTACACCAAGAATGTACCATGCAACTTGAGAGCCAAATCGCTAAGGAGAAGAGGTGTGCAGAAATTGAGAAGAAACTGATTAACTTGTGCAGAAACTGGAACTGGAAGTTTCAGATTCTCCAGCTGCGCAACAAGATGGCCGGAGACATGCGCAAAGAATTGGAGAGAACCAGGTACTTTCAAAGGGAGTTCCTCTTGCAGGAGAAAAGGGCTCAGAAAAGCTGGAAGGCAGTCCTGCAGACTGAGAGAAACCTCAGAAGCTAAGAGAAGGTGACAGCATCAGACAAATGCTGGCCGACGCCCAGGCCCACCTGCAGCCTTTCCCAAGGGGCCCGTCTGCTCCTGTTGCTCCACCTGCAGCCCACGGAGGCCACAAGCTGTCCCGGGATCCCCTGAATCCTCAGGCCCCCCAGGAAGGAGGAGGGTGTCACCGTGAGGGCCCAGGGGGCAGGGGTGACCTGCAGGTGTGACTCAGCTCACGGCAGCCGGGTCCTGACCCCCCACAGCCATGGCACAGCTCTGCAGGTGTTTCTGTCTTTAAGCTAATTTTGATTTCTCTCTTTTAGGTTTAGCTACTGTTATTTAACTGATACTACAATTCCCTTATCCAAATAAGCATAGCATTATAATTTTAAGAGTATTTTTCAAATAGTTTCATTTAATTAAAAAAAAAGAAATAGAACATTATTTTCTAAAGTGCTATAGACTGGCAGGATGTATCACTAGCGAAGGAATGGTTTATAATGAAGCAAATGATCTCTCCTAAAGTCAATATTCAACAATGGAAAATAAACTACATCAATCATATTTTCTGTAAGTGGCTAACTGCTCTTTTAGGAATTTCAAACTAATTGGTAATATATGTAAGTCCAGTATCACTGATTCACTTCAGTTCTACAACTTAACAAAACAGAAGAAATGGAGAAGAATGCAAGAGATTTGCAGGAGAATGTTAGGGAAGGATGGGGGTAACACTTCTCTAGTGCTACACTAAGGCAGGATGAAATACAATGAGTGATATTCTAACTTAGGTTGACTGTGCATATGAAGTGATATCCTATCCTTACATTTATTTTTCCCATGAGTTTCACTTTTCCTTTGGGCTGCAAAATTTCTTATGATCTTAAAAAATAAGGCATAGTGAGAAATGCTTAAATATAACTTAAAAAATACAGACAGGAAGAAGAAAACAAAATACACATTGTCCTAGTCATTATATGACCACTGTAAACATTTTGGTCTATTTATTTCTAATCATTTTTCCTATGTAGAAGTTTGAAATTTTTTAGACAAATCTAAACGGCACAGTTGCTTATGTTATACTCCTTCTACCAATATTTATTTTCCAGGGTATTATGACAGTGTCGATAAACATTTCTCATGGCTGAATATTATTCTGTAAAATGCACTACCATATTTTGAAAACAGAAAAATGATCATGAAGTCTAATATTTTAACAAAGTGAATCCTAATAAAGCATCTTAGCATTTCCTATCATTTTACAGGTAACATTTTGGGGAAAGTGTTTTCATACTTTTTTATGCAAAGAGTTCATATTAGTAAAGAAGGAAGAACAATCCAGAGAATGACAGAAATATTTACAAATCATGTAATAATAAGGGACTTATAGCCAGAATATATAAAAAACTTTACAACAATAAGAAGGCTAATGAGCCAGTTTTAAAACAGGCAAAGATAAAAAAGAACAATTAGAAAAGGAAATTAAGAAAAATAATTCCACTTACAATAACATCAGGAAGAATAAAACGCTTAGAATTAAACTTAAACAGAGGCAAAAGATCTGTATACTAAAACAATAAAACATAGCTGAAAGAAATTAAAGGTGACATAAATGGGATGACATCTAGCGCTCACAGATGAGAAAACTTAATATTGTTCAGTGTGAACACTCCCCAAAGCAATTATGGATTCAATGCAGTCGCTATCAAATTCCGATGACGTTCCTTCCAGAAATAAAATATCCCACCCTGAAATTCACATGGAATCCCTGTTTAAGGGACCACGAACAGCCAAAACATTAAGAAAGATCAATGTAGGGGATCTCACACTTCCTAATATCAAAACTAATGTCAGAAAGCTACAGTAATCAAACGTGTGGTAATGGCTTGAAGACAGACATACTGAAACAGAACAGACAGCCCAGAAATAAACTCTCACATATATGGTCAAATGATTTTCAACAAGGGTGCCGAGATCATTCAAAGGGGAAAGGACAGTCTTTTCAACAAATGGTGCTGGGAAAACTGGCCATCTATGAAAAAAAAAAAAAAAAGAAAAATTATGTTGGACCCATATCTTACACCATACATAAAGATTAATTAGAAATGGATCTAAGACCTAATAAAAATCTTAGAAGAAAACATAGAAAGAAAGCTTTATGACACTGGACTTAGAATGATTTTTTTGGATCTGACACCAAAAGCATAGTCATAAAAACAGATAAACTAAAATAGAAATAAACTAGACTACATCAAAAATTTAAACTTTGTATATTAAAGGGTACTATCAGGAGAGAGAAAAGGCAATCTGAAAATACTTGCAAGTCATATATCTGATAAAGGACTTATATCCAGAATAACTCCTAAAACTCAACAAAAAAATCCCAAAAGACCTGATTTAAAAATGGGCAAAGGACATGAAAAGGCTACATACTGTATGATTCCAACTATACAACATCCTGGAAAAGACAAAACTATGGAGACAGTAAAAAGATCAGTGGTTGCCAGGGGTTGGGTAGGAGGAGGGACAAAGAGGTGGGGCACAGACGATTTTTAGGGCCGTGAACATACTCTGCACATATCACTATACATTGCCCTAACCCAAAGGACATATGAGAGTGAACCCTAAGATAACTATGACCTCTGGGTAGTTTGATACGTCAAAGTTGGTTCATCAGTTTTAACAAATGGACCACTCTGGTGGGGGATATTGGTACTGGGGGAGGCTACACATGCGTGGAGGCAGGGCATAAATGCAAAATCTCTTTCTTCCTCCCGATTTTGCTGTGAACCCAAAACTGCTCTAAAAAATATGTCTTTAAAGTAAATTTTTAAGTAAATGGGCAGAAGACCTCAGTAAATACTCCTCCAAAGAAGAACAGTCAATAAGCACATGAACAGATGCTCAACATCACTCATCATTATGGAAATGCAAATAAAAACCAAATGAGATACTACTTCATAACCATTATGATGCCTTAAAAAGACTGACAATAACAAGTGTTTCTGAGGATGTGTTATAATTGGAACCTTCACACAATGCCAGTGGGAAAGTGGAACAGTTTCTTTGGAAAATAGTTCGGCAGCTCTGCAAAATACTCAATGTAGAGACACCATATGATGTGGCAATTTTGCTCCCAGGTACAAACACAAACCCAAGAGAAATGAACACATGTCCACAATGAAATCTTGCACATGAACGACTGCAGCAGCATTATTCCTAATATCCAAAAAGTGGAAACAACCCAAATGTCCATCAACTGATGAATGGATAAATAAAATGCAGTATGTCCATGCAATGGATTATTTGGCAATAAAAAAGAATGAGGTACTGATACATGCTATGACATGGGTGAACCTTGAAAATATCATGCTAAATAAAAGAAGCCAGTCACAGAAGACATATGTTGTATGATTCTATTCATGCAAAATGTCCAGAATAGGCAAATCATTAGCGACAGACTATAGGTATGTGGTTGTCTGGAACGGAGGAGAAGGGGTAATAGGGTGGGATGATGAAAATGTTCTAAAATTGGTGGTGTTGATGGTTTCACAAGTTTGTCAACAAGCCTGAACCACTGAACTGTACACTTCAGATGGGTGAATTGTATAGTATGAAAATGACAAAGTTGCTTAAAAAAAGAAATTCGAGTCTGGCACCACATGGTACATTCAAGTTAAGGAATGTTATTTTTCAACCTATTGAATACCTCATCTAATTGTTTTATACCATTTTTGCAGCTGCACAGAATTCTAGTAATTAAATTGTTTTGATATGAGGATCAGGAAAGCAATAAAAACTAATGTGGAACCTGACTAAATAATATAAAGCCCCAAAGGGCCAGACTATAAGGAATGGTAGAGAGAGGTACATTTGTGAAGGAAAAGAATTATTTTAATAACTCAAAAATGGTATGGGGGTGGGGGGCAGCAGGGCAACCCCGAACGTGAGGTAAGAGTCATGATAGGCAATCTCGGAGGGCTCAGGCTGTCCTTATGGTGAAGGGACACCCATGAAAGGTTTCAGAGGAACAATACCAGATCACAGGCGAGATCACCTGACCACCATGTGAAGACTCAGAGAAAAGTTCTAGGAGGGAATTCTCAGACCCACAGTATCAGCATCAACCATGATTGGAAGAAATGCAAGTTCTCAGGCCCCGTCCCAGACCCACTGAATCAGAAATGCCAGGGGTGAGGCCCGGCAACCTGTATTTCAAGAAGCCCACCAAGTAAGGAATGCAAGCTCTCAGGCAGAAAAAATAGCATGAGAAGGTGTTATTCATGGAACAGAAGATAGAAGGCACATGAAGAGACCAGTGGTTGGATTTCCATTCCAGGACACCAACGGAACACCCCAAAGCGGTCACTGTTGATTTTTAACCCCTCATGGGTAGAAGAGGTTTTAATTTTTCTTCAAGAATCCCCTGCAGCATCGTTGCTCTCAGGTGTAGTGGGGGAAAGGTTTTCTTTAAGCCTAACTTGCTTCTCTGGGCCAAAGTTAAGAAGATCCTGCCTTCTGTAACACTTTGTGCAGACATAAAACAATTAGTGTCATCTTCTTTCTCTTCATCCCTCAGGCACTGGCATTCCCGATTCAGTCCTAAGTGGTCGGTCACTGGTGCTTTCCAGAAGTCCAGCTCCAGCCACTCCCCCTCACAAGTACTCCTTTCAGCAAGTGAGTATGTTGTTCTCTTCTGAGCCTCCTGCTGTCTCTCCACACTCTTATTAATTATTCATTTAACATGCTTAAACTCTTAACAAGGCCCCCCAAGAGTCACAGAAAACATACTTCGACAATACCAGAGCTGAGAAAGAGAATGTACTGACAAAATCAGGGCCAAGATCAGGATACTGCTGGGGCACCTCCATACACAATGACATTAAGAGATTAGAGAAAGTCAGAAAAGTAATTGGGAGACAAGTCTGGGTAAAAAGTAATGAGGTGTTCTCAAATGGATACAGTAAAAGAAGGACTTAAAGTGAGAAGTATTTCAATAACCAACTCAAATATTGTGTAAAGAACAGGTGTGGAGGAAGCCGAGTCCCACTTCAAAAACATGAAACCCACGACACCTGCGGGGCAGGTAAGGGTGCCCAACATGCAGCTAAACAGAGGCCTGGATGCCTGGAGAAAAAGAAGAGGTCAAGATACAGGTTTCCAAATAACCACCCAGGAAAAACAGGGAGCCATAGGAGTAGATGGGTTTGTTAGGGGGAAAGTTTCAAGAGAAAGGGAAGAATGGTTTAAAACATTTTTTGGAACATGTATTATAAAGGGGAAAGGGAATAAAACAAGATAGGAACCATGAGAGCAGCCAGAAATGCAACAAAAGAAATAGACTGTACAGTGTTCTCCTTCCAAAGAGGAGAGCAGCTTTGTTAGAGCAGAGCTGTGTGAAATATGAAAACAGAAACTCTAAAAGTAGCAAACCACTGACAACCTTTAGGAAAACAATTCAGTTGAAAGGAGAGAAACAGGACCTAGACACTACAAAGGGTCAAAATAATCAGGTGCTAAGGAAGTAGAAAAAGGCAGTGTGGACACATTTTAATATTTTTTAAAACTCAGAGCTAAAGCATGTGTCTTGCTCAGAGAAGTTTACTTGCCCACTCTAGCTCCAGTAGCATTTGCCGTCCCATAATTCTCATCCTTCTGCCCAGTTTTATTTTCAGAGCACTTGCAACTTCCTATGCCTATTGTCTGTTCCCCTCTAGGAAGGAAGGGACTTGGTCTGTTTTGTTCATTGCTATATCCCCAGTACTCAGAACAGCAGCTCTTTATTTTTTAATATTTATTCCTAAATAAAGATATACTGCTTAAAATATTCCTGACCAAGACAGCATTTTGACCAGTTTGTCAAATAGCTACCAAAAAGTGAGGGGAGTAAAGTATTAACTTGGAGCATGATACTTTTCCTTTTTAAAAAATGGGTGCCACTTATGTTTAGCACACATGGTACAGGGGGTCACGGGGAAAACAGTGTAGCACAGAGAAGGCACACAGTGACTCTGTGGCATCTTACTACACTGATGGACAGTGACTGCATTGGGGCATGGGGGGACTTGATAATATGGATAAAAGTAGTAACCACATTGTTTTTTCATGTGAAACCTTCGTAAGGAGTGTATATCAATAATACCTTAATAAAAAATTAAAAAATAAATAAAAAAGCTAAATAATCGCCAGCAGATCAGAACTGTTAAATGAAAAAACCTTCATTCAGATAAAAGGAAAATGATGTTGGATGGAAATCTGGACCTAATCAATGGTCTAAAAAACACTGAAAATGACAAATATGTGGGTTAATAAAAAACTTCCATTAAAAAAAAAATGGGTGCCACATAGTATGTTAGGACCAGTAGTGCCCAACAAAGGTCAGAGCAAAGAGCAGAGTTAACACGAGCCATGAATCATGCCCCAAAACACCCCAACTTCACTCTCTGCTCAGTAAATTGTCAGCCATTCCCTTACTGCACCATTATTTTGCTGTCATCATCACATACTTCATCTTAGATGGATCACAGAAAAATCCCCATATCCAGACTGCTCTGTAACAGCTTTAAGACATAATTTACATACCATAAATTTCACCATTTAGAATAATTCTGTGGCTTTTAATATATTCATAGAGTTGTGTAACAACCACTGTCTAATTTTAGAACATTCTCGTCACTCTAAAAGAAATATGTACCCATTAACAATCACTCCCCAATCCCCTTTCCCCTACATCCCTGGAAGCAACTAATCTATTTTCTGTCTCTGTGGATTTGGCTATTCTTAACATTTCCATAAATGGATTCACCTAATATGTGGCTTTTTGCATATGGATTCTTTCACTTAGCACATTTTCAAGGTTCATTTATGCTTTAGCATGTATCAGTACTTCATTCTTTTGTAGTGCTGAATAATACTGTTGGGTAACACCACATTTTGTTTAACCACTCATTAGTTTATGAATATTTGGGTTGCATTTACTTTTTGGCTATTATGAATAATGCTATGACAATTCCCATGCTGATTTTTAAAGATGATTTTTATATAAAATTATCTACTTGTAACAGAAATTCCACAAAAAAAATTTTACTTCTTGCAAAGAAATCTCTTAATGCATGCTTCAGGATTCATCAGTGGAAAAGAGAAACAATTTCTACAAATTATGCATACTGAACTCTTAGGGGAAATTCAAGATTACTTAAAAAATGAGCTGTAACTTTAATAGAAGTCTGAGGAAAGTATCAGAATACTTTTTGGGGGTTTTACTAAATTGACATACTGTACTAGAGCAGGCAGGGAAATGTGTTAAAACATTTTTAAAATAGCTATCAAAAATGCCACACATACACAGCCATTTATGGAAAAGGGGCCAAGAATATACAATGGGAAAGACAATCTGTTCAACAGAGAGTGTTGGAAAAACTGGACAGCTACACGGAAGAAACTGAAGCAAGATCTTACACCACACAACAAAATGGATTAACGACCTGAAACCATAAAACTTCTCAAAGAAAATTTGGGCAGTAAACTCCTTAACATGGGTCTTGGTAATGATTTTTTTTAGATCTGAAACCAAATGCAAATGAAAAGGCAACAAAAACAAAAATAAATAAGGTGGATGACATCAAACTACACAGCTTCTGCATGGCAAAGGAAACCATCAACAAAATGTAAAGGTAATCTACAGAATGGAAAAAGATATTTGCAAATCATATCTGGTAAGGAGTTATTATCCAGAATAAAGAACTCATAGAGCTCAAGAGCAAAACAAACAAACAAAAAACAGCCCAATTTTAGAAAATGGACAGACGACCTAAATATTTGGAAAACTTCTTTTTCCAAAGAAGACATACAGATGGCAAGGCACATGAGAAGATGTGCAGCATCACTAATAATCATCAGGGAAATGCAAATCCAGACATCATGTCATGCCCGTCAGAATAGCTATTATCAAAAAGATAAGAAGAACAGCATTGGCAAAGACGTGGAGAAAAGGAACCCTTGTTGACAGTTGGTGGGAATGTAAACTGGTGCAGCCAGTATGGGAAAAAGAATGGAGGTTCCTCAAAAAATTAAGAATGAAACTACCAGATTATCCAGAAATTCCACTCCTGGGTATATATCTGCAGAAAACGAAAACACTAACTCAACAAAGATATATGCACCCCCTTATTCACTGCAGCATTATTTACAATAGCCAACATACGGAAACAACCTAAGTGTCCATCAATGGATGAATGGATAAAGAAATTGTGGACCATGTATACAACGGAATATTATTCAGTCATAAAAAAGAAAGAAATCTTGCCCTTTGCAATGACACAGAAAGACTTTAAGGGCATTATGCTAAATGAAAGTAAGTCATACAGAAAAATACCTTATAATCTTATATAGAGTATGTAAAAATCAAACCAACAAGCAAGCTCAGAGATTCAGAGAACAGATTGGCAGAAGCAGGGGGTGGAGCGTGGGTGAAATGGGTGAAGGAAGTCAAAAGGTACAAACTTCCAGTTATAAAATTAAGTCACAGGGAGATAATGTACAGCATGGTGACTATAGTTAATACTGTGCTGTATATTTGAAAGTTACTAAGAGAACAGACTTAAAAGTTTTCACCAAAGAAAAAAATTTTTATAACTGTATATAACAGACGTTAACTAGACTTATTGCAGTGATTTTATAATATATACAAATATTGAATCATTATGCACATATGAAACTAATACATGTTGATTATATCTAAATTTTTTGAAACGGTTATACTTGTTAAATACTGTGTGACTTTAGAGGATAAGCTTCAATTATCCAATATCCATGTATATAAAAATACAGTTCCCCAAACTTTGGAAAATAAAGCCAAAATCCATGTTTTCACTGAAAAATAGATGTGCATCTGAAAAATTATGCATAATTTCTTTCCTAAGAAAATCAAAAGTAAGAACAAATTTAAGGCTAGCTTTGATACTAAAAAACACAATTTCTAAATAAATGAAATAATACATAATACTACCCAATATTTAGTTAACATTTACTATGTGCCAGACTCTGTTCTAAAAGTTTTACTTTTATTAAGTCATTTAAATTTTGACAAAAGCCCAGAGGCAGGTGCTATTATGATACCCCTTTTTAAAGATGGGGACTCTGAGGTACTAAGGTTAATAAGCATGTTATGCACACTAGTATATGTGAAAACATCATGAAAGAGGTGCAAAAATACACCAGTCACTAAACAAATTCAACTAAGTTCACTCCACAATGAAGTCAGCCAGTCAACAAGTTCTATTCATATTCACAAAATTTCTATAATCTCTGAAAAGTGTCACTCTTGAATATGATTCAATAGCCAATCACCACCTGATATCTGAAATCTGATGAGTTCAAAGAACAAAGATCAAGACAAAGAAAAACTTGAGACAGAAATAAAGAAAACATTAAAAAGAACTGTAACATCCTCAAAAATGGGATTTCTTCATTAAATAAGAAATGAAGATTACAAAAAGGAACAGGCAGGGAAAAATAAAGGACTCAATAATTAATAGCAGAATAAAATATTCAATACAATTATTAGAAGGCAAATGTGAAGATGCCTCTTAAAAAATTAGGGAAAAAAAAGATACCTGAGAGGGAATAATAAATGAAAAAAGATAAAAAATAATTGGAGGATCAAACATGAAATCCTTTTATCTGACCAACTGGAGTTCCAGAGAGATAAAACTGAGTAAATACAGAAACAGAAGAAAATATCCCAAAACCAGAGGACTTGAGTTTCCAGATTGCAGTAGACAGGATTCTAAGACAACCCCCAAGGGCTGTGCCCCTGTGGCTCATATATGCATAACCCCAACCCGGGAAAATGATGGATTTTACTGCCAAGATTAGGTAACATGATACACAGACTTCAAGAAAGGACATTATCTGGGTGTACAGGACGCAATAAAGTGAGTCCTTAAAAGGGACTGGGCTCTTTCTGCCAAAGCGACTGAAAGTATGAGACAGCCTTTGGAGGAGACGGTTGAGCTAACACCTGAAGGTAGCCTCTTAGAGCTGCGAGCAATCCTGGCTGACAGGCAGCAAAAACATGGGGACTTCAGTCCTACAACTGCAATGAATTCTGCCAACCAGCTGAATCTGCTTTCAAGAGGACCCCAAGCCATGGATGAGAACACAGCCTAGGCGACACTTTCACTTCAGTCTTATGAGACCCTGAGCAGAGAAGCCAGCTAGGCCTTACCTGGAATTCTAACCTTCTGAACTACGATAAAAAATGGGTATTGTTTAAGCCACTAACCTTATGTTAATTTGTTACAGCGGCAAGAGAAAACACATAGATTAAAAAGTCTGAAGATAAACAATGAAATTCTAGGAATCAAGAGCAAAGGGAGGGTCCTGTCTCACCTGACAGCATTTTCAGCTGGGCATATGGCTGCCTAGAATAAAGACCACCGTGCTCAGCTGCCCTTTGGCTAGTGTGGCCACATGACTATCTCAGCCAATGGGACTAAGCAGAAGTGTCAAAAGAAACTTCAGGAATCTTCTAGAAGAGGCAGTTTGTACATATCCTTTGTCCCTTCTTCACTTCCTCCATCCTGCTTCCTAGAAATGGGATGCTCTCATGATAAGGTCACAACTCACCTAGTAGAAGGAGCTAGAAGAATGTTTATTTGCCACCAATATACCTACCTACCTACCAAGACTTCTACATGCAAGAGAAATTAACTATCTTGTCGCAAATTATATTATCTGTCATTCTAACAGATAACCTTCCAGTGATTAAAAACTAGACTGTGTATAAGGAATCAGAATAGCCCTAGACTTCTCAACACTGAAATCTAGAAAACAGTGACACAGTGCCTTCAAAACTGAGGGAAAGTGATTTCCAACCTAGAAATCTACACAAAACCAAACTCTCGCTCAAATACAAAAGTAAGGAGCATTTCCAGACATACGAATTCTCAAAAAATTGACTTTCCATGCAAGCTTTCTCAAAAAGCTCCTTAAGGCTGTTATTCTACCAAATGATAGAAAAATCAAGAAGGAGGAAACCCAATATAAGAAAGTGAAGAGAATTCCCAGGGTGACTGAGAAGTAAAGCTCCAGACTGATAACCATGTGTCAAGTTCTAGAGGGAAACTAGTCCAGGTTAGAACAAGAGGACACAGGGCACCAGAAGAGCTATCTCCAAGAAGCAATCATTACACAAAACGTATGACTGTAGTAGGACAGTACAAGAAAACAAGCATACAACCTATGTGGCTCAAGCTAGCAAAGTTGTGATAATGAAAACTCAGTGTTTATTGAACCAAAATCCAGTTGTAAAAGAAGAGAATGGGAAAGGCAAAGTAGTTCTGGCAGGGCTTAAGAGAGGGAGAAATAACCAGAATCAAACACTTGTCCAGAGGTAGTAAGCCAGCAGAAAGTCTAAAATTAAAATAAAAAAAAAGAATCAGTGCCCTAAGTATATTTAGATTCACAAAGAAAACAGAAATAACAGCTGAGAAATATTAAAAGTAGCGCCTCTAGGAAAATGTGAAGCAGAATAAGCAGGTGTAGGACAAAGGTCAGTTTATTAGTCTCATAATATTGCCTGACATCTAAAATGAAATACATATGCACAGATACGTACTCACAGAGTTTTTTTAAACAGACAACTTACGTAGCCTTAAAGATTATTAAGACATACTAAAAATTGCCTGACATGTGTAAGGCAGAGACCCATGATCAAGTTAACGAAACACTTTAAGAACTAGCAATGCCTCTGAATAACCACAAGAAAAGCCTAAGTCACAAGTTAACTGGGACTCGCAATTCCACCTGGGATTCAGAAAGCTGGGAAGGGCATCACTCCTTCTCCAGCAGCAGGAGAAAGAAACTAGATGATTTATAAAACTGTAACTTCGTGAATCCATCAAAGAACTCAATGGCAGCAAAGGGGTTCCACACACCTTCCTCTTCTATGTTTCCCCCAGGAGAGGGGTGTGCTGAACCCTGAAGGTGCTGCTCCCAGAAATGCAGGAAGTAAATCTGAGCGGAATAAAGGGTGGGCTGTGGTCAAGGCTGTGATGCACTGCCCAGATCCCCTTTGAGGAATAAAGGGCTTATTACCCCACATGCTGGGAATCCCTGGGAAGCAGCCTTTAGCTAGTCCCCACTTCAGGGATTGTCTCAGCAGAAGAAAGCCACTCATGCAAGGTCCCACCCTGTCCCAAGAGCAGTCTGCCACCACCCACTGACTGTCCCCTGGGATCAAGCACTCTCGCCCCAAGTTAGGACAGCTTGGAAGGGTTATCTCTTCTGCAGAGCTCCCCACGGGCAGCAGGGGTGCCCCTTGAGAGTGCATCATAGCTTGACTTCAGCCTCTGCCAGCTCCCACGTCCTTCTCCTCCCACAGGTGTGACCCTAACACAGCAACACACCTGTTGCACGCTAATCCCCAGCTCAGTCTACTTCCTGCAATGCCTAACATGCAAGAAAGCAATGTTTATACCTGTGCTTCAGGGCTGGCATTTTCCATTCAATGGAACAATACGGGTCAAGTCTTCTGGACCGTGCCTGACACATAGTGGACATTCACTGCATAAACGTGAGAAATGGTATCACAGGGAACAAGACAGATCAGCATATATAAACCTCAGGGTTATATTACATCTATCTTCTAAATGCCACATAAGAGAGAGAGTTCCTGAGATACAGACCACAGAAAGCATTTGTTTTCATGCATTATGAGCTCTGCTCGAAAATAGTAAGTCGATAAAAAAGGTCAGTACCATAATCCAATTATTTACCATATTGACTGTATCCCTATTTTCAACTGATTAAGATGTAAAGCTTCACAATTCTAATTGCATTTGAAAAATAAGGAACAAATGCTAAATATATCTTAAAATTCTGGTATACTGACTTTGATTAAAGAACACTAGAGGTCGCTAATGCACCAAGAAAGGCCCCTCACAAAACTGGGAGCTGTTATTTTATATATTCCAAAAGACAAGAATTTAAAGTGCTTTATAACAAGCCAAATCCCTTTTCAACTCATCGCTCTATTTATTAAATCACAGAACCTCACTAATATATTTTAAATTATCTTCATGGTAAAAGATCACTTTGGAGAACATGGTAATTTGATTCCCTTCATGAGCACAATTAGAAATTAAGCTTTTTGCAAATTCAATCATGCCTAAATATTGAGCACATGAATTTTGAATGTTTCCTACGTGATGCAGCCATTTTGCCCTCAACTAAGTTTTATTTTCTAATATAAGAGATTATATGCTAATATTCAAATCAAACTAAGGCCCAATTTAGCATATTCTCATGTTCCAAGTTCAAGAAAACAGCAGAAATGGTCAAATGTATGAAGAACAAAGTACAGATAACTGAACTGATCTGATCTGTAACTACCGAGATGAGCAGTGAGACCTGGGCTCCTGGAGGATACAAAGAATGAAATACGCTAATTCCTTGAGAGCAAGATTAATGCAATCTAGTTTTTGACTGAAATGAATTCAAGTGCTGTAATGTGCTTGGCAGATATGGAAAAGCATAGCTTCCTTCCAGCTGCAGGAACTCAGGCAAGAATTTACAGAGACAGCACTTGAGCTGTACTTTCAAGAATGGTGGACTTTGGCCATGTGGAAATAGATGGCAAAAAACTTTAGGTACCCAGAGAATGAGAAGGTGCAGGGCTGTGAAGAAGAACAGTGAGTAGGGCATATAGGGTTCAAGCAGATTCAATTATGTGCAACTCATTTTTGAAACCCCAAAGTTAAGCATAGCAAATAACCCACCATCTCTGCTTTTTGCTGTTTGACTATAAACGGTACTCTTTTCTCAGCTTTAGTGAAGACTCTGTATCTGGTTCACAAGTTATCACCATGTAAACAAACAGACTGGAATGGCATAAATTGTACTCAAACACACTTAGCACATACTTACAGAGTAGATTCATGATAATTTATATAAAAATTAGTTAAAATGAAAAGTCTGAAATACAATAAATTTGTTAAATGCACATAAATCTTCCAATTATGGGATTAATAACCCTTGGGGATATTAGACTATGGTTAATAATCAAACAAGAAATATATCCTTTGTCATAATTAATTTACAAGATCATTCAAATGATCAAAAAAAATTATCAGGGAAAAGGAGTGAAACAACTTTTGGCTGTGATGGCATATAGAGATCAGAGATTCATCCTGAAAAATGAGTTTAAAGCTGGACAAAATTACAAAGCTAATCATTTCCTGGGACTGGATATCCACTAACGACAAGCAACAAATTAAGAAGCACACTCAACCGGAACTAGAACTTAAGGTGAGAACGTCAGGAGTCCTAGCCAGCTGGCCACAGACTATTCCCCACCACACCCCTCCCTCCCTGCTCCACCCCCCAAGTTTGACTGGCCAGGAGTGGCAGTGAAAAGCAGCAGCTTTGCCCTCTGAGGAATTAACTTGATTTGCAGGAAAAGGCCAAGAATTATTGTCAGTAAAAGCAGCAAATCCAGGAGGAAATGAGTGGAAAAACCTACAAGTCTGGTAGCACGAGGCTGCTTTTCCCCTTAGATAGATTAATGCTCTGGTTCTGCTACAACACATCACTACAAACTTGGCAGCTTAAAGCAACAATGACCCTGTAGTTCCGTATTTCAGCAGCCCAAATGGATTCGCCAAAATGGTATCAGCAGGGCTGTGCTCCTTTCAGAAGCTCCAGAGGAGAATTCACTCCTTGCTTTTCCAGTTTCTTGAGGTCATCCCTTTCCTCCATTTTCAAGCCAGAAACATTACATCTCTCTGACCATTCTCTCACAGGCACATCTCCCTCTCACTCTTTTTCTGCCTCCACCTTACACTGTTAATGACCTTTGTGACTATGCGGGGCCCACCCAAATAAGCCAGAATAACTTTCCTATCTTAAGGTCAACTGCTAAGCAATCTCAATTCCACCTGTAACTTTAATTTCCCCTTGCCATGTAACCTAACACATCTTCAGGTCTGAGGGATTAGAAGGAGGACCTCCCTCACAGGGCAAATGGCGAAACAGCCTGGAAATGAGAACCAGAGAAGGATGATAAGCTGCCCACACATTCCTGGCTGACTATGCGGGAGAAACAAGAGAGGGCCCTGCAGAAAGTAAAAGCAGAGGCAGATGTGAGAAGTGCCCATATTCTTACAGTACTTTCCAACCTGTACACAGATCCACAAGCAGAAGGGAGAAGCCTTATGTGACAGAATATTCAAGCACAACCTATTCCCAGATGCTAGCTGACCACCTATCTATGTAGATGTGGGGCAAACTCTTAGAAACATCTGGGGTATTATCACAAAACCACCCCAGACTGGGGGTCTTAAACAACATTTCTCACAGTTCTGGAGGCTGGGAAATACAGTGTCAAGGCACAAGCAGATTCAGTGTCTGCTGAGAGCCTGCTTCCTGGTTCACAGAAGGCTGTCTTTGCACCACATCCCCACACAGCAGAAGGGCCAAGAGCAGTCTCCAGTCCTCTTTTACAAGGAAACAAATCCCATTCATGAGTGCTCTACCACGGTGACCTAATAACCTCCCAAAGACCCCATCTCCTAACACCACATTGGGCGTAAGGACTATCAATTTAGGGGGACACAAACATTCAGTCCATAACAGAAACCATGCTAAAATATTTAAATGTCTCTAAAAAACAAAGTGGAGATATCAGCAGGCCAAACACATTCCAGATTTCACAGATGAAGGCCAGACAAATAGAACAACAAACTCCAGGGGGAAAAGTCAGAGTTCAGAGTTGCTGAACTGTATTTTAGAGAATGTCTTGTTTTCAATAAAAACTTGTGAAACAGGAAAAACAAACCAGAAAAGTATGACTCATAGTCAGAAAAAAGCAGGTAACAGAAACTGACTTTCCGTTGGCCCATATGCAGCATGTAGCAAGCAGATAGAGTGCAAAGCTGCTCTCCTAAGATGTTGTAAGAGTTTAATAACCAGGGGAACTACAATGGTACACTGAAGAGTCCTGTTAACACAAGAGGTGGCAGCAAAGGTAGAATGAGGAACAAAAAGCCTGAGACTATGATAGAGAGAATGAAAATTAAAGAGGTAAATCCAAAGTTATTAAATTAAATGTGAACAGACTAAATACTAAATCAAAAGGCAGAATTTTTCAGACTAGGTAACACCACACAAATCATATAGGAGTCAAGGACAAAAAGAAATTGAAAGTAAAGGAGGGAAAAGATATATAATATTTTTAATAATATAACAATATATATATTTAATAATATAATAAATATAATAATATATACAAACAGTGGCTAAGCAAGCTAGACTGGTTCTATTAACAAAACAAACTTTACAACAAGAAATATTACTGAAGGCAAAGAAAGAGTTCATGATGATTTTAAATAAAGGTCAATACATCAGGAAGAATAATCCAATATATCCCATACAATCCAATTATATAAAGATGTGCATCTAACAGAGATCCAAAATTCATTTAAAAATTCATGAAAAAAATCAGTTACACAATTCAGTAATTATAGTTGGAATATTCTCAATATTTGGGGAAAAAAAACAGAAAATAAGTATGAAATATTTGCCAGTCCTATCAACTAACGTAATCTGATGCACATTTATAGAATACTCTACCCCAAAACAGAATATACATTCTTTTCAAGAACTCAATGAACACTCTCCAGAACAGAACAAATGCCATACCACAGAATTCCTAATAAACTTTAAAATAGTTTAAAATATATTCTTCAATAAATAATTCAAAGTAAGTTATCTGATCATTAAGGGAATTAAAAATCAACAGTGGAAGGAAATTTGGGAAATCTCCAAATATTTGGCAAATAGCAAACTTCTAGATAACTTATGGGTCAAAGAGGAAATCACAAGGAAAATTAGAAAATATCTTAAAATGAATGAAAATGAAAATACAGCATGACAAAATTTATTATATGCAGTTAAGAGGAAAACGTATAGCTTTAAATGCCTTCTGCTAGAAAAACAAAGGACTCAAATTAATAATCTAAACCGTCAAGGAATAGAGAAATAAATTAAATGAAAAGAAAGCAGAAGACAGAAATAATAAAGATCAGAGTAGAACTCAATAAAATAAACAAAAACAAAAAGAAAATCAATGAAACCAAATGCTGATTCTTGGAAAATATCAACAAAGTTGATAATTCTTTAGCCAAACTAACTAACACAAAAAGAGAATATACAAATTACCAAAAACAGAAGTGAAACAGAGGCTATCATTACTTGCCCTGCAGACATGAGAAAAATTATAGGAGAATATTAACAGTTCTATGCCAAAAAATTAGACAACTTAGGTGAAGTAAAAAAATACCAAGGAAGACAAAATAACCAAAACTAACTTAGGAAGAGATAGAAAATGTGAACAGAGCCATATAAAATAATAGAGTTGATTTAGTCATTTCAAATCTTCCCACATAGAAAGCCCAAGCATAGATTGCTTCACTGGTGAATTCTGTCAAGTATTTAAGGGAGAAGTAATACCAACCCTTCTGAAACTTTCAGAAAATAGAGGAAAGAACACTTCCCAACCTACTCTATAAGGCCATGTTACCCAAACCAGACAAAACCATCTCAAGAAAACTACAGAGCAGTATCTCTCACAAATACAGACCCAAAAAATCCTCAACAGAATATTAGCAAACAGAATCCAGCAATATATAAAAAGAATTATTAATCAATACCAAGGGAGATTTATACAGGAATGCAAGGTTGGAGGAACATCAGCAAATCAGTTAACAGAATACACCATATCAACAGACTATGAACAAATCTCAAAAGACAGAGGACAAGCATTTGGCACCCATTCATTATAACCTTTCAAGACACCAGAAATAGAACAGAACATTCTCAACCTGATAAAGAGCATCTAGGAGAAACTTACAACTAACAGACTTAACTTGTAAAAGACTAGATGTTATTCCCCTAAGATCAAAAAACAGGATGAGGATTTCTGCTGCTTTTACCATAGTTATTCAACACTGTACTGGAATCTACCTAGTAAAATGAAGGGGGAAAAAAGCAACCAGATTTGAAAGGAAAAAGTACTTAAGTCTTTTTTTGCAGATGATACGTATGACCTGGTATATAAAAAAACCTATGGACTCTACAAAAACCTACTAGAACTGATAAACAAGTTCATCAAGGATGCAGGATACAAGATCAACATAAAAAAAATCAACTGTCTTTCTATTTAATAGCAACACAAAATCAAAAAAGGAAATTAAGAGAAAAATTCCATTCAAAATAGCATCAAAAAACAATGCATAGGAATAAATTAGCAAAAGGAAAACAACACGTGTACACTGAAAACTTTAAAACATTGCTGAGAACAATTAAAGAGCTGAATAAATGGAGAGACATTTATGTTCATAGACTGGAAGGCTCAATATTGTTAAAGTGGTATTTCTTCCCAAGTTGATCTACAGTTTCAAGACAACACAATCTGTACCAAAATTCTAACAGATATTGTTACAGGAATAGACAAGATGATTTAAAAATGTATATAGAAATACAAGCTTCTGAGAAGAGCCAAAGTAATTTTTAAAAAGAGGATCAGACTTGGAGAATGTACACTATCCAATACCAAAACTTAATTACAGAAGCTACAATAATAAAAACAGTGTGGTATTGGTGTCAGGATATACACATAGATCAAAGGAAGAGAAGGGAAAGCCCAAAATAAACTCTTACATTTATGGTCAGTTCATTTTCAACAAAAGATGCCAAGGCAATATAATAAGAAAAGAGTCTTTCCCATAAATGGTGATTAGATTTTAAAATGTACATCCATACAGTGGAACATTATCCAGCTGTAAAAAGGAACAAGTTACTGATACATGCTACAGCCTGGATAAACTTCAACAATATTATTGTAAAGGAGCTGGACACAAAAGTTACATGATTTCATTTATAAGAAATTTCTAAAAAAGGCAAATGGAAGTATCCAGAGCTAGAAAGCAAAGCAGTGGTAGCTTGAGGCTTGGGATGGCAGCAGGGAATGAATGCAAGCAGGCATGAAGAAACACTTTGGGGTGATGGGCATGTTCTCTAAGTACACAGTGGTGATGGTTGCAAAACAGTATAATACACTAAAAATCACTGAAGTGTACACTTAGAATAGGAGTTTTATGCAATATAAATTATTCTTCAATGAAGATTTTTTAAAACAAAGGAACAATCAGGAGTGGCCCATCCCTGGAGTACATAAGACTGAATAAGCTCCTATCAGGGCCACTAGAGCAGAAGCCTCCAGGACCTCAGTACTTGACTTCACTGTCCATTTTAAGAGCTTGTGGCCTTTTGACCCAAAGTGCTGGATTATATACTCCAGTGGCTTTCCAAAGTCGCTATTCATATGGTTACAAAAGAGAAAACATTTGTGACTGCGCTTCTAAATATTTCTCTTACAAATATTGAACATTTTTCACCTTTCGTCCTGTAAAGGCAGCTCGATGCAGTGGCGTGTCTCCCATGTCATTTAATACATTCACTTCTGCACCAGCCTGGTAGACATGAAGGCTGCAAATTAATCTTCCATGTATCAAGAAATATACAAAGGTGAAAATAATTCCTTAAAAATATATTAAAATTTTCAGAAATTATTTAATGTTGATTGGTTGTCCCTGATAAGAATAAATTCAATTCATAGTAATAGTAAAGCTTCCTGACTTTTACCTGATTCTTATCAGGTAAAAATCTACCTGATAGGTAAAAAAATTAGAAGCTACTTCTCTTTAAGTATCTATTATACCTTCACTCTACTTCAGGAATACTTATGTCAAAAAAAAGAGAAACATCTCTGAATGAAACATATTTTCTCCACCAACTTAATAAGTTTCCAGGAAAAAAAGATGCCACCATTTAGATATACAGATCAATTTTACGATGCGACCCATTTTTAGAAATATCAGTATGAGGAAAACTATTCATCAAATTGAGAAGCACGAGGTCTAAAATTAGATCATGCTTATTAAGGGATTCTGACCGTTTTTATATATTTAGGATATGCTTCAATTTTTTTAGCTGTTATGCTCAAAAAACTGAAAGTGTCTTCAATTCAAATGTCCACTTTTGTAATTTTTTTTTAAATATGGTAATAAAATGATTGAAAAAATAGGATTTTAATTAATCAAGCTAACCTAATTCAATATTTAGCAAAGAACAATTAAGTATCTTTAGTGACAAGCTATTGCTTTAACTAAGCCATTATGGCTCAGATGGCTTTTCTGAAACTTTTGTGCTTTCCATAAAAGCAATATTTATTTTATTCATTTAAAAATTAAAGTCATAAGGGGATTAAGGGGCATTATGATTAACCCATGGGGAAGGCAGTACAGCACAGAGAAGACAAATAGTGACTCTATAGCCTCTTACTATGCTGATGGACAGTGACTGTAATCGGGTATGTGCTGGGGACTTGATAATAGGGGGGAATGTAGTAACCACAATGTTGCTCATGTGAAACCTTCATAAGATTGTATATCAATGATACCTTAATATAAAAAAAAGAAAAAGACTACAAGTTTTGGAGCCATGTGGCTTTGAGAAAATTCCTTGATTTTTCCATAGTTGAGGTCCCTTATAGGGCTTTGTGAGGTTTAAATAAGATGAAATATGTGTAATGTGCTTTACCAAGTTCTTACTCAATAAATGTTATTATTAAAAAAAAAAGGTCATACGTATACCTTTAGTAGATCCTGGACCACTTGTCTATGTCCAAAATAGCATGCCAGATGAAGAGGTGCCCAGCCCAAATTAGACTTACTTCTTCCTAAAAATGGAAAAAGAAAGTATTCTTAGATGTTACTTAGGTAATTTTGCAGCAGAACTGATTTCTCCCTAACAAGCTACTCCAATACATTGGCCAGTGGTTCCCCGTCACTCACACTGCACTGCTGCTGAGTGAGAGGCAAGAGACATGACATCTTAAGTGTAATGGCTTAGAAATCAAATGACCCAGGTTCTAGTGCCACCTTCCCAAGTCAATGTCCTTATTCGGAAAAGGAGGAGGGAGACATGGTGGGATTTACATCCAAACCAGATGATCTCCTGCAGCCTGTTAGCTCTAAGCGTCTGAGTCTCAAACCATCTTGCCATCACCTGGCAAAGATGTGGTTCCCTCCATACAGCATTTCATGAAAAGCACATCTCTTCGAAAACCTGTACATACTATGTTAGGAGGGTGGGTGGGAAGGGGGAACTGATAATCCTTCCTACGAGCATACAGAAAGCTGTTAACTCTGCAGACAGTGACTGATAATGGAGCCATGACTTTGTAATGAGGCTCTGAGTTACCAGAATAGTAGAGTCCAACTAGACAGCAAGAACCAAGATTAAAAGCAGTGAAATTTCAGATCTTAGCTGAGGAGATATATAAAGCAACTGAGTGTGGTGAAAACAAACTACATAATTTAATTTAGAAGAAAGAAGAAAAATTGGGCACTACAGATTAGAGCTGAGGTAACTCCAAAAGGTCACCAAAATTCCCAGTCAGGCTGAGAGAACACAGCCTATCAAATTCCCAAGGCCCTCCACCTGGAGTTCCACCACAGTCCAGGAGGCACTTTGCAGGAGCAGCTAGAGGGTCAATGGCTGCCCTCAGCTCCTGGATTTCAGGTTTTGAGCCAACAGGAACCCACCAGTCACCACCTCAGTGTTTCCGAACAGGCCTCCAGCAATTCCCTGAGGGCTGCCACCAACCAACAGCATCCCTGTGATTGTCTATTTATCCAACTTCTCACAATTGCTCCCTCTCAAATGTATGCCCTCTGGAACCCTAATTCCACAGCTAGTTAAGTCTGAAAGCCACAGTCTGTTTCATTGAGTATTTCTTTTATCTTCTCTTCTTAACTGAAATCTAGTTCTTCTTGCAGACAGTAATTCTTCTTCATCCCTCAGGTTGAGTGTCTCCCAAAATTCCCACACATACTGGTCCTCACAGGACAGAGGCCATGTGTACCTCCACATCAAAATTCAAGCCCCTTTTTGGTCAAAGACTTCACTCAGTGATGACGCACCCCCCACCCCCCGCCCTTGGAGACTGCTGCCGTGAAGCTATAGCCATCGCTCCCTCCAAAGCCTTCTCAGCCACCACCCACCAGCCTCCCAGTGCCCGCCCCTCACCAGATAATCTGGGCAGCACAGTCCTTCTCCTCACGGCAAATCCTGCTACCATCCTAGGGGTTTACTACCTGAGATTACCTACCAGTATCCTGGTCCCCCAGTTTCTCACCTTCCCTCATTTCCCACAAACTTTGCCTCTGCTCAACGTAGGTACCCTGTGTCACAGCCATAGCCCAGATGTCATTTTGATCTCCAAATTCATGAACACAGAAAGCCCACTTTCCCACAACTCCAGCTGTTCACACAGGTGAACTTTCACAGAATTCCCTGGGCTTCCTGGCACCAAATCTACCACTGAACCTATACACGTAACCTTCCGTCCTTTCCTCCTGCTGTCTAAAACTGATCACTCTTCCCGCATGCTGGATGCTATCCCTCCCTGCTTCTCAGGCATTCCTGTTTCTCCTTTATCTCCAACTTCTCCCTCTTTAATCGGAAATAGGAATGAGCAAGTAAACACTCGTGTCTCCTCCATCTAACGAGCAAAAGCAACCAAACCCTCTCTAACCCCATGCCCCTACCAGCTACTGTCCTCACTCTCCCACCCCATCTTCATTATTCTTTCCACCTTGTTCCTTCCTACCTGCTACCCACCACCCACTGTAAACTAAGTTCATCTCCCGTCACTTCATTAAAAAGTGCCTTCAACTTTTATCAGTAAATGCTGTCACCAAATGCCAAGGGCACCATCCAGCTTCTGTGGCATTGCACCACTGGACACGCCCACGCGCCTCCTGGCTTCTCTCCTTGCGCTGCCACTTTCTCCCTGCGATCCCTGGAAGCTCCATGCTCTCGGATCCGTGCATGTGCCCGAATTACTCTACCTTACTGGCATCTCCTGGCCTTTCCCACTGCTTTGTTTATATGCTACTGACTTCAAAATCCTTATTTCCATTTCCAACTCCACACTAGACACCTCCATCTGGATGATACAAGAACCCCTCATGCTCACAAAGCCAAACTCGCTGCCGTCTTACACACACCCCCCATTTGTTTTCACAAGGACTTACTCCATTAAAAAACAAGCATCACTCTGGTCTGCTTTATCCTTTTCATCCCCACCCTCAGTTCTACCCATTCTGCCTCCTGAATGTTAATGTGAAAATTAAGGGAAACCTCACTGACAGGGCATCGGGAGGCCTGCAGGGGGAGCTCTCACGCCCATTGCTCCTCATAAATCTCAGACCCACAGGAAGAGATGCAGTCCAGCCACTTCACTCCCCAGCAAGAGGAAGACAGGTTTCCACCTTCCATCGCCCCAAATGGCCCAGCCAACGAGAGGCTGCCACAACCCAGCCAATGAGAAGCCATGATGCATGGGACTCCCAGTTTACTGCATGGCCTTTGTGCTTGGAACAGCCCTCCCAACTGCCCCTTTAGGCCGAGTGTTGCTCTTTTGTTCTCCTATGCCTGTGGTTTTGCCATAGCTGGCTTGTCCCTGGACGGCAATTTTTTGCTACTCGTAACTAAATGCATTTTTTACTCATACATGAACTATTTTTAAGGTTAACAATGTCTACTTTTCACCATTCCCACTGCTTGTACTCCCATCTAACCCATAATGGTCTCCTCTAAGTTACTGTAACAGCTTCTGAACTGGTCCCTTAACATCTAGTACATACAGTGTTTTTCCAAATGTGATTCTTGATCAAGAAATTGAAATTTCCAAAATCCTAAATTATTCTTCAAGTACTCCAAACATTCTTTATACTCTAACTACTTATCATGGATATCCAAAAATATTTGTTAATTGCACAAAATTATCAAGTTTAGGACTGTTGAGCAAAAGCTGTACCCTATATACAGAGTGCCAGCACCAGATATTACAGGTAATATTCAAGTAACTCCACATTCAGACCCTCCAGCAAAGTGGAAAGCACCACACAGTCACCTGTACACACGTCCTATAAAAACGCTTTTTTTCTGATGAAGGGGGTAGTTTAATAACCATAATATTGCACATGTAACTGTAGATTAATGATACCAAAATAAACTAAAAAAAAAACACATGGGGGAGGAGATTTCATGGGATACAAGCTTTAGAAAAAATAAGAGTTTAGTGCTTAGCCCCAGATACACCATAGATGCTAATAAATTCAGTGTTTTAGTTCAAGGAGTTGAGTCTGGTGTAATAGAGTGTGCCTGGAATAGAATCCCTCTTCAATAAATGTTGAGTAGAATTGAAAAAAGAATGCTTTTTTTATTTCCAAAACATATTTCTTGGAACACCACTTATACCATGTATATGAAGTATAAAACGCATGTAAGCATGTTAATACTTCCTGTATTTGCAAGAGTATCTCACCACTGGCAGCAGACAGGACCATGAACACATACTTAACACCACGGCAGCAGCTACAGGCAAAAGCAACTGATTAGACGAGTTGCTGCATATCAGTACCTCCTTCTCTCGCTTTCAACCTGACATCAGTGGATTCCTTCCAGCCAGTAACATCTCTATGTTGATTGTGAAGCTTTAATTCTGGATAAATTGTAGTACATTTGACCATTTTCTCAATTTCTTAGGGTTTGGAGAACAAGTAAGATATTACACAAAACCAAGCAATGTCAGGCACAGGTGATTGCCACATGTTAACACCTCTGGCATCCAGTCCCACCCCTTCCCATTCAATTGTACTGGGTAACTTGCACATCACCTGTGTCATTCCTCCACATAAACGCTTCAACTGCCTAAAACAAAGTCTGAGCAACAGGTATAATGAGGGTGAAATTTGGAAAAAGCATTAACATCTGCTTCTCAGTTTTACATTTTCAAGTAGGTGACTTTCCACTAACTAGCCTAAAGCAACCATGGGTGAGAATGGGAAGGGAAGGGAAGTAAAGGATCACTAAGGATTATCAAATCAGGAATGTATATGACATTTAAAATAAATCCCTATGTAAAGATTAAGTCTTTGCTGGAGGAGGAGGAGATTTTTTAAATTCCTTTCTCATACCAAGAACCAACTCAGACTGTACTTTCTGGACAACTCAGTTTCTTCCCTTCTCCAAAGGTAATACTACTTTCTCACTGCCTGTGAGGCCAATGTTTGCTGCTCTAGGACAGGAGAGGATGTGACCGAGCAGAATAAAATACCCATTTGGGACAGAGGATTGTGGGAGGAAAAGCCATAAGATGAGATGCATGTCCCCTGATCATAAGCCTAGAGAGAGAGACAAATTGAACAAACTCTGAGAACAGGCAAGTGGCACCTGGGATGCTAGGGAAGACCCTCCAGTGGACCAACTTTCCTACCCCCCGGCTGCAAGCAGCCACATCAAAGTAAACTTTTTAGTGCAGGCAGAGGGAAGGCCAACTTTCGGCTGGCGAGAGCTTCTCTTAGCTTCCATGCATCACCAAATTCCCACATGTGGCCCTCAGCCACTCCTGTGTAGCTGAGCTGGCAAGCCTTGGCCACGGACATGATGGAAGATGCGACGGAGGCTCAGTGACAAAGCCAGCAAGAACCACCCTGAGTCTCCTGAGACAACGACAGAGCACCACCTGTATCGTATAAGAAACTAAGAAACCGGATTTGACTTTGTCCCCAAATTTTATTATGCTACAAATGCTTAAGAAGTAGTAGGGAGACAAGGGCCACTGTGGAGCCAAAAGCTGTATGAACACACAGCACGGCTCACCTTCACATTTAAGTGCCACCTTAGGGGAGGTGGTGGGAGGGGAGCGACGGGCTCTGGAAGACCAACCATCTCTCCCAAAAGCCACTGAGGTTTGTTAAAAGGAAACCACAGGACCAAAACAGAGTCACCTGTGCCAGCCCCGTCACCATAAAGGACTTCACACCTAACCTAACTGCAGTTTCTACCTCCCCCAGAAATATGGTCTTAGCAACTCAGTCAGGAATTTTCTGGTCAACACCAAGGAGATAACATCACAAAGCCCCTCTCCACCCTCCAAAGGGAGATAAGGCAACCCACCTAAGACGATCCCTGACATTCCCCCTAAGGGTAGGGACCTTGCCTGAAACAACCCTTTCCTTTCGCCAACTGTCCTGCCCCCTCTCTGCCCCTAAAGTCCTTCCATTTTGTACACTTCCCCAGAGCATCTCTACTTGCAGGATGAGATGCCGCCCAACTCATTAATCACTTAATAAAGCCGACCAGGTCTTCCAGTTTACTCAGCTGAATGTTAACAGACTGAGGTACCCAAGACTAACATTCAGTCATCCATACTCCCGTACTTGTTGAAATATCAGAGCCATCTCAGAAAATAGATCCTATTTCTCTGCACCTGAGCGCAGGGCACGTGCAGCTCTGCTCCATGAGGCACTTGTGATTTGGCTGCTCACTTACCTATCTCACCTTCCTTCTCCCTCACCTCACCTGCTTGCAGGCCCTGGCCACCTGGACTGCCTCTCACCTCAGGATCTTGGGACATGCTGTTTCTTTTGCTTTTCGGCCCTTTTTCTTCTACTTTCACCCGGTTAAGTCCTATACATTCTTCATATTTCACCTTAACGTCACTTCCTCCAAGAAGCTAACCTTCCAAGTTCCAGTTATATACCTCTCCTCTGAGGTCCCAGGACACCCTGCACTTCCATATTCTGGTACATATTATGTAATGTTGACTAGTCTGGTCTATTAGCCTACCAGACTTGTCTCAGTAAGACAGGAATCCTGTCTGGTGCTATCTGCAAGGTATTTCACATGACTCTGGACAGGTAAACACTCAAACCTGCTGGTTCAACTACAGTGTTTTTGAGAAGAAAAAGTTATCATGGCATGCCTCTGTGGGCTCAGGGTCACCCTTGTAGCTCATAACATTTAGGAACCATAATTTTTAAGACTCAGTTTCAATTTCTCTGACTTAGAGGGTATGAGAGACATTTTACTCACTGTTATGGAGGTTCTTAGGATAAGAGAGAGAAATTTATTGCAAGCCAAGATCAGAAAAATTAGTGGTAAATGACAGAGTAGAGCATACTCGCAAGAAAAAGCTAAAAATTTCATTCAAAACTTACCTTTGCAATTAATGTCAGCAATTACTTCATTTCTTCCCACGGCTTCTAATAGCTGTCTAACTTCTTCAGCGTTGCCATTTCTGGCATGATGGAGAAGCTGTTGTTCTGCTTCTGTGTTCATGTCTAGATTTAAAAAATGATATCACTATTCATTAAGATCATAATTAGCTTTTGGATATTATCTGTTAATAGAGAGAGGGGAAAATCATCCTCCTTTTCCAGCTAATGACACAAGAACCAGTTAAATGGACCAGCTGCAGGGTCAGAACTAGACCCTGAGAGTCCTTGTCCTTTGTATCATTATTATATTGGAGAAGTGCACTAGACATTAAGGCAAGTTTCTTAATCTCTCATGGCCTCAATATTTTCATCTGCAAAATGCAACCATACTCATGAGCTATTGTAAGATTGTATTTGACTGACTGCTCTTACAGACAAAAGGTATCTTACAATTATTACATTAACTAGACATAGTTAAAATATGGCATTCATATAGAACTATCAGAAGGCTGATATGTAAATTAACACATTCAAAACCAGTGCAAAAAAATCCTGGATAGAAAAATTATGGATAAGGAACTTGGAGTACTTAGAAATAAAATTCTTTTATGTTCTCTAACAAAGACTCAAACCAAATTAGAGGACTACAGCCGTATTAAAAGTATTTATGTCAAAATGTATTCCCAGAATACAAAGTTTTTTCTTACTAATAAAGAGATGCAAATACGTGAAATATCGATGACATTTTTTCACCTACCAGATTAGCAAAATAAAAAGAGATTAAACATAACGCAATGCTGGCATGAACAGAAAATGTGCACCCCAGGAAACTGCTAATATGAATATAAATACATATAATCTTTCTTATGTTACAGGGGGAGAGACAATTTGACAATATCAAATAAATTTCAAAATACACAAGCCATTTGGGAAGATGGTAGAGTAAAAAACACCAGGAATCTGTCTCCCAACCTAGAGGACAACTGCACTGGCAGAATCTGTCCGATGTAACTATTCTGGAACTCTGGAATCTACTGAAGACTTGCAACTACCAGGGGAAGAATTAGAAGATTAACTGTGGTTAATTTAGAACAATTTCAGCTCTTAGCAGGGTAGCAGCTACCTACCTCCAACCCCAGCCACTTGGCAGGCACCTGGCATGTGTTCCTGGAGCAGCTTGCAAGAGCCAGGGCGGGCAAAAAAAGGCCCTGTCCTCCAAATATTGGGAAGCGGGGCTCTGACCATTTAAAGCTGCTTCTGATCAGAGAGGTGAAGGCAAAAAGCCAAGCGGCACTGTTTTTGCATGTTGCCCCACTGCTGCAAGCTCCTCCAGCAGGCTGGACTTCCAGGGAACTTCCAGGGCCTGGGCCCTTTCCCCACCCCACCTTCATTTTTCTATTTTCCCTTTTTAAGAGCAAGTCATTAAAAACTAGGACATTAGAAACAACTGTATACATGAGGAAAACAGAACATGACTGTTTGTGCCCACCTAAAGGCTCAGAAAAGAACTGAGAAGACCTTAAGTTCACACCTCAGGCTGACCTTCAGCATAAAGACAGCCTACAACAAATAGAAACACAAAAACAGGAAAAAAAAAAAACTTAACAAACCCTGGGGAAGGGGGAGCATCTAATTTCTAGAGTTACTACATTATTAGTTTCAAATGTCCAGTTCCAACAACAAAAGTCACAAGGCATACAAAGAAACAAGGTGGTGGGGCCCATTCAGAAGAAAAAACATAACATACTGCCCTGAAAAAGACCTAATAACTGATGATACTAAACAAAGACTTCAAAATAACAAGATGCTCAAAGAACTAAAGAAAGGGAAGCATCTCTTTACTTGCTAGATGGGATGCTGCCCAATTCACAAATCACTTAATAAAGTCAATTAGATCTTAGAAAAAAAACCGAAGGAAAATATGGAGAAAGTCAAGAAAAATGGATGAACAAAATGAAAAATATCAATTAAAGGGTAGAAAAGCTAAAAAAGAAGCCAGAAAGAAATTCTGGAGCTGTGAAGTACAATAACTGAAATAAAAGATTCACTTAGGGGATTCAAAGGCAGATTTGAGTAGGAAGACAACCCACAGGATGTGAAGACAGGACAATGACAAGTCACTCAGTCTGATAAATAAAAAAGACTGAAAGCTTAAGGGATTTGTGGGACACCAACAAGTGTATCAACATATGCATCTAGGAGTTGTCCCAGAAAGAGAGAGAGAAAGAGGTAGATAGAATATTTGAAGATAAAATATCTGAAAACTTCCCAAATTTGATAAAAGACATGAATATAAATATCCAAGAAGCTCCAATGAACTCCAAGATGAACTCAAAGAGATGCATTATATAATCAAACTTTCAAAAGACAAAGACAGAATCTTAAAAGCAGGAAAGAGAAGCAAATCATCACACACAAGGGAACCTCCATAAAATGCTCAGGAGATTTCTCATCAGAAATTTTGGAGACCAGAAGGTAGTGGGTAGATATATGCAAAATGATGAAAGAAAAAGCTGTCAACCAGGAATTCCATGTCTGGCAAAACTTCCCTTCAAAAGTAAGTGAGAATTAAGATACCCTACAAAAACAAAAGCTGAGGGAGTTCAATTCCCCCTAGTCCTGCCCTGCAAGAAATGTCCAAGGGAGACCTGCAAAGTGAAATAAAAGGACACTAGACAATAACTCAAAGCCAGGTGGAGAAATAAAGATCATGATAAAGGTAAATACACAAGCAATTGTAAAAGCCAGTATTATTGTAACAATGATTTCTAACTGCATTTTTTGTTTCCGTATGATTTCAGGGACTAATACATTTAAAGAAAAAATTCTTAGCCTAAAGCTATATAAACTATATAAAACTATAACTTTGGTTTGTAACTCCAAATCTTGTTTTCTCCATAATATAAGAGACTAATGCATTTTAAATAACTATTAATTTATGTTTTGGGGCACATAGTGTATAAAGATGCAATTTTGTGACATCAACAACTGAATGGGATAGAGACAGAACTGTAAAGGAACAAAGATTTTGTATATTATTGAAGTTAGGTCAGTGTAAATTCAAATTAGCATCTTAAATTTAGGATGTTAAATGTAATCCTCCCGGTAACTGCAAAGAAAAGTTACAGAATATACACAAAAGGAAATGAAAACATTTCAGTACAAAAAAAAAAGGCAGTAAAGCAGTAAATGAGGGACAAAAAAGTGATAAGGCATACAGAAAACAAGCAGCAAAATACCAGAAGTCCTTCTTATCAGTAATTACTTCAAATGTAAATGGATTAAACTCTCCAAACAAAAGACAGATTGGTAGAATGGATAAAAGCACATGATCCAACTATATGCTTCCTACAAGAGACTCACTTTACATCCAAAGACACAAACAGATTGAATGTACAAGGACAGAAAAAGATTCCATGCAAACAGTAACCAAGAGAGAGCAAAAGTGACTATATTAATATAGGACAAACTAGACTCAAAATCAAAAAAGGTTAATTAGAGACAACGAAGGACATAATATATTAATAAAAGGTTCAGAACAAGAAGATATAACAATTACAAACATTTATACACCTAGAAGGTGATGAAGAGGTACAAACTTCCAATTATAAAATAAATTAATCATGGGGATGAAAGCACAGCATAAGGAATATACTCAATAATACAATAGTATCTTTGATGACAGGTGGTAACTACACTAACTGTGCTGAGCACTTAGTAATGTACATAATTGTTGAATCACTAGGCTGTACACCTGAAACCAATAGTATATATCAATTATATTTCAATAAAAAATATACAGACCTAATTACAGATCAAAATATAAAAGCGGATTGGCTTAAAGATGTCAGCATGAGAGGTGAGACAGAAATCTCCTCCCAAACCCACATATAATATGAAAATATAGCAAACATAACTAATCCTAAAAGAGCATCAGAAAAGAAGACTGCGGCAGAATTCCTACACCTGGGGAACAGAGCAGACCTCACGGGAAAGGGTAAAGTACCAAAGCTGTGATCTGGCAAGACCCAACCCCTTCCCCCCTCCCCAGCTCTCCAGCAGGAGGAAGACAAATGGAGTGGGGAGGGGGCGGAGGCCTAAGACTGCTGAACACCCAGCCCTAGAGATTTGCTCTGGGAGGACCAACCTACATTACAAGGTGCTCTGGAGATTAATGGGGTTGGAAAGCTAAGACAGGCAAAATATTTGGAGAGATTGAGATTCCAGCCACTTGTGGAGAACATGTATCCACAATGAGCCGCTCTGGGACAAAGAAAGGTGGGCACCCTGAGAGATTTCCAAACTCTCAGGGTGAGCGGGCTGCAAAGGGGCAAGGATAGTACAGAGCTTGCTCAGGAGAAAGGACTGGTGCACAAAACTGTCCTGGCGCACTCAGCCGAGCAGGTTGGGAACTTTCAGGAGCTTCAGGTGCTCCATCCCACTGGCTGGCAACGCAGCTATGAGTTTCCCCACTGCAATACGCAGCCTGTCGCTCCTTCCTCCTGGCTGGCACCAGCTCACAAAACGGCTACCCATGCCATTGAGCGAGGCCAGCCAGAGAGTGGATCCACCTATGGCAGCTACAAGTGTATAGCATAGAGGCTCCTCCCTGCACACTCAGCCCACTGGCCCTGGAAGTGGAGGCAGGCTCTGCAGCCAGGAAGCAGTAAAGACCTCTCTTCTCCCTGGCAGGCACCAGCATAGCTCACCTGTGACCCCCACCATTGCTCCAGGGGCTGAGAAGATCCAGAGAGCAGAGCTTCTGGGCACTAGAGGGTGCTACTTACAAATACGAAACACCAAAGAAACCTAGTACAAACCAAAATGCCACACACACCAGTAAGAGGGCCAAGTGAAATTGAACACACCAATCTTCCTGAAAATGATTTCAAAAAAAAAATCATAAACATGCTCACAGAGCTACAGAAAAATATTAAAGACCTCAGGGAGAAATTCAAGCAAGAGACAGAAACTTTGAAAAATACAGAAAAATCTGAAATGAAACATACAATGGAGGGATTTAAAAACAGATTAGATGAAGTAGAGGAGAAGGTAAATGAAATACAAATTAGAGAATAGGAAGACAAAAAAGCTGAGGCACAGAGAGAAAAAAGGATCTCTAGGAATGAAAGAATATTGAGAGAACTGTGTGACCAATCCAAACAGAACAATATTCGCATTATAGGGGTACCAGGTGAAGAACAGAGAGAAAAAGGGATAGAAAAAGTTTTTGAGGAGGTAATTGCTGAAAGCTTCCCCAATCTGGGGAGGGAGATAGCCTCTCAGGCCATGGTGGTGCACAGATCACCCAACACAAGGGAGCCAAGGAGGACAACACCAAGACATATAATAATTAAAATGGCAAAGATAGAGGAAAAGGACAGACTATTAAAAGCAGCCAGAGAGAAAAAAGATCACATACAAAGGAAAACCCATCAGGCTATCATCAGACTTCTCAACAGAAACCTTACAGGCCAGAAGGGAGTGGCATGATATATTTAATGCAATGAAGTAGAAGGGCCTTGAACCAATGATACTATCTATACCTACCAAGATTCTCATTTAAATTTGAAGGAGGGATAAAACAATTTCCAGATAAACGAAAGTTGAAATAATTTACCTCCCAAAAACCATCTCTACAGTGCATTTTGGAGGGACTGCTATAGATGGAAGTGTTCCTAAGGCTAAATAGCTGTCACCAGAGGAAATAAAAACACAGTAAAGAAAGTAGACCAATTAATTACTAAGCAAGTGCAAAATTAAATCAACTACCCCCAAACTCAGTCAAGGGATAGACAAAGTGTACAGAGTATGATATGTAAAATATAAAGAACGGAGGAGAAAGAAAAAGGAGGGAAAAAAACTAAGTGAATTAAGTTAGACTCTTAGATAGTAAAGAAGTTACCCTTGAACCTTTGGTAACCATGAATGTAAAGCCTGAAATGGCAATATGTACATACCTATCGATAATCACCCTAAATGTAAATGGTCTGAATGCAGAAATCAAAAGACATAAGACTCACTGAATAGGTAAAAAAGCAAGACCCATCCATATGCTGCCTACAAGTGACTCACTTCAAACCCGAAGACATACACAGGCTAAAAGTGAAGGAATGGAAAAAGATATTTCATGCAACTAATAGGGAGAAAAAAGCAGGAGTTGCAGTACTTATATCAGACAAAATAGACTTCAAAACAAAGAAAGTAACAAGAGACAAAGAACATTATATAATGACAAAAGGGGTCAGTCCAACAAAAGGATATAACCATTATAAATATCTATGCATCCAACACAGGAGCACCCAAATATGTAAAACAAACACTAACAGAATTAAAGGGGAAATATAATGTGATGCATTCATTTTAGGAGACTTCAACACACCACTCACTCCAAAGGACAGAGTAACCAGACAGGAAATAAGTAAGGAGACAGAGGCACTGAACAACACAGTAGAATAGAACCTAACAGACATCTATAGAACACTCCACACAAAAGCAGCTGGATACACATTCTTCTCAAGTGCACATGGAACATTTTCAAGAATAGATCATATACTAGGCCACAAAAAGAGCCTTGGTAAATTCAAAAAGATTGAAATTGTACTAACCAGCTTCTCAGACCACAAAGGTATGAAACTAGAAATAAATTATGTAACAAAAACAAAATAGCCCACAAACACATGGAGGCTTAACAACATGCTCCTAAATAATCAATGGATCAATGACCAAATAAAAACAGAGATCAAGCAGTATATGAAGACAAATGACAACAATAACTTAACACCGCAAAATCTGTGGGACACAGCAGAGGCAATGCTAAGAGGGAAGTATACCACAATAAAGGCATACCTCAGGAAAGAAGAACAATCCCATATGAGCAGTCTAAACTCACAATTAATGAAACTAGAAAAAGAGGAACAAATGAGACCCAAAGTCAGTAGCAGGAGGGACATAATAAAGATTAGAGCAGAAATCAATAAAATCGAGAAGAATAAAACAACAGAAAGGATCAATGAAAGCAAGAGCTGGTTCTTTGAGAAAATAAACAAAATAGATAAACCCCTAGCCAGACTTATCAAGAAAAAAAGAGAGTCTACACACACAAACAGAATCAGAAGCGAGAAAGGAAAAATCACTATGGACAGAAAAACACAGAAATAAAATAATTATTAGAGAATACTATGAAAAATTATATGCTAACAAACTGGATAACCTAGAAGAAATGGACAACTTTCCAGGAAAATAAAACCTTCCAAGACTGACCCAGGAAGAAACAGAAAATCTCAACAGAACATTATCAGCAATGAAATTGAATTGGTAATCAAAAAACTACCTAAGAACAAAACGCCTGTACCAGATGGCTCCACCACTGAATTTTATCAAACATTTAGTGAAGACCTAATACCCACCCTCCTTAAAGTTTTCCAAAAAGTAGAAGAGGAGGGAATACTTCTAAACTCATTCTATGAGGCCAGCATCACTATAATACCAAAACCAGGCAAAGACACTACAAAAAAAGAAAATCATAGACCAATTTCCCTGATGAACATAGATACAAAATTACTCAACAAAATACAAGGAAGCTGAATCAAAAACACATCAAAAAGATCATCCATCATGATCAAGTAGGATTTATTCCAGGGATGCAAGGATGGTACAACATTCGAAAATCCATCAACATCATCTACCACATCAACAAAAAGGATAAAATCCACATGATCACCTCAGTAGATGCCAGAAAAGCATTCGACAACATTCAACATCCATTAATGATAAAACCTCTCAACAAAATGGGTATAGAGCACAAGTACCTCAACATAATAAATGCCATATACAACAAACCAAAAGCCAACATCATAGTTAACAGTGAAGCTGAAAGCTTTACCTTTAAGATCAGGAACAAGACAAGGATACCACTCCCCTCTTTTATTCAGCATAGTTCTGGAGGTCCTAGCCAGGGCATTCAGACAACACAAAGGAATAAAAAGCATCCAGATTGGTAAGGAAGAAGTAAACTGTCCCTCTTTGCAGATGACATGATACTGTACATAAAAAACCCCAAAGAATCCACCCCAAAACTACTAGAATAGCTGAATTCAGGAAAGTTGCAGGATACAAAATCAATACACTGAAATCTGTTGCATTCCTATATACTAATGATGAACTAGCAGAAAGAGAAATCATGAAAACAATTCCATTCAAATTGCATCAAAAAAGAATAAAATACCTAGGAATAAACCTAGCCAAGGAAATGAAGGACCTATACCCTGAAAACTACAAGACACTCATGAGACAAATTAAAGATGACACCAATAAACAGAAATACATCCCATGCTCATGGATAGGAAGAATTATTACTGTCAAAATGGCCATTCTGCCTAAAGCAATCTACAGATTCAATGCAATCCCTATCAAAATACCAACAGCATCCTTCAAGAAACTAGAGCAAATAGTTTTAAAATTCATATGGAACCACAAAAGACAAATAGCCAAAGCAATACTGAAAAGGAAGAATGAAGTGGGGGGGATTACGCTCCCCAACTTCAAGCTCTACTACAAAGCTACAGTAATCAAGACAATTTGATACTGGCACAAGAACAGACCCATAGATCAATGGAAGAGACTAGAGAGCCCAGATATAAACCCAAGCATATATGGTCAATTAATATATGATAAAGGAGCCATGGATATACAATGGGGAAATGACAGACTCTTCAACAAGTGGTGTTGGCAAAACTGGACAGCTACATGTAAGAGAATGAAACTGGATCATTGTCTAACCACATACACAAAAGTAAACTTAAAAAAGATCAAAGATCTGAATGTAAATCATGAAACCATAAAACTCTTAGAAGAAAACATAGGCAAAAATCTCTTGAATATAAACATGAGCAACTTTTTTTTGAATGCTTCTGCTCAGGCAAGGGAAACAAGCAAAAATGAACAAATGGGACTGTATCAAACTAAAACGCTTCTGTACAGCAAAGGACACCTTCAGTAGAACAAAAAGGCATCCTATAGTATGGGAGAATGTATTTGTAAATGACATATCCAACAAGGGGTTAACATCCAAAATATGTAAAGAACTCACATGCCTCAACACCCAAAAAACAAATAACCTAGTTAAAAAATGGGCAAAGGATCTGAGTAGACAATTCTCCAAAGAAGAAACTCAGATGGCCAACAGGCACATGAAAAGATGCTCCACATTGCTAATCATCAGAGAAATGCAAATTAAAACCACAATGAGATATCATCTCACACCAGTTAGGATGGCCAACATCCAAAAGACAAACAACAACAAATGTTGGTGAGTATGTGAAGAAAGGGGAACCCTCCTACACTGCTGGTGGGAATGTAAATTAGTTCAACCATTGTGGAAAGCAATATGCAGGTTCCTTAAAAAACTAAAAATAGAAATACCATTTGACCCAGGAATTCCACTCCTAGGAATTTTCCCAATGGAAACAAGATCTCAGATTCAAAAAGACATATGCACCCCTATGTTTTTTGAAGCACTATTTACAATAGCCAAGATATGGAAGCAACCTAAATGTCCATCAGTCAGTTGGTACATATACACAGTGGAGTATTATTCAGCCATAAGAAGAAAACAAATCCTACTATTTGCAACAACATGGATGGAGCTGGAGGATACTATGCTGAGTGAAATAAGCCAGGCAGAGAAAGACAAGTACCAAATGATTTCCCTCATTTGTGGAGTATAACAACAAAGCAAAACTGAATGTACAGAATAGCAGCAGACTCACAGACACCAAGAAGGGACTACCAAAGGGGAGGGGTGGAGGAGGGCGGGTGGGGAGGGAGGGAGAAGGGTATTGAGGGGTATTATGATCACCACACATGGTTTGTGTGGGGCCACGGGGAAGACAGTGTAGCACAGAGAAGACAAGTAGTGACTGTGGCATCTTACTACACTGATGGACAGTGACTTCAATGGGGCATGGGGGAGGACTTGATAATATGGGTGAATGTAGTAAGCACATTGTTTTTCATGTGAAACCTTCATAAGAGTATTAAGTATCAGTGATACCATAATAAAAAATATTTTAAAAATTAAAAATATATATAAAAAGCAAAAGCTGACAGAATTGAAAGGAATAAATACTCGTACTGTAGTTGGAATCTCAACATGCCATTAACAATAATGGATATGACAACCAGACAGAAGATAACTAAAGAAATAGAGGAATTAACACAATAAAGTACGTCGATATAACAGACATGTACAGAACACTGTACTCAATATCACCACCATATAAATTCTTCTCAAGTGCCTATGAGACATTTTCCATGATAGACAGTATATAAGGTCACAAATTAAGTGTTAGTAAATTTAAAAAGATATCAAAGTATCTTTTCCAACCACTATGGGATACTGCAATAGTAAAAGTAAAAAATTCATAAAATTGTGGAAATTCAATAATATACTTTAAAATGACCAATGGATCAAAGAAGAAATCACAGAAGAAACTAGAATATACTTAAAGATAAATGAAAATGAAAACCGAACACTGAAACTTATGCAGCACAGCAAAAGCAATGCTAAGAGGGAAATTTAAAGCTATACATGTTTACATTAAAAACAAGAAAGACCTCAAAAGAATTTTGCAACTTCAGAAACTAGAGAAAGAACTAAACCCAAAGCTAGCAGAAGGAGATACAGCGTGGAGCAGAAATAAACAAAATGCACAGAAAAATAGAGCAAAAAAATCAATGAAAACAAGTTGTCCCTTTAAAAAAAAATCAACAAAATAAACAGATCCTTACTGAAGAAAAAAAAAACAAGAGGGAAAACTCAAATCAGAATTGAAAGTGCAGACAGAAATAAAAGCATTTGAAGAGAGTACTATGAACAATTATGCACCAACAAACTGGATAACACAGATGAACTGGACTCATTCCTAGAAACAAAGCTTAACAAGACTAAGTCATGAAGAAATAGAAAATCTGGATATATTCATAACCAGTAAGGATATTGAATCAGTAACCAAAAATCTTCCAAAGAAAATCTCCCTGGACTTGACTGCTTCAGTGAAGAAGTTCATGAAACATTTAAAGAAAAATTTATACCAGTCTTTCTCAAATTTTTCCAAAAAATTAAAGAGGAGAGAACACTTTGTAATGCATTCCATGAGGCCAGCATTACTCTGATACCAAAACAAGGCAAAGACACTACAAGAAAACTACAGATCAATAATACACCACATTAACAGAATAAAAGCAAAAACCACATGATCATCTCAACTGATTCGGAAAAAGCATTTGACAATATTCAACATGCTTTCAGATAAAGACATTCAAAGAACTAGGAGTAGAAAGAAAGTACCTCAACATAATAAAAGCCATATATGAAAAACCCATAGCAAACATCATACCCAATAGTGAAAGACTGAAAGCTTTTCCTCTAAAATCAGGAACAAGGGAAGGATGCCTGTTTTCACCAGTTCCATTCAACGTAATATTGGGAATTCTAGCCTGAGGAGTTAGGCAGAAATAAAAGCCATCCAAATTGAAAAGGAAGAAGTAAAATGAACTGTTTGCAGATATGATCTTACACAGAAAACCCTAAATATTCCACACAAAAAAATCTGCTAGAAATAACAAGTGAATTCAGGAAAGTATGAAGATGTAAAGTCAACATACAAAAAACAGTAGCATTTCTATACATGAGCAATGAACAAGCTGAAAAGGAAATTACAAAAACAATTCCTTTAAAATAGCATCAAGAAAAATACTTAGGAATTAACTTAGCCAAGGAAATGAAAGACTTGTACAATGAAAACTGTAAAACACTGCTGAAAGAAATAGATGATACAAATAAACACATCCCATATTCATGGATTGTAACACTTAGCATTGGTAAATATCAATACTACTGAAAGGTCTCTACAGGGTCATTGCAATCCCTGTCAAAACCATAATGTTTTTTTTTGCAGAAAAATAAAATCCCATCCTAAAATTCTTACATAATCTCAAGGGACAATGAATAGCCAAAACAATCTTGAAAAAGAAAAAAGAACTTGATTTCAAAACTTTCTACAAAGCTACCGTAATCAAAACAGTGTGGTACTGACATAAAGACAGGCATACAGAACAATGAACTATAACAGAGAAATGAGAACTAAACCTTTGTATATATGGTCAAAGGGTTTTTGACAAGGGTGCCAAGATCATTCAATGGGAAAGGAGTCTTCAACAAATGGTGCTGAGAAAACTGGAAATTCACATGCAAAAGAATGAAGCTGAAACCTTGTCAACACCATATTCAAAAACTCAAATTGGATCAAAGACCTAAGTGTAAGACCTCAATAATAAAACTATTTATAACAGAATAAAAGTTTTAGGACACTGAATTTGGCAATGATTTCTTAGATAGGATATCAAAGGCACAGGTAAGAAAAGAAAACAAACTGGACTTCATAAAAATGTTAAAATTCTGTGCATCAAAAGCCACTATCAACAAAGTTAAACAGCAACCTCATAAAATGAGAGAAAATATTTGCAAGTCATATCTGATAGGGAATTAATATCCAGAATACATATAGGAAAGTCTTAAACTCAACAGAAAAACAACCCAATTCAAAGACTGGAAATGTATGTGAATAGACATTTCTCTAAAGATATTCAAATGACCAATAGGCACATAAAAATATGCTCAACATCACTAATCATTAGGGAAATGAAAATCAAAACAGCAATGTGATACCTACCACCTCACACCCAATAGGAAGGCTACTATGAAAAAAAAACAAAACAAACATTAGTGAGGATGTGGAGAAATTAGAACCCTTGTGCACTGTTAGTAGGGATGTAAAATGGAACAGGCACTGTAAAACAACACAGCAATTACTCAAAATATTTAAAAAATAAAGCAATGTCCCAAAGTTCAGAAGGAAAATTATTTCCAACCCCAAATTCCATAGCCAGCCAAGCCAAAGTATGGGTAGAACAGAGACATTTTCAGGCATGCAAGGATGCAATTTACTTCTTATATGTCATTTCTAAGGAAAGAACTGGAAGACAAGGTCGGCCAAAATTCATAAACCAAGAAAGGAAGATGTGGAATACAGGAAATTTGCAAACGGAATCTCTGGAGTGAAGGGAGACATCCAAGATTTAGCAGCGCGCCTGGCCTAGATCTTACACATACTTGGTTTGTCTGGGCTTTGTGCTAAGCAGCTTCCTGCTCTCTATGTCTGCTGCCTAAGAAGTGAGGGTACTCACTTCTCCGCCACCCCTCAGAAGTGTTCTGCTTCCACCTACACCTGAGAACTATAGGTCAGCCTCTGGGAGCTCAGAAGCAGAATAAGAGCAGCCTGTTCCTACCAAACTCTTGCAAGCCAGGGGCCCAAATCCTGGTCCCCTTGCTGCCCTATCAAATAACCCAACTGTGTAAGCACTGTTCCCAGCACTCATTTGAGGCCTCATCACTGACTTCCCCTTGAAAGGCTCTTATAAACTCTTGGGAAGCCAAACTCAGACTCTAACCCAGAGACTTATTTTCAAATTTTTGGTGTATATTTTCCTGAGACACTTCACCTAATAGTGACCATAATGCCCTTTCTTCACACAGCTTGTTAATCAACTCTGCTTTCATTTATAGGTGTAAACTTGATAAAGCACTTGATTAATCATTAAAAAAATTTTTAACAATACTTGTATTCACTGTAGCACTATAAAGAAAAATTAAAGACCGTCCATGAAGGTTTGTTTACGTTAAGTGAATACTAAGAAATTATTAAAAAGGTTCTAAAAAAATGTCTAGAACTATGGAATTGAAGTATATTGCTAGGGCAGATGGTTTCAATAGAACAATCTCTATAAATATTCTATATGTTCACAGAGAAAGTGGGAAAATATATCAGAACAACAGTAGTTACTCCTTGCACTGAAATTATTGATAGTTGTATTTCTAAATTCTCTATAATATAAAGGCATTTCTTTATAATTAGAAAAAGATATTGAGATTAAACAAAAAATCTTTGTGTCAAATTAAACATTTTATCACAGGTAATTTTATGTTTTTAATCAGACAAGTGAATTAAACAAGGAGTGACAGTACAGATTTGCTGTAATAATACACACAAAAAAATTTAATTTAAAATCCTTTTCCTATTTTTTAAGAATGAATCAAAGAACACTTGGAGTATCTTCAGAGAATACAAGAAGTTTTTTTAATAATGTTACCCTTGGGTTCTCACCACATTGGGTTTACAGAAAAAGAGGTTAAGTTCTTCAATTTCTGCATAATAAATATGAAAAGGATAAAAATAAATAGTCTAATTCAAAGTCCACTGTAATATCCTATTAACCACAACAGTTACTCAAAAATGCTGGGACAGGGATTAAAATTTATTCAACACCTGTTTGTTGAGTACTACCAATGGCAGACAGGTACAGAGACTGCGTACAATGACGGACAATGTAGTTCCTGCCTTCCAGAACAGGACAAACATGTGACCGTACCGACAGGAGCCAAGTATAGTGATGTACAAGCGACAGTGGCTGTACAGAGGAAAAAGGAAGTGATTAGCTCTTCAACTCACTAATTACGGGAGGAATCACAGACAAAGTGAAATTTAAGCTGGGATTTAGAGAATGAGTTCACCAAGGCCAGCAGGGTAAAGGTTTCTAAGCATGACAACTGATAGAAAAGAAACTATCTTGGGTAAATATGTGATTCCATTTTGGTCAAGGTGAGTTTGAGATCCTGGTGGGAAATGGACAGAGAGATGTCCACTAAGCAATTAGCTTATACCAGTGTGAGCAAAAGAAAGCAGTTCTGGACTAGAATTAAATGGTGGCAGTTATCGCATATCAATGGTTATTAAAACCCTAGGGGTTAGACCGTCATTTAAAGGGAAGGAGGCCCATGACTATGACTTAGCCCAATGGAATGAAGGGTGGAGGAGGGATGAGAGGAGAGCGTTCCATGGGGTCAGTGGGCAGGGGATGACCAAGGAAGCTCCAGGCCTGGAAATGCCCAGGGGTTTGGCGAACAGGCCACTGATGGACTCAAAAACACTTTCAGTGGGAATGACACAGGCAAAAAAATAGGCTTGGGTAAACGGAGCAGTGAGTGAGGGGATAACAGAAAGGGAGTGAACCAGACTCCTCTAAAGCGTTTTCTTTCTGAAGAGCCAGTGACAGCCTCCGTTTTAGGATATTAGATAACTGGGCATGTTTACAGGCTGTGGGGCTACTGCCAGGAGGCAGGACAGGCTGGATATATGGGACTGTGAAGCTCCTAGTGGACGGAAAGCCCAAGCGAAGGATTAGCCTTGAAGGGAGGAAGTGGCCAGTAAGATGCGGGGGGGGGGGTCAGGGGCAGGTGGTGGTTAAGGGGCTGAAGAAGGGCTGGGCAGCCAGGGAAGAGCTCCTGTCCGCTGGCTGCCAGTTTCCCAAGCCCAGAAACAGATTCTTAGATACCTTAACAGGAGAGAGAAAAGGGGGAAGAAAGAGGGTAATAGAGGTAAATAAAATACAGACTGTTTTATTTTAAAATTAAAGGAACAAGGCCAGTTAAATTTCACCATGACAGAAAAAAGAAAATCTCTTTTTGCTCTATGCCTAAATCCCATGGGTATCCTAAATCCCATATAGGCACCTGTTTGATTAAGAAATACTCTTAAGGCAATTTAGACATTGTCTCCTTTTCAAAGCAATTTTAACATCTGTCAAAAATAATTAGTCTAAGAGCAGGCTGAGCGACCTCTAAAGGTCTGCTGAATGTCAAAACCTGGGACTGACTCAAATAAGCAATACCCTTAGGATAAATTCCAAAATGCAAATGGGCATTTTCCCTACTTTTCTTTTACAAACTATTACTTTAAAGACAAGTGGCTGGATGACGGTGGCTGGGGTGGGGAGGGGACGGACACTTTCCTGTATCTCCCTTTAGAAACAAGTTTATAAAAATCACATATACACTTACAGCCATAACCAAATCCTTTTATAAACGTTAGCAGCAAAAAACAGTAAAAATACATTTTTATAGCAAAATAAATTCTCAGTGGCTCTAATGCACAGACAAAATAGCATAACTCCAAAAATACCTGTAATTTAAAAAGCCGAGTAAACTTCCTGAAATGATAGCAGTACGAATTAAACCACTATAATGAAATGGCCTTTATATTCCTTTCAGCTATGCTACAAAGAAACTAAGATTTTCCAAATCAAGTCATAAAAACATTTATCACAATTTGTTTCCTTGTTCAAGAACCATCATAACTAAAATCCACTGCTGTTTATGCAGACCTGAACATTTAGAATATCCACTAGTATCTAAAACTATATTCATCAGGTGGGCATCCAGGTAGCCAAGAGGCCAGGAAGGTGGCCAACATGACAACCACAAGCAGCTGCACTTTCTCATCACGAGGACCAGCACCTTCCCAATCACTGATATGACACAGGAGCCCTTAATCAAGGCCCCACCATACTCCTGGTATTGTCCTGAACTTCAATGACACACTAATGAACAAACCCAGGCCTTGCACTAGGAGAACTTATAAATGTTGTAGAGAAGTGTACAAGTTACTATCCACATTTCTCAAAAGGTCTGACTTGCCTTCTACCCCCAATCCCAACCAGATCCCCTTTTTAAACCCTCATTGCACCTTATTTTTGCCACAACACATCAACCTGCAGGTATTCCTGTGGTCATTTCTTTGGCTCTCCCTACACTACGCTGTAAACTTAATTGGAACAAGGGTCCCAAGTCTATTATGTCCCCCACTATATCCCTAGTACCTAGCAAGGTGCCTAGAACACAGCAGGCAATCAATTAAACCGACAGATGGACAGAAGGATGGATGTGGACTTAGTCCACAATGCAATCAGGTATCCCTATGAGGCCTACTAGTAATTCCTTTGTTATGAGTGGTACACATTTACCTAGTGACAAAAAACTAAAGTTTTTTTCTTATGCCACAGGAAATATATTAAAATCATACCCAAGAAAGGAAAATTTTTTAAAAAATCACACTCCAGGATTTAGGATTATCATTATTTCTTTAATGTGATGCACCTCTAAGTTGCAAACTAATTTCAGTGATTAACAGTTAATTTTAGAAAAAAATACAATATAAAAAAATCCAAATGCATATGTTGAACAGGTCTTTTAAAACATTCTTTGGAATCAGGAGAACTTATGTCAGGAAAACGTTTTTCTCTGATGTTTAACCCAAAAGAAAAACGCAAGCAATCCCTTAATGCAGCTGGCTGATCAGAATGGATTTGAGCCACACCCTCTCCGCACACATAGTATTTTTCATTATCACTGTGTGGATGTTTTCAACCGTTCTTTTCACACTCACGCAATTCCAAGCCCTGTCCTTAAGATTTATTAATGAGATTCTAATGGCCAAGAGAATGTTCCCAAGGAAATAAAACTAGAGGAAAAGCCTTTCTAGCTTCACAAACTAGAAGGGACAGATCCTTTTGGGTTGTTTCCTGTCCTCCAAGGTCCACTGGGGGAGCTAGGCTTCTAATTCCAAATTACTTTATGGAAAGCAAGTTTGTCTTTTGTTTTTTTACAAACATTTTAAGTTACCTGATTAAACTGGCACCCATACTTGATAGCCCATGACACTAAATCCCCATTGAATATAGTAAATTCTGTGGGCCGAACAACTCAGATCTTGGCAGACCCTAAACCTTATTCCTTAAAGAGCAGTCATGACTTGTTAATTTTGGTCAGATATCTATTTTATAATTTGAACTGCTACTTTTCTTTTCTACTCATGTTTAATTTCTACAGAATCAAAATAGAAAACTCCTAGAGAAACGAAAGTTCAACAACCAGAGCTAATTCATCCAAGTACCATAAAGTCAATATAAACTTAACAGTATTTGAAAAAAAAAATCAAGATATCCCAGCTAACTTTATAACCATATTTAACTAGATATCATAAAACATCAGAAAAGTATGGCAGTTCCTTAAAAATAAAACACAGAATTACCATATGACCTACAATTCCACTCCTAGGTATATGCCCAAAAGAACTGAAGCAAGAACTTGAACAGATATTTGCACACCCATATTCACAGCAGCATTCACAACAGCCAAGAGGTAGAAGCAACCTAAGTGTCAGGTGCCAAAGGAATAGAAAAAGGTTGGTATATGCATACAATGGAGTATTATGCAGCCTTAAAGAATGAAATTCTGATACATGCTACAACATGGATGGACCTTGAACACATTATGTAAGTGAAGTTAGACACAAAAGGACAAATACATGATTCCACTTATATGAGCAGACAAATTCATAGAGATAGAAAGTAGGATGGTGGTTATTAGGAGCTGGGAGAGGAGTGAATAGGGAGTTAGTGTTTAATATAGTTTCCATTTGAGATGATGAAAAAGTTCTTGAGATGTATGGTGGTGACGGTTGCAAAATGTGAATGTACTTAATGCCACTGAATTGTACTCTTAAAGAGTTAAAAATAGAATTTTATGTTATGTATATTTTAACACACACAAAAAAAGGCAGGAAGCTTCAGAAATACCAAATTTGGCTCTTATAATTGCCAAATAGCTTTTGTACTATTAACAAGGCCAAAGGGAGCCTAATTATTCAAATATTATTACAACTATTAAGTTGTGATTATTTTAAAAATTCTCAAATACTGCTTTTATGCCACTGCATTAATGTTTGAAACACTGTATACTAGGAATTTGAATGGTGAGAAAAATTAGATGTACTGATGAATATATTTTACAAACTAAATATTAAGTTTAAAAAAAAAGTGTGTACTGTGCTTGATGCTGCATTCCAAAATAGCTAGCTGCTCAATGGCATGTTTTGTTGTTTTTTTTTAACCAGTACTATATTCTTTTATTTATTTTTTTTGAAGTGTTACACAATGTCATTTTATTTTTTTAATATAATTTATTTTATTATCATTAATTTACAATTACATGTGCAATATTACGATTATTAAACTACCCCTTCATCAGGTATACTATATTCTTTTAATATGAGGAAAATACTAAAAATTTAACTATGTAAACACATGGCAATAGCAAAAAAATAAGTTTTGCTTCCACTCGTATTGGCTCCTAGTAATCAATAAGTTCTCTAATATTACCATATACCTATGTGTATGTATGCATATATCTATACACATATATATATATGAACCTGACATTTGTGATAGCACAATTAAATGCATTTTTGTTTTAGAAATTCAGTAATGGTAGGCAGATTCATATTTAATCTAACACTCTAGTTTCAGAGATAAAGACACTGAAAAGTACAAAGATAATAGCCAACTGCATGACAGTAAAGCCACAACCACAATCTAGAACTTCTAACCAAAGGGGGAAAGAATATTAATGCTCAATATTTCATAAAACTCAATTCAGCCTCTAAAATTAAAGGTCACTGACTCTGGTATTCATATGGGAGCATGGAGGAACTTGAATCTGAGTTATGGCTTACTCCCTTCATTTGAAGAAGCTTATTTACTAACTGAAATTTGACATTCAAAACACGGCAATGTGAGGAAAATAACAGCAAAGTACAGTCTATTTTAGGAAGCACCTGCCTCTTTCTTTTAAAAATGTAAAATTAAATTTAAAAATCACTTAATTTTTAATTCAAATTGTTTCTCTAACTTCCCCAGTGACACTTTGTGCACTGACAAATGGCATCGTCTCTTTTGGAGGATAAATGATAGAGAACTGGTTCCAACCGTAGAATGTCACACTACAGTTTGTAAACCACTGAAACCAGTGTAAAATGTTGATACCAAATTATTCACTTTACATTTCGCAAGATTACATCAACTTCTCTTATTCATAACATACCTACACTGATTTGGATGCCACGCAGACATAATAAAATAATCCTACTTGCTGAGTATTTATTATTTTACCCTTACTTGGGTGAAAAATTTAATGTTTATCAGAATTGGTGAGAATTAAATGTTTCCATGGCGTCGCTTTATGAACTTGTTTAAACTAAGCTTAGGTTACCTACATTTTATGTACTTCAACCACCAAGAACACCTTTCAATGAATCTGATTTCAATTTGAACTTGGTAAGGTCTGAAAACTACAAATTGCTGTTTCAAAACAGGCTGGATCCACAGAAGCGAAGGGCAAAGAAGTCCACAAATTAGATAAATCCAGTTTTAGGTAATAAAAGTTCTAACAAGGTGGCTGATTAACTGTTACCTTTTAATAATAAATATCATTTCAGAAAAATGTATTTAAATGCTTCCCATTTGAAACTTATCTTCCAAATGTAAACATATAAAATAATACTGACCAATTGCCCACCATATAGCCAGAAGCTTCTCTCTAAAGAAAAACAACCAAGTAATGTGGTTACTTTCCTTGTCACGTGATAGGAAACAGTTAAAGGCTTTCACTACAGAAATTTCCTATTTGCGGGCTGATGAATACAAGAACTTAGAGTAACCTAGTATATCCTTTTACTAAAAGCATGAAAACTAATTTTCATACTTGCCCACATTATTAGTGGGTGAGCTCAGGTAAGTGAGGAAAAATCCAACATCTGTAAGGATCAAAAACAACCTATAAGTTATTTATGACATTAAGATCATAATATAAAACTGTGCAGAGTGGATGACAGTATCTTCTGACAATTAATGAACTCCCTCAAGATTAGTATAAGCTGGTGCCTGCGTTGCTAACACCTGCCCTTTCTAGGAACTGGAAAGATCTAAAATCAGTGAAGTTCGATTACCACCAGACCTAGCTTGAAAGAAGAAGGTTCTAAACCACTTCAAATTTCTCATACATACCTATCTTAGGCTCTCTCTTCCACATGTTATTCATTAAGTTGGTTTCTACTTTCTACTACTTTTCAGTGAATACATGTAATACACAAAAGCTCAGCTTCTAGTAATATCAAGAGATAAAGTTCCACAACAGGATTCCAACTTAAAAACATATGTAGATGTATCTCTAAGTAAAATAAAAGTATAAGAAAAAAATTCAATGAACACTGCACCATGTTATCATTCAAAAGAAATTGACTATATTCTTCTATTTGTCCATTCTAAACAAGTATCACTTCCCTTTGTTTCAGGGGAAGAGTGAGGGTGCAATGTTTTACAGAAAAAACATCTAGATGCTCTGAATTATAGGTGTAAATACTGCTCAAATAATACCTGCAAGAGGAGCAGCCTTCGGAGACATGGATTAGTCAATCACAAGAAATTTCTGAGAAACAGTGAGATATTTACCAAGTGTCATCTGATAAACAGGCTCTGGCAAAAGCCTACCCTGAGATATAACTGCTTCAGATAAGCCACTCAACTTGAAGCAAGCAATTATCTCCTTTTTTGAATACCAGCTGCTTAAAGCTTTGGGAGAGTCGCTCTGCCTGGGAGAACAGAAAAAGATGATTAAAAAAAAAAGTTTAAAAAAAGTTACTGACAGTTTCTCCCTCCCCACCCCCCACTGATTGTTGGTACACCTTCTAGTTTAGAACTAGGGATGAACGTGGATTTTCTAACTATTCTGTAATGAGTACGGAGATCTTAAAAATTTCAGGAATTACAGCTACCACACTGTCTGCAAAAAATTCATTGTATCAGGGATAGAACACAAACATCGCTAGCCCTCGAAACAAAAAGTATTTTCCAAATGCTGAATGAAGGGGTTAGGATATTCTAAACTCTATATCCTCAATGGATCAACTACAATGCTAGGGCAGAAATTTGCAGGGAAAACACATCACTGATTTTAAAGCTGATTTTATTATGCTATCCACTATCCACAAAAGCCTAATAACTAAATTTGCAGCACTCGAGCCGACTTGTTTAATTATCACACTGCCAACAGTTCAACTTCACATTAAGGTCTACGGAAAGGAACGCCTTCGACGACTTAAAATATTAACTAAATCAGAATAACTCTTTTCGATACCTCCCGGCTATCAAAAGGGCTACCGGGTAAATGAATCGTTGCTTGGACCGTGCAGCTGCAGTCTCACACTGTTTCCCAATCCCCGTAACAGTCTTTCACGCTTGTCGAACTGACCACGCGGTACACTGTGGGATGGTCACGTGGACAGCTCGTGACTTCCACGGGGAATCGATCCTCCCCACATCAGTAGTAAATAAGTTATGATGCACGCATTAAAGTATCGAGAAAGCATGCAGCTGACGATCTGACAGGGAATGCGTGTGGCACCAGGACCAAGTCGGAGCACTGCAAGTGGAGGTGGAACAAATGCCAACATCTTGCTACTTTTAACAACTAGCTTCCTCGCAGCGCTGGAGCAGCCAGGCGCCGCCGGGATGCAGCGCCCGGGCTCGGAGCGCAGCATCGCCCCGCCACCGCTCCGACCTTCCTCGGAGATGTGCGGGATGGGCGCGCGCACCCCCACCAGGCGCGGACAGACCGCCCCGAGCGCCAGGCGCCGGGGACCCGCTCGCAGAGGAACCGGCCTCGGACACTGACCTACGCGGTCACCGGGCTCTCAGCGCTCCCGGGGCGGGGGCCACGGCCTCAGGCTTCCAGTCTGCCCGCACAGTCGAGGAAGCGGACGTCACCGACTCCGGCTCGTACTGCCGGAGGACTCGCAGCTCCGCGCGGGGACGAGGTCCGGGATCCCGACGGCGGGAACGCTGCGGAGAGCGAGGGTAAAAGGCACCGCTTCTCGTAGTGGCGTCGCCCCTCCGCGCCGCCAGCCCTACAAACGCGCGCGCGCGCCCGCTTTGTGCGCGCCCGGCTCAGCGGCACGTGACCAGCGCGCGGCGCCAGCCCCGCCCCCTGCCCGCTCCCGTTCCTCCCGGACCGCCGACACGCGTTCCGGGCTTTGGCAGCAGCTGCCAGGTAGGGCACAGCCTTAGCGCTCCCCCAGTCACACCCGACGCGGGGGAAGGAGTGGCCCGGGCTCTGAGGACACCGAGGAGCTACGGCCGGGAGAGGAAGCCCCCCCAATCGAAGCAAGTATAAATACTGGGTTAATGCTCTGCAAATTTGTTATTAAGCAAATACATCACCCAGCTGTCCAGATTTTTTTCTTTTCTGCTTTGGTTGCGACTTTACCCATGGGAACTTAACTGGCAGTGTAAATTAGCTACGCCCCTTTTTCTTTTCACAGATCAAAGGATGATCGCAAAATGCCATCCAGGTGTAACCGTTATAAGCTAGTTAGGAGAAATGCTTACAGATGAGGATTACAAAATTTCCTTCACTTCCTCCCCCCATCAGATCTTTCATAAAGGATCCACTCTTCTGACTCGATTCACAACAGGCCTAGGAATTAATGCAGTCTACAATGTGAAGGTTCAAACTCTAGTATTATTACAACCTTAAAAAATAAATGCACAACTAAAAAAGACAAAAATGAGCACTTGAAAATGTTTTCAACTTTCCTGTGTTTTCCAATGTATTTAATGAACATGTTCTTTTGTAATGAAAAATTAATAAATAGTTATTTTTAAGGGACCATCGTTTTTCAGTCAAACGAAGTCTAGAAAAGTGTATTAAGAACCCATTGTAGATGGACTGGTCATTGAACCACATCTGATACATCATGTGGCAGGTGTCTGAGAATGTCTTTGGAGAACATAAAGGGCATTGTTTGTATATCCCAGTCTAGAATCATCTTTAAGTAGTAAAAAAGACTTGACTAATACATTTTAACTGCAAAATTTGCCTTGCAAAGAAGAAATCTCAGGGTTTATTTTCTAAGAATACTAAATTATCTTCAGAGCCAAAATAAAAATTGATAATTGAAATAATTTCCACGTGATTCCACAAAAGCCTTCATTATTACCATGCTGATTTAATTGCCTAAATTCACTACTCACATTTTTTCAACTCACTGTACTCTCTCCCTGAGTTAGTAAATGAAAATAGACCCTCGAGCTTAGGAAGATGAAGGTGATAGCAGGTAATCATTACAATCACCAATAAAAGAAGTTCCAGTCTTTCTAAGATCACTAATTGTACTTGATTTTTACAGGAGTCTCTTTGGTATTTACATAAAAAATCTTTAGGAAAAGACATCTCTGACATTTTTATTGCCAACTAGTTCAGACAAAAACACAAGGGTGTGATAATTATTATAGAACACTGCGATCCAATGGAACTTTCTGCAATGATAGAAATGCTCTATAATTCTATCTTGTCTGATACAGTAGTCACTAGCCACAAGTGACTACCGAGCTCTTGAAATTTGACAAGCATGACTAGTTGAATTTGTTATTTTAATTTAAATGCCACATATGGCTAGCAGCTACCACCTTGAACAGTGTTGTTCTAGAACAACAAACCAACTACAGTTGATCTTTGAACAACCCTTGAAGATTTGAATTGTGTGGGTCCACTTACATGCAGATTTTTTTCAGTAAATGCAGTGCAGTAAATGTATCTTACGATTTTCTTAATATTTTCTTTTTGCTAGCTTTATTGTAACAATACAGTATATAACACATACACAAAATATGTGTTCATCAACTGTTTACGTTATTAGTAAGGCTTCAGGTCAACAGTAGGCTATTAAGTTTTTGGGGAGTCATAAGTTGTAAGTGGATTTTTGTGTGAGGTCAGCACTTCTAATCCCCATGTTGTTCAAGGGTCAGTAGTACTGTATTGTCATCAGTCATGTCATACTCTTTGACAGCCATAGGACCTCTGGAAACAATATTTTCTCCAAACTTCATGAGCAGCTAGGTATTGTAACTTTGCAGATGGAGCACGTTAAAGCAGCTATGTCATCCCCATCTACACTGTAAGTAAGAATAGAAATGGAAGCTCTGGATAGATGGAAAAGGGATTTCTGAGTAACTAACCCTTTGCCCTGCCATTCCTGTGCCAGCCTGACCCAACTGAAAAATTAACTAGGTAATCTCGGACCACAATGCACTTCATCAGAATTGCCCATTGCCTCATTCAGACTGGATCCACCTAGCATGCTTTTATTTGCTTCAGGAAACTTAGGAGCCCACAGCCCTCTACTACAATTGCCCTCCCCACATCCCAAGGATTCCTTCCAGAACACGATTCCCTCCAGATTACAGTACCTGATGTTTGTGCCTGTGCAGTTTCGTCTCAGGCCCGAAACATCCCAGAATGCACTTCGTGCATTGCATGTTTTAAAAACACTCCCCTGGTGCCAGTGTGACTTTGAAGTGCTACAGGAGCACACTAAAGGCTTGTTAAATCTTATTAAAAGGAGGGTTTTATGGACTGAGACTTTGGGGAGGCCTTTGGGTAATTACTGCCTGGAATGCTGAAAAGTAGGTCAGATGTCATCAGGCAAATCCAGATAAATTGTTGAGTTGGGGAAAATTAACTATCCCCTACACTTTCGTATTAAGCACTTTGTAGTTATTATTAACTCCAGAGCATAAAGGCTATGAGGTCATTGGGGGCGTTTTCTCTCTTAAAAGCTGACTGTCTAAATTTTGTTTGCCATTTGTGCCATTACACTCAGTTTATTTAATAACTGAAGTGAGTTGGTATATTTTCAGATATTAACTTATTTTTATCTAGCCTTAGTTCTGTGCCTGTCCCTCTTTTGCTAGGGATATGACACATAGACATCTAAGCAACTGCCTTCCACCAATTACTGATTTTGCTGGATCCCCACACAAAAAAAGTTTAGAAAGGTTCCCTATATCTGTAGTTTCTTGGTTGCAAGCAACAAGCACAGCACTGGCTGACTTAGGCAAGTAGGGAATGTATTGCACAGTATCAAAGAAACAGCTGAAAATCTAACCTGGCAAGGGCAGGATGAAGGCACTTCCAGGGATCTGGGCAGGAAGAGCTAGTCTATAGTTTTTACAGGTGTCTTGCCAATGGGTTTCAGCTCCAGGCAAGTTTGCTATGGATTCAATGCGACCAAAGAAATTGACAGCAGAACATTCCTTGGGGTGAAAGGGTTTATTACCCGGCTTGTTCTCCCAGCGGCAGGTTGAGCATTAGCATCTCTGCCTCCACGCAGAGCACTGGGCCGAGCTCTCTATACAGCACAATAATAGCTTATTGCCTAAAGGTGTGGAAGCAGTAGCCTAGCAACAGGCCAGTTACATCATCAGGTGGTTTAAGTTCAGTGAGGATCCTGGCCATAGGAACCTCAACTTCCCCGCAACAGGGCACTACCACTGGGAAGGAGTAATATCCAGTTATTTTAGTTTCCTGTCCTTTTGGCATTCTTCAGAAGAGACAAAATTGAGAAAGACAGAGAGACAGGCTGACTTTTGGCTTATAGGACAGGGCACCATGGCTGACAATGCCACAAGACTACCTTCCATAGGAGAGGTAGCTACCCACCTACAGGCACACCCGATATCCTGGTGCAAAGCTATTACCAAAAGAAGAGGCCATGGATAATGGGCAGCCACAATCACAGAAATACCCATTAGAGCCTGTTTTTCAATCAAGCCCTTTTTCATAGATTTTCCCATAAGACATGGTCTTGTTGGGCAATATTTCCAACTCTCCCTGTAGCCCTTAACTCTGTTCATCATGAATATATATTCTGCTTTTCCATCCCTAATTGTCTGGCCGAGCAGTGTGCCTAACATTACACCACCCCTTCTTGGAAGCCTCAGCCCTGCCCAGAGCCCCCTTTTGAGAGCTTCCTTGTACAACCTGCTCTTCTTGGTTCCTCAGCAGTCACTTTTCTATTAGGCTCACCAAAGGCCTGGTAGGTAGTCTCTGGCCAGCAGAAAAATTCTCTGTTGAGTAGTATTAAACTTCTTAGACTCTCTCAGGGTCTATTTGACTGTGAAGTATACAAAGTACAGTCTTTCACCAGGCATACAGAAGGGAAGTGAAAGCAGAGGAAAACAGAAACCATGCAACAACAACAAGGAGAGTTGAAAAAAGGTGATGAGGAATAGCAGAAGCAAGAGCAGAAAGAGTGACTGAGACCCCGAGTGGGAAAACACTGGAGTAGGGAACAAAGGGTAAGGCTCCCCAGAGGGCGCTAACAGGGAGCTACAGTTTACCTTCACAACTGCTCAGTAGTTCAGGTGTTTCTGCTTGTATCTCTGTATTGTTGCAACAAACTCCTACTCATAACCTGATGTAACCTCAGTGTTTCTCTATTCCTTGAACCCAGAAAGAGCCCGACACACCACTACCCCCCTTTCCTGCTCTCAGCCCACCTGTTCTTAATCTCCAACAAACAGCACTGTCCATACTGCCTTTCTTTTCAGAAGCTGCCTGTTCCTGCAGGGTCTCCACTGCTCTTCGCTCTTCTGAGCCTTCTAAAACGCATCTCTTTTCCAAAGCCCCAGTAATCTCCACTGTCTGTTCCCAAGTCACCTATCAATACCTGATATAGCAGATCAAAGGCCCGTCTCTTGATGAGTTACCATAGCAAGCAATTATTAGTTCATTTATTGAAGATCTAAACAAGGGCATTTGATGGGCCAGTCTTTGGGCCTGAATTAGAAGTAGATCAAATCACAGACTCCTGGATCTTAGATTTGGAAGAGTCATCAGAAGTCATTTACTCCAACCTCATACCTAAAGCCGGATCGTCCTCAGTCACATCCCGAAGAGGTATTTCTCCAGCCTGAGGCTGGGAAATTCCTGGATGGGCAGATCACTGCCTTACAGTGCAGCTCAAACCACTCCCCACCCTACCGCCACCCTCACCATTATTCCTGTTGAAAGTTT